>JAZKJV010002804.1:0-371637 GCA_037367405.1 Ottelia alismoides | reverse complement strand
AAAATCATAAAATATTATAGGTATATTATACCTATAATGTATTACACTAAACAATTAATTATTATTTAAAAAAAATAAAAAAGAGAAAAAAATGTAAATATTTATTTCATTATATTATAAATATGTAAATATAATAATAAGTATTAAAATAAAAAATGAAAATAAAATAGGTAAAACATAGGTAAATATACTTATAAGTATTCTTGTAAAAATAAATCCTATAAAATAAGGTTGTAAAAAAATAAAAATCATTGAAAATAGTTTATAAAATTACAAAAAATTATGTTTTAAATTTTATTTAATAAAATCATCTACTAATTTATTTTTACTTTATTGTATATTAAATTGTAGTTTGTCATTTTGTACCTAGGTGGATTGATCAAGTGCTTGGGAGGGTTGTCCCCCAGTCAACACCCCCTCTCTCCTTCCCTTATTTCATGGAATGTATGGTGTGTCAGAGCCTCGATTTCCTCCATTTTTTGCACTCGAGGAAATCATCATTGTGTCTTGTACTCTGAATGAAAATCATTGATGGGAGTCCCCTAAATCATGTATAACTTTGGACCCATCGATCTTCATCGATTCATGCAAGATCTCCAATCGAAGTTCACTCCTCAAACTTATCTATAAATAAAGAATCGCTTCCCCCTTCTAAAGTGTAATCCATCTTGGCATTCTGTAACCCCTTAGAATCATGTGCCTAAGTGAATCCTTCTTGACAAGAAGGTGTTCCCGTTGATTCGAGGTGTGGAGAAGGAGTGCTTAAGGTGATTCACCCCCTCACCAGAGCTAGCTCCAGTGGCTTAACTTCCTTGGTTTTTAACCAAGTGAGGCCATTATTTTTGTTTCTTTCACTTCACTGTTTCATTCCTAGTACATACATGCTTTTATTTCAACTAATTTCCTGTTGATTTAGTCAAAATCCAAAAAAAATAGCTTGCAAGAGCACTAGGATCTGGTCCACTGTTCATCATCCAAACCCATCGTTTCGATCCGCATAACCACCCCATTATCTTCCTCAATCATTTCTCAATCTATCTGACCAATCTTACCAACTTGATTTTGCACAGATTTGTGAATCGCCTCCCCTCAGCCACCCTTTGTCGGAGGTGTGATCGTCCCCCTCCCCACTTTAGTGCATCTAATACCAAAGGAACGTTTTGCACAGGTACATGAGGGTCAAGGCTCCATCTGGAGCAATTATAAGCACCTGCAAGTTCCCAGAACACACAAAGATTTGACAAGCTCCTAGGACTCCATTGATGAGGCCTGGATCGCTTTGAGTTCTCTATCATATGTGGAAGCACCCTAGGAGTCATTTGAAGCCAACCCAAGCCTTCGAGGCCCAAGATTGACAAGGGTACAGCCAATCGAAGCTTGCCCTAGCAGATCTTCTTCCTAGTTCATCCAGATCATCTCCTTATTGTTGGATAACAAGCACGCTCCAGATGTAACAGTGTCCATTGGATCGAGCCTCATTTGAACCATCTGATCATACTGATATCTAATCTCAATCCTGCATCGTCGCAGCATCATCGGCACTTCGCAATTCGCAACATGGCTAAATGAATCAAGATATTATGCTTCTTTAGGTATATTGCACATTCTCCCCAATGTCTCTTTGTATTTATTATTTAGTATTTAATCTTTTGATTGCAATGTAAAATATTTGTAATATTGGCATCAAGATCCTCATACTATATCTATTTGCACTCTTATCTAGTCCAACTCACCTCACGCTTCCATACACGTGAGGCTGTGGATATTTTGCAAGGATCCCCATGTAGGTTTCCTTATTTTGATTTAGTCCTATAATATGCAGATTAAGTGTAATATTTTTGTGGAAATTGCATATTTGGTCATGGAAGTTAGTTTTTTGCAAAATTCCCCTATTAGTGTGTATTTAATTAGAAGTATTTATGCATTTTGCATGTAGGGCCCCTGAACTTTGATATAATGTTATGAAATGAACTTTAACTTCCAAAAAATTGCACTTAGATCCTTATTTACTTGATTTATTTTATTTCGTGTATTTTGGGTGTTTTGATAGCATTAAATCTCTAAAATTTTTAGTAAAATTACCTTAATTGCCTGGAACCTTATTAGTTTTCTCATATTTTTTTCTTGGAGAAATTAAAGTGGTTTTTCTATTTTAAAATAAAAAAACATTGCATATCTCCCTAGTTTTACTTAGAAAAAGAAATTTCAAAATAACTCCAAAAATTCCCCTAAAAATATATTAGCTATATTTTATAACATTTTAACACATATCTGAAAATCACACAAAATACATAACCAAAACCTTAAAATTTTCAAAAAAAATAAAAATATAATAAAAAATATATAAAAACCTACAAAAAGTAAAAAAATATATGTTTTAAGCTTTTGAATTTTTCTTACATTATTTAGCTTACAGTAAAATTGAAGTTGGGTCCAATCTTATTTGTTAGATATTTTTTGGCCCATTTCAATCTCCTAATTTTCTATTTTGTATTGTTTAGTGTATTTCTATAATTAAAAATCCCTAAAAATATAAAAAATGTCCTAAAAACCCAAAAAAAAAAGAAAATATTAAAATCCCAAAATATTTTATTTTGAATATTTTAACTTTATTTGATATTTTAAACATTAAAAAATCAACTTTTATTTATTTTATACATATATATATCATATTATATATATTTATTATTTATATAGTGTTATATATTATTATATTTAAAAAGTAATAAAAAAACATTTCTAAAATTTGAAAATATAAAACAAATAAAAAATACACAAAATCACTTGAAAAACAAAAAGATAAAAAAGAGCACCTAAGTAGATTATTCATTTTTCTCTAGTCTCCTCCATTCTCAGTGGTTCAGCACTCAACACACTTGCCTTATACACATAGTTTGTAGAGTTATAATAAATTTCTAACTGACATTTCAGTTTGATTTCTCAATATATATTTGTGGGTCGATTATTGATTGTTAAGCAGTCCTTTCAGCGACTAGTATTCACACCTTGTAAGAACACCGAACCCTTGACAATCTGTGGTCCCATCAAATGGCACCATTGCTGAGGAGCTATGGTTGAGTAGAGTAGAGTAGTCTACTTAGTTTTTCTTTCCATTATTTGTTGTATTGTTAGCTTTTTCTCTCTTTGTTCTATTTTCTATATAATCTATTATGATCATATTTCTTGTTTGACTTTGTTGATAGGGCCATTTATCGAGGGAGAGTTTCTTTGGAGGCTCACGACACCCGAGAGATGTGAAGATTGGTGGTTTTGCATCCACCAATAGGAGAGAGCAAAAAGGGTGGACAAGGATTGATCAAAGTAGATTAGCATAGAAGTAGTTTAAACTTTTGTGAGAGGGTGATTCATTTGATTAATTTCCAATAACATTAGACACTTAGACTCTTGGACACTTCACTTTATTGAGTTCTATTTCATTAGGTGATTGTTCACTCGGGGGCTCATGTCGGTTTTTATCGATTTTCATCTCTTTCTACCTTTATTCCTCCCTATTTTTTCCTCTTACTTTTCATTTCTTTCCTGTGATTTGTGATTTCTACAATTTTTTTCATTTTACGTATACGTTGACTTTTCCTATAGATTTTAGGAGTGTATGTTCGATTAGTTAGGTCCAAAGCAATAATATCATTAATGTGCCTATAGTCTCATGTTTGGACTTAGTCAAATCGAATAAGTTCTTCACAATAATAGAAGCTCAAATCTTAGGGCAATTTCATCTTTGCATTCATTTAGTGTAACTTTCAATTTTGTATAGCATCCCACAAGGAGAGAGCTAGAAAGCAAGGTGAGCATTCTAACTGAGCATCACATCATTATTTTCCGGTATGCATTGCTTTTCCATCCTCTCCCTTTGATTTTGATCGCGCAGGCTAAGCAAAGATTTGGTAAAATCGATAGGCCTTTGCACAAAAATATTCTAAAAATTTACAACCAAAGAATTAAGACCAAAATAAAAGTTGATTATTTGGACATTCATTGTATTGGGTGAGCAGTACCCTCATTGTTCTCATGTACCTTCCAGATCGAGTGAGGAATGTCCCTTAAGGAATAGTGCCCAAATCCCAGCCTAGGTACTGCCTTGTTTATTGACTGGATTCACGAAGTATTGGTGCTTCTATCGATGCATGGAAGAGTAGGGCTGAGCCTGCTTGTGGACTTCGTCTGAAGTACTGAACATAGGGGAACTATGATAGTAGGTCCATGTCTCATCGTGCCATGTCTGAGTACCCCGCAAGGGGGAAGCATTGGTTTCGCCTATCAACTTCCTCCTCTATTCTTTGATTGAATAGTGGATCTGAACCCAATGACAAGGACCACTCTATATCCAATAATTCGAGGCAATTCTAGGGAACCCAGTTAAGACCTTGCAAATCATTCGCAAGACTCCTCGCTTTTTTATTCACCAAGATCTCAGGACCACTCTTGTCCTGAATTCTCCAACTTCCAGATGGAGACCGATCAGTCTCCCTTCTCTTTCCCTACTCTAATAAAGTTCATGATTGACCCTAATATGGAATACTCCAAATCATTTGGAATCAATTTCAAGATAGATCAGGGTAATTTTCCAATTGCATACACAAATTGTGATCTGGAGATCAGTTCATCCTACTCTGAATGAGAGATGGCACTAAAGTGATGAATCACCAATTCATCATCTTTATTCATTCATTTTGGCTTAAAATACCTTGCAAAACAGCAGTAAGTATCAATAATTCTCACTTTTTAATGAATCCTAGATCATCTATAAATATTGTATATTTATCACTATTTTAACCCAAAATAAATAAATAAAGAAATAAAGAAAAAAGAAGAAAATAAGAAGATTGTGTATATGTAATAAATACAGGCTGATCCTAACCCCAAGATTAGGTCAAGAGTTGAACTAATTGACAAGGAATAAAGTAGGGGGAGAAAAGGTATTTAATCTATAAAAATCCAGAAAATAATTCTCACATGTGTAAATTCATCACTACTCATATCATATGTATCGTCTACTATTTTATTTATCAATTAAACAAACTCAATTAAAATGTTTTCTTCTTGGAATTTGTTCATAAAAATAGGGTACAAATATTAAAAATAATTGCAAGACAAAACCCCATACATAATAAGAGAAACATTACTCTGAAAAAGTCATAAAGCAAAATTTGTCAGATCAATATCTTCTATACAAAAACTCAAAATAAACCAAACTCACTTTAATTATGTTCAAAATTAAATAAGATTTGAAATGAAAGTAATTTCATAAAAACCAGAGTTAAGATGTGAAAGTTAGATTTTTGGAGTTATATTGCATTTTGTATCTATGGTGTATATATTTTTTATTCTTTTATTAATTTCTTTGTATTTTTTCACATGTTGTATTTTTAATATTTTGAATATATTTATATTATTTTATTAAAAAACAAATTAAAATAACAAAACTAAAAATGAACAAAAATAAAATAAGTACATTTATACTATAAGTATCATGTACCTATAATATACATAACCTTATTTAATTAACTTGCTAAATTAATTAACAAAAATAAAATAAATATATATTTAAATTCCTTAAATTATTCTGTAAATAATAAAAATACTAAATTATGTAATTATTTGTAAAATACTTAATTAAAATGAATATGTTGTATATATTGATATTTTATCTATGAATAAAGGTATATATTTATTTATATCTATTTAATTAATTTATTTAAATTATTAAAAATAACCAAAACAACTTTATTTATTTATTAACATTATTTATTTAGAAAACAATTTAGTTTTTATTTTTTTGTCTTTATTTCTAGTTATTCCTAATATTTTTGCCATGTAGTGCCTTGTCCTATTCGGACCAGACTCCTATTGAGCAGACCCGGGTTTGTTGACCTGGGCCAACTGTCCCCCTTGACCCAAAAACTCAAATAAGTAACCCCATCGCCTTCTTCCTTGAATTGTTATGACCCGATCTCTTCTTATTTTCTCATGATTTTTTTCACATATTGATTACCCAAATAACCAAGCCACTCACCTGATTATTTTTCAATTCATTGGCCTCAATTCGCACACCCTATCCTAATTTCAAAATCAGTCGCTCGTCACCTCTATAAATAAGGCCCGTGGATGCCCTTTTCAATCTGATCTGATTTCCGCCATTTTCTTCACCTGAGATCAGCTCCAATAGACACATGAGGTGACATTGAAAGTATCCCTTAATCGGGAGCACGAGATTTGGGCAGAATTTCGAGATCCAGCTGCCATCGGAGATCCACCAGCGAGCTTAGCTTCTTCGACTCCACATCATCAAATCAAGGTTGTAACCTTCTCTTTCCACCGTAGGGTCATGTAGAGTAATTTGTTTTTCATTTTAACCTTTAATTCAGCAATTTTCATTTCATTTTAGTTTAATTCAATTGGATTAAAATCAACCTAAGATATGCTCAATCGAAGGTCATCCACCCAATTTTAAAACATCCCGATCATCGCACTTTCATCCTCAACATTCTCCACACCTTCTTCATGCATCCTGATCACCAGATGCATCACGGATATGAGAATCCAGTCTTATTTGGACCACCTTGCTAGTGATTGGTCCATTGCCCTTCATCCCCCCTTTGATTTTGCATAATAAACCTTGTCGACACCTCCGAGCTAGAAATAAATTGCAGGACCTTGGAGCTTCATCTGGAGCTGCATGTGAAACCTAGAGGTCTACTTATGCATAAGATAAAGCTCGAGCTCTAGGTCCCCGATCAACAGGACTCGGAACATTCCACACCTTCGATTGATGTGGGCGGTCATCATGCTCCTCCTAAAGCCCTCAGGTGTTGAAGCGGAGGCAGATCTGAGGAGCAATAACATATTGAACTTCATTGGATGAGATATTCAATGCAGTTCTTCCAGAGGTCTTTCGAGGTAGACGATCAACAACATCAGTGCCAGATTCCATTACAGTCGTCCCTTCACCCCCAAATTATAGCTGCTCGATCAGATCTTTCGTCTAAGCACAGAAACATGATTCGGACATGCACTGCACGCACCATTGGTGAAATAGCAATCCTAGCCATGCATTTTATTTTTATTGTAAATAAATCCAAATAGAACACATGTGTACATGATATTATTGGAATAATTACACATATGTCATGGTTGTTTTCTTATTTGTATTTTAGTCCTATTTATATAGATCCATGTATGGTAGCATGTGCCTTTTGGAATATTTGCAATAAATCCATTATAGTTTGCTATTATGCGTTAGTCCATGAAGTTTTAATGATTGTGTTGTTGTCCTCTGAACCCATATTCACTTCCTCATTCACATGTATTTCAGGGTCATTTGCACTTTTGACCCTAAAATTTTTATATTTGTTATCGATTAGTCCTGAGACTTTAAATAATTATATATTGGTCCTTTAACAACAAGGTAATTATTTAGTCTTCAATTACATATCATAAATAGCTAATTAATTCTATAAATTCCTTAAAATTAGGATAAATTCTTGATTAGTTATATTATAACTCATCATTTTTCTTTGCAAAATTTTATTATTTATTATTTTAAAAATTCAAAACATTAAAAAATTTCTTTTTTTACACTAAAAAATTCATAAAAATTCGAAAAATATTTTAAAAGTTCTAAAAAAATAATTGTGTCTTTTACCTTGTTTTATTACCTGTACAAAATTAGTTTAAAATTTTATTTGGAAAACCCAAAAAATAAAAAAAATTAAAAACTATAAAAATTCAGAAAAATACATAATTAAGCTTGCTTTATAACTTTAAAATATATCTTTTGTTTAGATTTTATTTCCAGTATTGTTTTATTTTGTTTTATAATTTAAAAACACAAAGATAATAGTTTAAATTGTTTTGTGTTATGTTCACAATTGTTATTCTTTTTAAAAAGCCCTTAAAAATTCTAAAAAAATGCATAAAAATAACAAAAATAATATAAAAATATATAAAACTTAAAAACAATTTTTGTTTGAATTTTTGAGCAAATTTTATTATTTTTTAAAAATAAAAAATTTCTTTGTTTCCTTTGTTTTATATTTCTTTTGTTTGTTTTCTTTTAAAAAAATAAAAATTTCTAAAAATCCATAAAAAATATAAAAAGAGTTAAAAAGAATTAAAAACAACAAATAGAGAAAAAGAAAAAGAATCTTTTATTAATTAGAAACAATTAAATAGCCCTAGGGTAATGTTGCATCCCTGAGTTCGATCATGCATAGCTATAGAAGTAAAATAATAGCATCTCTATCATTTTTGTTTGTTTTCATCTCTTCTATAGATAATTGTTTTTTATTTGAAAATTGTTTTGGGTTACGACGACACCCTAATTCATATTCTTCGCCATAAAATAGAATAATTTCAAATTCAAATCTATCAAATACAACAAATGGTGTCGTTGCCGAGGAGGCGCGTCGAGAGTAATCAGGTTTTCCTTTTCCTTCTACTCTTGGATGTTTGTTTGATTTCCTATTTACTTGTTTACTTGTCTTCTATTTTTAGTCATTATTATGCTTCTTTTAGTTTCTTTTATTTTAACATAACTATTTCTGACACATTTCTTATTTCCCTTTGTTGCGGGGGTTCGACAAGCGAGGGTGGAAATCCTAGGCAAGCCGACGTACCCGAGCAAGGTGGAGGCTAGGAGTTTCTTAACCATCTAGCATGGGAGAGAAACTGAGGAGGAGAATAAGAGAAGAAGACCTGCTTTAGCAATTTATTTTTAGTTTTTTCAGTCATTTTAGTTCATTTTATTCTTGTAATTAATTTATAATAATCTATTGGCACTTGCCCTTATTCTGTTTTCTACAGATCATTTAGATCTCATTTTTGCTTGTAGGGGTCTGTTTTACCAAGTGTTGCTGCACTTGGGGGATCCCATCAATTTTTATTTTCTCGACTTTATTTTTATTTGTTTCACGTGTTTTGAGCTTTCCAACTTTATTTTTCTTGTTTTTTGTTCTTGAGCCCCTAGTTGTAGGTTTTATTATCTTGATTGAGCTGGGTAAATAATAGGTCCAAACACATAATATCCTTATGTTCCTATAGTTAGATTTGTACTTGGACTTAGGCAAATAAATTTGGTTCTTCCCAATAATAGAAATTGTAGCTACGACGGTTCTTGAGTGCATGTTCATATAGGATAGATTTTATTTCTATGTGTTGATCATTCTGCATGTAGATTGCTAATGACAGGTACATATTTCTATCCTTACATGTGTTGCATTTTCTGACTTCCTTCCCCATTTTTCTAAACTTAGGATGAGAAGGAAATTGGAAAATTCATTAGCTGATTTATTTGAAAATTACTCAAAAAAGCCACAACCTTAATAAAATTGGGAGTGTTAAAAATACTCGACCCTAAAAGAAACATAAAGACTCATTTTGTTTTTGGGAGAGTAACCCCCTCATTTCTCACAGGTACTTAACTCCAGATAGAGTGTGTGAGGGTGTAGCCCTAAGGATAGAGCCCAAATACATGGACTTGTGCCTTATTCACATGTGTATCACTCTTATGTACACAGCCATAGCTACAAGCACTTGCCTCTGACTTTAGAAAATTGTTTTGGTGTGCTCCACCTTTTATCTCCCTTTGGGCATGATATAACCCAATAGCTCGGGCAGATGGTTCCACCTTTTGGGGAGGTTTGAGGACGTACACTAGGTGATAGACGACATCACCCAGTATTTCTATGGTTAAGCAATTGTTTGATTCACTAAACTTAAAATTAAAAAGATAAAATACTGAGGTCTTACAGTCTCCACTTGTGTTTAGTTGGTGAATTGAAGTCTGGTTTGTGTTTTTTTACATAGAATAAAGGTCTTTCCTCGCATTCCATGCCTTCTTTCACTTTCTTGTTCTTGTTTGACATCATGATATTGCACATTCCTTTTGTATCAAATATGTCGGATTGGAGTATATTTTGTTCGGACTTCAAGAACCTCTCTTTATGCACTCTAGTTTGGTCTTCTTCACTCATTCGGGATGAATCTCTTCCTGAATATTCTTATTTTTCTACATCACCATTTCTTTCACCAATAAATCCCTTATTTGAGATTGACTCTAATCTCGAGTTATTATTTGAGACTCCATCAATTATGAGTATCGACCGAGTGCCTTGCACATTTTCAGAGATGGGTCTTGAGAACTTGATGGCATCGAAGGGAAAGGCCCTAATTAGAGACCAGCCTGGGATCAACAGTATGATGTTGGCATCCATAGAGGCCATCCAGGCCCAGCTGACTGAGCAAGCTAACATCAAGCTGGATTGAGAGAGATGATCTTAGAGATGAGGAATGCACACTGAGAGAGGAGAGAGGAGGATGAGCAATGATGAGGAGGTCGTAATGAGGGATGAGATGAGAAGAGAGCAGATTCTATTGTTGAGCCAAACACAGTTGTGGCCAAGCTCAACCTTAGAGATGTCTATAACCCATGAGCAAGACACATTGTTACATGGATTAAGATTCCTGCAGTTCATGGGCATTTTGAGCCGAAGCCCCAACTACTTCATTTACTCCCCATACCATGGTCATATTAATGAAGAACCTTACATACACCTCCAGTAGTTCGATTTCATATGTAGAACAATACACTACCCTAACATCCCGTTAGAGGTAGTGAAGATGACAACTTTCCCTTCAGCCTTATGGATAAGGCATTATATTGGATCAATCATTTAGGAAGGGTGGTCACATCCTAGAAAGTGCTGAGATCATCTTTTCTGAGCAAGTATTATCCACTAGGTTGACTGAATAAAAAGCAGTTGCTTATAGCCAACCCAGGAAGAAGCCAATCCTAATAATTTCAAACGCAACAAGGAGCATTAGCACACCATGATCCAACCACTCCCGACATATGTATGACTTGAGATTTTTCATGTTTATCTAATGTTGTTACTCTCAAGAGTGGTAGGAGATTACATCCGCTAGCACCAGTGGGATTGGGCAATAAAGTCGTGGATCGAGCATCATCATCTTCTTCACATTCTTCAGCTTCTGAGCAGAGATCCAGCATTGTAGTCCATGGAGGAGCATCGCCACCACCATCCACCACAAAATACAAAAAATGAAGAAAAATAAAAATCCCAAAAATGCAATAATGGAAGATGCAGAGCCCAATCAACATTGGTGGAGAGCATACCCGTCGTGGAGTCTTCTTCTCAGCAGCAGAAAGAGCAGCCCGGGTTGTTTTTCCTTCTTCTTTACATGTTATGGATGATATTGTGCAGATTGATTCTGATCTTGCATATGTGCATGCTGATTTAGAGATGAATAAAAAGAATTTTGACGTTGTTTCTGATTCCGTTCCTTTTCCTGATGCCTAGAATAAAAGAAAAAATATTAGAAATTTAAAAATAACACTTTCTGATCCTGGAGTGGTTGAGATATTACAGAACATATTTCTTGAGATGCCACTCATGAAGACCATGGAGTACATGCCCGTTGTGAAAAGTGGGTTAAAAGAAGCATGCACTACAAAGCGACAACTAAAGCAGAACCGACGCAAGAGAACTAAGAAGTATATTTGGACCATGGCCACAGTTCATTCCATCAGAAACCTCCCACCTAAAAAGAAATACAAGGGAACACCTCAAATCTGATGCCACATCTTTTATCATGAGTTTGATCATACTATACTCGATAGAAGATCCTCCATCAATATTATGATGACTTCGCTACTCAAAGAGTTTGGGTTGGGGCCTCTAATATCAGCCAGAATGATCCTTCAGTTTGTTGATAGATCGATCAAGAGGCTGAGGGGCATTCTAGAGGATGTTTAATAATGGTGCTAGGAATGTAATACCTAATGGACTTCATTGTCTTGTACATGGACAACTCAGCACCGTTGCTCCATAACCCAATCATACTTGGTTGGTTGTTCCTATGAACTGTCGAAGCAGTAGTAGATTATGGTAATGGAGAGATAACTTTTCACTCCCAAAGTTAAAAGGTTAAGATAGACGATCCTAGATCCGATGCCTACGGAGCCAGTTACAGAGGAGAGAGGGCATGTTACACTTGACTTAAAGGACTATGATTTTCTAGCTGATATTAAATTTACATATTTTTGAGGGATTACATTAATACCCAGGAATTCCTTTCTCGAAAGGAAGGATGGAAAGCACAATCGAAATTTTCTCTATTGTTGATGATTCTAAGTTGTATGCGAATGGACTATTTGAGCTATTTTTTAATGAGTTATCTGAGTTTTTTGAGATTTTTGATGAGACATTCCATTCCGAGCAGATAGAATTTATTGCAGATCTATTTAGACACTATATTATGATCCTATTGCAGCTACAGTAGACACTTCACATATACTAGATCATTTATCTACCACGAATGCAGTTTCTGAGGTTGTTATAGAGTAGATTCAGATCTCACCTGCACTTAAAGTTTTACCATCAACATTGAAGTATGACTTCCTTGCGGGTGCACCCCAAATGTTTCCGGTCATCATCAATTCGTAGTTGACCGATGACCAAGAATCTCGCTTGCCAGAGGTTCTTGAGAGAAGCCGCAAGGCCATAGGCTGGAATATTTCGGATCTTCATGGTATCAATCCAACATTGTGCTCACATTATATCTACTTAGAGGATGACAACAAGCAAACCCATGAGATTCAACAGCATTTGAATCCTAATCTTCGAGATGTTGTCATGAAAGAGATAAGGAAGTGGTGCGAAGCTGGCTTTATTTATCTTATTTTTGACTCCAAGTTGGTCAGCCTATTACATGTTGTCCCGAAGAAGTCTAGTATTACATTTGTGATGAATGACCGTGATGAGGAGATTCCGACCCGAGTATCCACTTCATGGCATGTTTGTGTAGATTACTGACGCCTGAACTCAGTGACCAAGAACGATCACTTTCTATTGCCCTTTATTGATGAGATTGTCGAAAGACTGACAGGGAAAGAGTTCTTTTGTTTCTTGGATGGATATCAAGGTATGACCAGATTGCAATCACTCTTGAAGATCAGGAGAAGACTACTTTTACTTGTCCATTAGGTACCTACACCTTTAGACGGATGCCCTTTGGATTGTGTAATACTCCAGCTACATTCCAAAGGTGTATGTTGGCAATTTTTGTCGACATGGTAGGTAGTTTTCTTGATGTCTTTATGGATGATTTGTCTGTCTATGGGGATAGTTTTGACAAATATTTTGCTTATTTAGACCGAGTACTTCAGCGTTGTTGTGAGGTGAACTTAGTGCTCTCGTGGGAGAAGGGTCACTTTATGGTGATTAATGGGATTGTATTGGGCCACGTCATCTCCAAGCATGGCATGGAGGTTGACCTGGCCAAGGTTGATGCAACCTCCAAGCTAGAGCCACAGACAAATTTGAAGCAGTTGATGTCATTTTTTTGACATGTTGGATTCTATAGATGATTCATTAAGGACTTAAACAAGATCGACAAACCCTTGACTGAGCTTTTGTGTAAGGAGAGTGAGTTTATTGTTGATGTGGAAGTCCTCCATGAATTTTATCATATGAAAGACTTGGTAAGTAGTGCTCATGTCCTACAACCACATGATTGGGCTCTACCTTTTTCCATTATGATGAACGCCTCATATTATGCAGTTGGAGCTATTTTAGGGTAGAGAAGGGATGGAGTACCATTTTCTATACACTATGCTAGTAATACTCTCGATGATGCATAAACAAATTACACTGCTACAGAGAAGGAGATGCTAGCAGTTGTGTTTGCTTTAGATAAATTCATATTGCACCTACTTGTTTCGAGAATGATTGTCTACACATATCATGCTACCATACAGTACTTGCAAGCTAAGAAAGATGCCAAACCACACTTACTCAGATGGTTCCTTCTGCTCCAGGAGCTTTATTTGGAGATTTGTGATAAACATGGAGCAAAGAATGTTGTGGAAGATCACCTTTCTCGGATCACATATGTAGAGTCTCCTCAGCAGCTACTACTTCCTATTATAGTGGCTTTCCCAGATGAGGTGTTTTTGTATGTTGCCTCTCTCCCATGGTACGATGGTATTGTGATCTATCTTGTCTCCAAGAAATTTTCACAAGATTGTCCCAAGCTGAAGATAAACAATTTTTTATCAGAGATTTATCTCTACCAATGGGAGGATCCGTACCTATTTCATGAGGGAGTGGATTATATCTTGAGGAGGTTTATTCCTCAAGAGGAATACACCAGTGTGCTTGAGCATTGTCAAAGATTAAAAGCTGGTGGACATCATTTAAGGAAGCACACGATAGCAAAGGTTCTACAATGTAGCCTCTAGTGGCCAAATCTGTACAAGAATGATGCATATTATGTGGCATTATACTGACTTCCAGAGAATCACAGGAGCCATCGATTCCAAAGATTCAATGCATCTTAAGTATGCCCATATTTTAGATGATTTTTACGCTTGGGGCATTGACTTCATGGTCACATTCCCTATCAATCAAGGATTTCAGTACATCCTTCTGGCCATAAATTATGTTAGTTGTTGGGTAGAGGGTATCCCCACCTGTGTCGCCGATAGTCATATGATTTTTCACTTACTCAAGGACAACATTATTATGCAGTTCGTGATTCCCAAGATAGAAGCCAGTTTATCAACATAGAGGTCAGAAAGCAAGTTAATGAGTACGACATTGAGCATCTTGTCATGTCTCCTTATCACCCACAGACTAACGGCTTGGCTAAGATTTCAAATAGGGAGATAAGACTATTCTTCATAATCTTCTTCGTCCAGATAGGAAGAACTAGTCACAGATGCTTGGCTCAGTTCTATGGGCTTATCGTATGACGTACAAGTCTCCTTTTGTTATGTGTCCCTATAGAATAGTTTATGGAAAGTCTTACCACTTGCCAGTTTAATTAATTCATAAATCTTTATGGGCAATCCATGCATGCAACTTGGACCATGAGAGAGCAGGACAGAGTAGGAAAGTGGATCTGAACAGATTGCTAGAATTTAGAGATTTCACTTATGACAACATCCTGATGTTTAAGGAGAAAGTCAAGAGATGGCATGATTGACACACTAGGAGAAAGACTTTTAAGCCTAATCAGAAGGTCTGGTTGTTTGATGCAAAGTTGAAGCTATTCCCAAGCAAACTCAATAGTAAATGGTCAGGACCATTTATAATGAGAGTTGTTCATGACAATGATAGTATTGTCATTTCTGTGTTGTCATCTGAGACATTGTCATTTCTATGTTGTCATCTGGCACACAACCATTTGTGGTGAACGGACAGTTGCTAAAGCTATATCTAGATCATGATACATTCTTGTATGTTATGGATTCCATTCATGAGGTATCAGACGATGATTCTTTGACTTCTTCTACATATGATACATGAGTTGATTTTCTCTTGTATATATTACTTTCATTTTATTCTTGTGTTCTTCCGTTTTTATCATTTACCTCTTTACCATGCGTGTGTTATACTTAGGATGTACTATATCCTAAGTATAAGGGAAGTGAATGACTTGAGTTGTTCCATTTTCATTATGTTTCATCACTCCTGTTGTTGCTTATAAGGGAACTTTTACCCTAAGTATAGGGGGAGTGATGTCATTCATTTCATTCTTATTTATTTCATTTATTTATTCTCTCGCTTGTCCCTCAATTTCTAGATATTCTTTTCTATAATTAGGGATATTTTACCCTAAGTATAGGGGGACATGTCGAGTCATTGAGTTGGTACATTCTTTTCCTCGAGTTTCTCTATTTGTACAGTCTTCTATAATTAGGATTAGTTCATCCTAAGTATATGGGGGGATGTCGCTTCGTGGCCACTGTGAGGACATGGTTTGAGCTAAGCACAATATGTGTTGTATATATTGTATATATAATTTAGCCATAACTCTTACTCTTGTTTTTAATAATATAGCTAATTAAATTGAAATAAAAATATTTTGTAAAAAGTTTATAAAAGTTCTTTTTAAAATCCTTTTCTAAAATATTTTTTAAATATTTTGTAAACTTTTTTGTAAAAAAGTTTGTAAAAATATTTTTGTACTTTTTTGTAAAATATTTGTAAAATCGTTTTATTTGTAAAATATTTATAAAATTATTGTTTACAAAAATTATTAGTGTGTAATTTTTTTGTAAAATGTTTTGAAAATAAAATGATTGTAAAATTTGGTTTGTAATTTTTTTGTAAACTTTTTTATAAAATTCTTTGGAAAGTTTTTTTAAAGGTTTTGTAGAATAGTTTGTAAAATCTTTTCTAAACTAACTTGTAAAATCATTTTCTCACCTTATAACTATTTGTGTAAATATGGGTATAAACTTGTTGTAAAATTCTTGTAAATAAGACCCTCTAATAACTTGTAAAATATGTGATTAAAATTCTTTTATTTATAATTTTTTTATATAAAAGATGTTTATAAAACTCCTATATAAAACTCTTTAATAAAAGTTGTATGTAAAATTCTTTTGTAGATAAAATCCTTATGTAAAATTTGTTCATAAAATCTATAAATAAAATTCTTTTTGTGGAATCTTGTATGAAAATATGTATAATTCTTATATATAGTTTGTATAAAATCCTTTGTAAAATGTGTATAAATCCTTATGAATTCTTGTAAATACTTCTAATGCTCTAACTCTATTAAAAATACATAAAAATTGAAAAAAGTATAAAATTCATAAAAATTTGCAAAAGTTCTCTAAAAATCACATAAAAGTTTAAATAGGAAAATTCATTTCAATAAAAAATCTTGCATTTTCATTAGCATTTTTTAGAATTATATTGATGCCTAAACTAGTCTAGAATAAAGTTTGAAGAATGGATCTTGGTTAAGACCTTAATCCACTTAATTTCAGAGGAACCTTATGGGAACTAGAGTTGAGACTTTTCTAGTCATAGCGACTTAATTCTTTGGTTCCATGAGACTACGTTCACATGTCATCTTGATTGGTATAAGTAGAATATTTCATATACAAGCATGATTCTTTTAGACAATGACCTAACTTGGACAAGCACCTTGTACGTAGCTCAACACATATGAGGTGGTGAGCAGTAGAATCCTCTAGCAAGAGATGCACATGAATGGAAACATACATAGTCAATTCGAGTGGCCAGTGTGCCCCACCCTAGTCTAGTGGCATGAACATCTAAAGAAAAGATATTGTGGGTTGAACATATGAGGGATGGCCTGCTGGCACAATTTGTTTCTAAGACCCCAAAACAATGGCGGAAAAAAGAGTATATATATGTCATGGCACAAAAAGATTAAAATTGTTCCAATAATTTTTCCACAAAAAAGAATCCAATACACCAAATATACAAACATGACCACATGGTCAAAGCTTCAGATAACATGCATATCTTAGTGGAGACTAGGCTACACTGGTCGGCTTCACAAGGAGATGTGCATATAATGGCCACACTCCAATTCTCTTCTTATTCTTCTATCTTATCCCCTCTTTGATTGTGGACACAACACGTACCTGACCTTAGAAGGAAACACTCCTCTCCTCGAGGAAAGAGTATCTAGACTGGGGAATTAGGGTCACCTTGATAAGAGAAGGTTTTTCTTTGTCATTTCAGATGTGGGGAGTTATATATCACTTACATAGGACAAGTAAGATTCATAGTCATCAGAATTTGTGTATTAGGACTTGTTCTTACCTGACTATCGAGATGAACTAAATAGAGACTTGTGGAACTTAAAGGTTGTTGAGGTTAAATCTTATTCCCAATAAGGTTCCGCCAAACTAATAATCTAAAGATTTGACCGAGCTCCATACTTGATTTTATGAAGATTAGTTTAGAAATCAAAATTGTTCTAAGTTCTTTATTTTTCCTTTATTCTTCTTCATTTAGTCATTTATTTTTCAAATAAGTGTTTTCTAAGGGACTGGCAAATGTAAAGTATAGGGGATGATGAGTCACCAATTCATCATTTTTATTCATTCATTTTTTTCTTAAAATCCCTTGCAAGACACCTGTAAATATAAATAATTCTACCTTTTTTAATAAATTCCAGATCATCTATAAATATTGTATAGTTTTCACTATTTTAACATAAAATAAAAATATAAATAAATAATAAAGAAAATAAGAAGATTGTATAAATATAATAAATACAGGTTGATCCTAACCATGAGAGTAGGTCAAGACTTGTCCTAATCGACAAGGAATAAAGTAGGGGAGATAAGGCCTTTAATCTATAAAAAATCCAGAAAATAACTCTTACGTGTATAGATTCATCATTACTCATCTTGTACTATTTTATTTATCACTTAAACAAACTCAATCAAAAATGTTTTCTTCTTGGAACTTGTTCATAAAAATAAGTTGTAAATAAAAAATAATTGCAGGAAGAAACCATGTACAGAATAAGAGAAACAACACTCTAAAAAAGCTATAAAGCAAAACTTGTCAGATCAATGTCTTCTCCACAAAAACACAAAATAAACAAACTTACTCTCATTGTGTTCAAAATTAAATAATCTCTAGAATGAAAGTGATTTTATAGACATCAGAGTTAATATGTGAAAGTTGGCTTTTTGGTGTGCTATTTTTTATTGTATCTCTAGTGTATACACTATTTTTATTCCTTTATTCATTTCATTGTATTTTCTATACAAATTGTTTTTTAATGTTTTGAACATATTTTTAATTATTTATTTTAAATATATAGAAAAATAACAAAATAAAAAAAACAAAAATAAAATAAGTATGTTTATACTATAGATATCATGTACCTATATTGTACATAGCCTTATTTAATTGACTTATCAAATAAATTCACAAAAATAAAATAAAAGCATATTTAAAATCCATTAAGATTCTATAAATAAATAACATATTATATTAAGTAACTTTTTGTAAAAAAAATTAAATAAAAATAAATATGTTGTATATATATGTACTTTTACCTATGAATAAAGGTGTTTTTTATTTTTACCTATTTAACTAATTTATTTAAATTATTAAAAATCACCAAAAATAAGTTTATTTATTTATTAACATTATTTATTTAGAAAATGTTTTAATGTAAAATCATTTATTATTATTTTTTAATTTATTTCTAATAATTCCTAATATTGTTTTCATGTAGTGCCTTGTCTTATTCGGACCAGGATCCTATGGGGCGGACCCAGGTTTGTTGACCTAGGTCAACTCACCCCCTTAACCCAAAAACCTGAATAAGTAACCCAACCCCCTTCTTCCTTGAATTACCCTGACTCGGTCTCTTCTTCTTTTCTCGTGATTTTTTCACATCATGATTACCCAAATAATCAAGCCACTCACCCAATTATTTCTTGATTCAGGGGCCTTGGTTCACGTGCCATATCCTAATTTCAAAATCAGTCGCTCGTCATCTTTATAAATAAGCCTCCTGGATTCCCTTTCCAATCTGATTTGATTTCTACCATTTTCTTCACCTGATATGATCTCTAGGAGACACTTGAGGTGACATAGAATGTATCCCTTGATCGGGAGCACGAGATTTAGGCAAAATTTCGTGATCCAGCTGCCATCGGAGATCCACCGGTTGTCTTAGCTTCTTCGAATCCACTCCGTTGAATCAAGAGGCAACCCTTCTCTTCCATTATAGGGTATTGTAGACTAATTTGTTTTTCATTTTATCCTTTATTTCATCAATTTTTGTTTGATTTAGTTTAATTAAGTAGTATTAATATAAACCTTCAGTTTGCCCGATCAGAGGTCTTCCACTTGATTTTAAATCATCCTGATTATTGCACTTCCATCCTCAAAATTTTCATACCTTCTTCATGCATCTTGATAAGCAGATCCATTGCAGATCTAAAAATCCGATCTCATCCCGACCACCTCGCTAGAGATCGGTCCATTCCCCTTCATCCCCCCTTGATTTTGCATAATAAACCTTGTCGGAGTATCGCCTCCAAGCTAGAAATAAATTGTAGGACCTTTGAGATTCATCTGGAGATGCATGCGAGATCTGGAGGTCTACTTGTGCGCCAGACAAAGCTTGAGTTCCAGGTCCCCGATCAGCGGGACTCGTACCATTCCATCACCTTCGATGGACGTAGAGGGTCGTCACACTCATCTTGATGTCCTCAGGTGTCGGATCAGAGGTAGATCTTAGGAGTAATAACAGATCGAAGTTTGTTTGAGTAGATATTCAACATAGTTCTTCTAGAGGTCTTCCGAGGTGTATGATCACAAACATCAGTACCAAATTGCATTACAATCGTCTGTTCATCCCCAAATTGTAGCTGCTCGATCAGATCTTAATCGTCGAAGCACGTCCACGGGATTCGTTGTGCACCGCACACGTCATTTGTGAAATAGCACTCCTAGCCCTGCATTTTATTTTTAACGTAAATAAATCTAAATAGAACACGTGCCTGTTTGAGATTAATGGAATAATTGCATGTTTGTCCTAGTTGTTTTCTTATTTGTGTGTTAGTCCTATTTATATAGATCCACGTGTGGTGGCACATGCCTTTCGGAATATTTGCAATAAACCCTTTAATGTTTGTTGTTATTATTTGGTCCCTGAAGTTTCAATAATCGTGTTTTGGTCCTCTAAAATCGGATTCACGTGCTCATTCAGATGTATTTCGAGGTTATTTGCATGTTTTACCCAATAATTTTTATATTTGTTATTAATTGGTCCTGAGACTTTAAATAATTGCATATTGGTCCATTTACAGTAGATTAATTAATTATTATTTAATTACCTTTATTAAATATTTAATTAATTCTAAAAATTCCATAAAAATTAGGGTAATTTTTTACACAAATATTATCCTTTGGGACACTTGAATCAAATGTGTGCATTAATTGCCAACTTTTCATAATTATCCCATGAGCCCATCTATGTGGCATTATAAAGGTTCAAGGACCTTCATGATAAAGGATCCCACCATGAAATCCCTAAGACTAGTCTGGTCTAGAATTTTTTCGGTGGGTTAAATCAAGATTCCCAGAAGTTAGTAGATGCAGCCTATGGAGGCTCCCATTTCAACATGGATGAAGATGTCGTATAAAAAATTTTTTAGGAGATAGTTGAAGGGTCGGATGCCCTATCTTCATCTCGTGCATTTCAGAAGAACCCGTAGATACTCCACAAATTAGTAAATATGGCAACATCATTTGGAACAGTGAGAGATGAGATGTTCAACCTGAGCAGCAGTGGTAAGAATCTTTTAATGGTTGATATTATCGAGAAGCGATCACTGGACCTTGAAAAATTGAATGTGATCAAAGAGAGGAATAAGAATAAGGACAAGCTCGACCAAATCACCAAGTAGTTGGAGCCCTTGGTCAGCACTATTAGCTCATGTAAGTCTGCAAGTTCATCTATCGAGACATTTATCGAGCCCAATGAAGCCCATCCGCAGCAGAGTCCAAGGCAATCTCAGTTAGTGCTGCATGTATATTACGTGTAGTCACTCGACCAGGCACCACTACAACAGCAGCATACATAGATGGTAGTGCACCATCCCGTGCCCCAATCATTTGTCGAGTTGTTCTTTCCACCCCCTCTACAAATCCAAGACGTGAACTGTGTTTGAAGCAATGATCAGCAATTAACCCATCCTAGCTGACAACCACAGGGTCAATCATCAGCTATATGCCCGTTCCACCAGCAACAAGGTGGAAGACCATACCAACACCAGCCCTCGCATGACCAGTCTCCACAAAATGCTAACAACTGGAAATCGAATTTCCAGCAGTCTACTAATCGTCAACCACCATACCATCAGCAACAATACTCCCCTCTAGCACCCTATCACCAATACCCTCCTCACCATTATCAGCTCTATCAGTCACCGCCTCTACAACAGTATCAGAGTCAACGAGTGCAGCCTGTTGAGTTGATTGAGGATGCACCAGTATCATAGTAGGTTGAATCCTGCCCTTGATTGCCTGTCACAGATGGTAAAGAGTTTGAGCAAGATGCGCCATGAGCTAGATTATCTAACCCCCATAAAAAGCATCATTCCAGCACAGGCCGAAGCAAACTTGAATAACTTTCGGGACAACGATCATGTAATGTGTAGTGTTCAAACTAAGCCTAAGATAGGTATGAATACATTTGTTATGTTATCTAATGATACTCGCAGGTGCAGTAGAACCTTATAGCCATCTACAGTTGCAAGAGGTAAGAATAAAGCCTCACAGGGTGAATCTTCGTCAATTGTGCCTGCATAAAGCTCTAGAGGAGGAGAGGAAGGAATGACAACACCATATTATGAAAAACACAAAAAGTTTAAGAAACCAAAAAATCCATAAATAGAATAACAACCAAGGCCTCGTCTAGACAACCAAGGAGAAGGCAGCATCTACAACCGACCCTATATTAATCGATGAAGCCGATGTTTCCATTTTTAGCTTTTCCACTAGGGCAAATGATTGTATCCATTTTACTCATTTGCATGTAAAATTTTATTCCAATAACTTTGTCTAATCTAGGTGATATTGATATCTTGCAAAATATTTGTCCTGAAAATGCCAATTTTGAAATCCATGGAATAAATGATAGATGTTAATAAAGTCTGAAAGAGGATAGTTCAAGTGTCCAGAGAGTGTCCAAAGTTCTAAGTTATTACAAGAATATGTTCAAATAAAACTAAACTAAATCTATCTAATATAACTGCTCCTTCTTCTTCTATGATCCTCCTCAGGTGTGGGACCCCTTCAAAGCAAATCGGATCGTCCTCCAAGCGGTCCCTCACACTGAAAGCAAAACAGAAGATTGATCAGAGACGGTTATAAGATATAGAAGCAAAAATAGACCAAAATTGAAATCAAACCACTAAGTCGTGCTCCCTAGCAACCGCACCATTCTAATGACACGATTTCGTGATCGACTAAGGTGGAATAAATAAATCAATCATCGTTGTCCTCAATCAATCAAACTAATCAGCCGGAAAATCAAACCATTAAGAATCGAATAGTGAATGTAAGCGGTTTTGCTACTTCTATTTACTTGGTATAACGACCAGGTCGACCACAAGGAGCACAATTAGAAGCTAAGTAGTGTGATTTCAGGAATAAAAAGCTTTTTTAGTGGTTTTTAATTTTTCAAATTTTTAATTTTCAAAAATGAGTACAAGGAATGAAAAGACTCATACACACACTTTTTGCATTTTTCTAACAGGACAAAAATACTCAAAAAATAGAAATAAAAATATTTTTGGTTATTATATATTTTATATTATTTTTGGTAATTTTATATAATTTTTAAATGTTTTTATTTTCTAAAATCAAATAGTGACAAAAAGAACAACACTGCACAGCCAAGAATAATTTACAAGTTTAAAATAATTAAAATGCTTAAAACTCTTAGAAACGATTTTTATGATAAAATTGGATAAATATCTACAAACAGAGACTGAAATCAATATTTTTGGATTCTTCTATGATTTTATAGAAGTTTTATAAGTTTTTGACTATTTTACCATTTTTATGGGTTTTGTAAGTTATTTTTAATAAAAATGATATTAAAGCTAAAATGCACTAAAAGACAACTACCTTAATTTTTATGGAATTTTTCAAGGACTTTTCGAATTTTTATAATTTTTCTAAGGTAAATAGGACACTTTTATGGGTTTTTGAATTTTTAATGATATAAAATGCACATAAATCAACACCCAAAAATCATCACAAAGAGTACATGCTAGCATGAGCTATAGGTTTTTTAGATGATTTTTAGGATTAATTTAATATTTATTGCATTAAATAAAAGCCAAATAGTCAAAAACGGGACCTCTTCACGAAGAAATTAAGTTTTGAGGGCCTAATTATAACATACAGTAAAAACCCAGGGGCCAACTGTGCAATTAATCAAGAAAATACATGTGCATCACGTCACTTACAACTCACATGGGTATAAATGTAAATATACAAAATGTAAACTTCATTCCATAACAAGCACAAAGTTCTAGGGCCAGTCTGCAAATATCTCAAAATACTCGTACACATGCACGTGACTCTGACTCAACTAGACTAAAGTGTAAATAATTAAACTAGAGGGTCCAAACTGTAAAATTTCTTAAATATTTATTATATTTATTAGACTAGACACAAATAACATAAAAGACATGGTAAAAGGTGAAATTTACCCTTGTAGACATGTGGGCTCCGCATGGAGGGGCTCTGACGTATAACTTTGATGACATCTGCGGAAAGGATTTGACGGCTCTGATAAGGCAGGATCGTGCGTGTCAGATTCGCTCCAGAATCTGATCAGATTGTTAGAATCTTAGCGTGCTTGTAGAGTCCTGATCAGATCTGTAACTACCACTCCAGATCGAACGGTGATAAAAGGTGCTGGATGAACTAGGCTCAGGAGAGCTTCAACCGAGCATGGAGAGAGATCAACTGCTCCAATGAAGATGCTGAAGGGTCCACCACGGTCGTGGAAGTACTCCGCATCGAATGGATAGCTCTGATGGATGAAAGGAAGGGTGGATGGTCGGCACCAAAGGATGCTCTCACGTGCGTCTGAACTTGTAGGGAAACTCTGGGCTCGGAGATGAAGCTCCGACAGAGGTTATTTTGCAAAAGAAGCAAAGGAAGTGATAGTGGATGATGTTTCGACCTCCAACGGAAATGGAGGAAGGAGGTCTCTCCCTAATCTAGATCCGATGAGATGTTCTATGGATGGTCAGAGAACGCTAGGAAATGAATGGTGAGTCAGCGTAGTGATCTGTACTGGTAGAGGTGTTTAATGGAGCTCCAGACCCGGTGGTCAGAGTAAGCGAAGTTGCGGTAAAGATGATTGGCTAAACCGAAGTGAAATGGAAGCGAGGAAATAGGGTTACCCAGAGCTTCTGAAAGACTCAGGAACTGCAGGAGAGCCAAACAAAGGGGATATGGCCTTAACCAAGCTGTGGCAGACCAGGGAGGCTTGTCGCGACGGAAGACTCCGACCACGAGCTGAGCAGGTGCTATCTGGTGCTCACTGGAGGTCCAAAGCGAGCCTTCGAGGAGATGTTGTTGGACATGCGAGCCCACGGCGAGCCATTATGCAATAAATATTGTTGCGAATATCATTCCCTGATCTGAAATGAAGAATAACCAATTTGTATAATAGGTCCCTTAGTACAATTAGGGTTATCTACCATTGCCATCTTAATGATCATACAGCTGTTGATTCAGTTATTGAATCATAGAGGTTGATGCTTGGATGAATATCTAAGGAGTTAGATAGAGGACTCATCAAGCATCATCAAATGATTGTTAAGTGACGATCTCCATCCTGAGTAGGAGATGGCAATCCTTTCTCATTTGGTTGATATCTGACCGACCTCTTGATGCTGGTCCTCTGCATGGGAATAGTGATTCGGAGGTGTCAGATTAGTTGAGTCAATGGGTTGACTTAACGAGATCGAGATAACCAAAGACTTATGTTGAATACGATCACGGCATAGGCATGCATCCTCTGACCAGAGACAGATGTGTTACTATATGTCTGAGTATGTACATTTGGCAGACCAATAGGTTGATGACCTAACCAAGGTCTATACACTGATGAGCTGGTGTGCATGTAAGGATATATGAGTAATACGATCTCTCAAAGGGATCATACAGGTTCACTTGTGAACCGGAAGACATGATCTCACTCATGAGGTATTGGTACTAATCAAATTCCATGCATGGTCGTCATGCTTTGGAAGCATGACAAGAATTTGAAGGTATGATATATGCTTTGAGAAAGCATATGATCAATACAATTCCCAATGACCAAGATTGAGAAACTTGATGATTAAACCCTAAAGAAGACATTGTAAAATTGATCTATATCTTTGGGTTTCAACATAGGTATTCCAGTATGCAGGATGTACATGTGTTGGGAATACCTGAGGGTGATGTGATCATAAACAATTGTATAACCATGATGCTTCCATTCCGAGGGAGTGATGAAACATGTTTGGATTTTAGTGACTCCTCTCAGAAGATAAGTGGCATAATCTTAGTCCATGTATTGGACATAGGTTTGGATTTTAGTGACTCCTCTCAGTAGATAAGTGACATAATCTTAGTCCATGTATTGGACATTGATCTGAATGAGATTCAGATGCAATGAGAAGATTATGTCTATGACCTTGATTCAATCAAGCATCTGTGGGAGGTCCATGAGATCTGGATTTGAGATGTGATCTCAATATCCAAGTCACTATACGTGGAACAATACAATCGCCATGTCCTTATCTCCAAGTATCTGCAGAGAAAGCGCATTATTCTTGAAAGGAATCAAAAATGATTTCGTAGTTGAATTATATCTGAGCATTGAGAGATTGATAATTAAATGTGATTTAATTATCTTAATGCATGTGGATAATTATCCAATATAATTAAATGTAATTTAATTATTGTGGATAAGAATAATGTGGATAGCAATATCCAATTATTCATAATATATTATAAATGTGATTTATAATGTATTAGAGAGAGCTTATTATTTATATTTGTTAATTAATTATTGGTGTGAATCGGATTCACATTGTATAATTAATTGAAAATGTAATTTTTTTGTTTTGGGTTGTGAATGTGATTCACAATTTTCCAATGGCAAGATTGCAATATTCTCAAAATTAATTATGATATATTTTTGTAGAATAAATCACAACAAAAGTTGTTGGAAAATATGGGAGATTTTCATGGAGATATGCAATCTCATGAGATTGCATGAGATTGCCTCCACCATGGGATCATGTTGGACGGCTACCAAGTCCCACATGGAAATTGGTAGTCGTCCTACCTATTCCATGTGGAGCTTCAATCTCCATGCTAATCTCTCCATATTTGATTGATTTGATTTAGGATTGAATTGTATTTGATTTATCAAATACATTTAATATAAATTAAATTATTAGTTATTGGTTTTTTACCAACAACAATCTTGACCATTGGATTAAACATAGATCAATCTCATCCATTGATTTGGTGTGTCCCATGGATGGTGATCCATGGACTCCCAAAACTCTATAAATAGAGAGGCACCCCTTGCTCTCTAGGGTTATTCTATTGAGATACAACTCCCTCTCTCTCCCCTTCCACACGTCAACCCTCTTCTCCTCCATTGGTGGTCGTCCACTAAACCCTAGAGGAGAGGCTCCA
The DNA here is from genome assembly GCA_037367405.1 of Ottelia alismoides. Lineage (NCBI taxonomy): Eukaryota > Viridiplantae > Streptophyta > Magnoliopsida > Alismatales > Hydrocharitaceae > Ottelia > Ottelia alismoides. Next base: position 344,569 of record JAZKJV010002804.1, on the reverse strand, counting down.
TCATCACTTCGCCACCGCGCTGCTGCCTCGACGTTCCTCGGTTCTCCATCTTCTTTGGAGTGCCTCAAACACGAAGAAGGTATTTGATCTCATGCGATGAGATCAAGAGTGCATCGTGTTTGAATCAACTTCTTGGATTGCGAGGATCACACGACTCATCCCCGCGCTCGCAAGCGTCTTCTCCGAAGATCTGACTTGAGACAAGAGGTCTCTTTTCGTAGAGACTCGATCAACCACGCTACAAGAGGTATTCTTTTATACTTGAAGTGGTTTTAGATGAAACGATCCGAGAATCATTCTTGGATCATGTGGTTTCATCACATGAAAATTTTTTAAATTCCGCTGCATAGAACAACTAGTACGACTAGTCGTTCTTCATCGTATTCGATATGATGCTCACACTTTCGTGATGCGCTTGAGGATTATCCCATATCCTTCAGATGTCACTTTGCTAGAGGTGGCTAAGGGGCAGTGGTAGCGCGAGGCACGAGTTGTCGAGCTTAGGAGGTGGAAGAGAATACTAATAGGAAAGGGCTAGGATCCAGATAGATCATAAGATTCAGTGAAACCCTAGCGCAATCCGATTGCGCCTAGGGATCCGTGAGGATCATGGATCATAGGAGCATAATCGGGCACAAGAACTGAGGCATGTGGTCGGGTTTGACCGGGAAAAGGTGGAGAAAAGAGCTCCGACGAACAAAAGTCGAGTCGACCCGGCTGAGAGAGAAGGTTGATTAGAGTCAACAATCTGGCGTGGATCAGTAGGAAAAATCCAGGCCAAAAATTGAAAGAATAATAAATATAAAATAGTAGATGATTTTAAAATAAAAAGTGAAATAAATAAAAAATGATTATTGTTTTATAAAATATTTTTCTGTGATTTTTAATTATTTAAATGAATTATTATATATATTATATACAATATAATGTATTATATACAAGTATAATATACATATGTATTATATACATGTATTTTTATTTTATTATTTTTATAAAATTATGTTTTTTTATATTTTATTTATTTACAAAATAATTTAAGGAGTATAAAAAGATTTTTATTTGATTTTTATGGTTTGAATAAAGGTATTAAATAAATAGGTAATATATACAATATACACATATGTGGCTTTTGTACAATGAATTGTGGATTTTATTTTTATTTTCTTCGGTGTTTTATGATTTTTATTTTATTTGTAAGACTATATACAAGTGTTAAAAATAGTATTGCATTCATAAAATGTAAAATAAATATAAATGTTTATTTGTATAGGTATTATCTACATTGTACCCCATCTCCCCCTACTTATATTCCTTATCGATCAGGCAAAGGTTTGACCTTCTCTCGAGGTTTGGGTCACTCTATATTTATTCTAAATACATCCTTCTTTTACTTTTCTCTTTATTCTTTTATTTGGAAAATATGTGTTAATTATGCAAAATTAAAAAGGACATGTACAATTTAGTTTAGTGTATTTACATATATTTACTGCTAAATGATAAAGCTAAAATAAAAAATAAAGGATGAGAATCGTAGATTCATCAAGATGCTACAGAGTATGTTCAAGGTTGTATTGATTGTCAGACGATGGGAAGAACCATTGATTCCAAAGATACCATGCCCCTGAGATACATATTTATGATGTTTTTGATGCTTGGGGCATAGACTTCATGGGCCCATTTCCTGTTAATCAGAGATATCAGTACATCCTGCTTGCCATAGATTATGTTAGTCAATGGGTGGAGGTTATCCCCACCCGAGTTGCTGACCCTCACTCAAGGACCATAATATTGCATGGTTTGGGATTCCCAAGATACTTATTTCATATGGGGGAAGCTATTTCATTAATAGAGAAGTCAAGAAACTTGTGAATGAGTACGCCATTGAACACAGAGTAGTGTCATCTTACCATTCACAGACTAATGGCTTGGATGAGATTTCAAATAGGGATATCAAGATTATATTACAAAAATATGTACGTACAGATAGGAAGAACTAGTCCCAGATGCTTAACTCAGTTCTATGGGTTTATCAGACGACGTACAAATCTCCATTTGGTATGTCTCCCTATAAATTGGTGTATGGAAAGCCTTGCCACTTTCCAGTAAAATTAATTCACAAATCATTATGGGAACTCTGTGTATGCAATATTGATTATGAGAAAGCAGGAAAGAATAGGAAGTTGGATCTAAATAAATTGTTGGAATTCCGAGATTTTGCATAAGACATCTCACTCATGTATAAGGAGCGTTGGCATGATAGACACATTAGAAGGAAGACTTTCTCCCCTGATCAGAAAGTATGGTTGTTTGATGCTAAGTTGAAGTTATTTCCAGGAAAATTGAAAAGCAAATCGTCGGGACTGTTCTCTGTGAGAGCTGTGCATGACAATGGTAGTATTATCATATCTGGGTTGTCATCTAGCGCACAACCATTTATTGTGAACGGACAGTTGCTGAAGCCTTATCTAGATCATGATACAGTCATGTCCGTGGTTGATTCTATATCTATAGTATCAAATGATGAATTTTTGACATCTTCTGTATCTGATACATGAGTTGATTTTCTCTTGTACACATCCTTTCATTTTCTTCATTCTTCTTCAATTTTTATTGTTCACCTCTTTTCCGTGTATGTGTGTGATATACTTAGGATGTACTCTATCATAAGTATAGGGGAGGTGAATGATTTGAGTTGTTCATATTCATCCTGTTTCATCATTCTTGTTGTTGGTTTTACTTAGGGATCCCTTATCCTAAGTATAGGAGGAGTGATGTTGTTCATACCATCTTTTTCGTGTTTTTATTTTCTTTTTCATTCTTCTAATCTCTCGCTTGTCCTTCAACTTATTGATATTATTTTATATACTTAGGGATATTTTACCCTAAGTATAGGGGAGGAAGAGTCGAGTCATTGAGTTTGTTCATTCTCTTCCTCGGTGTTCACCATTTGTACAGTCTTCTATACATAGGATTAGTTGATCCTACGTATAGGGGGGATCACCGAGTTCTATTCTTTTTGTCTATTCTTTGAGTCATTGTGTAGAATTCTTTTTGCTTTTTTGTACTTAGCATGAGTTATGTCTTCCTTTGTAGCTCTTTGACCACTATGAGGACAAAGTTCGAGCTAAGTATAGGGGGTGTCATATATATTTTATATATACTGTATCCATAACTCATACTTTTATTAATTAAAATGTCTATAAAAAATGTGTTGTAAAATTATTTTATGTATAATGTTTGTAAAATTATTTTGTCACGAGATATACAAATTATAGGATGTATATATATTCGTAAAACCCACGTGTGTATAAAAACCTTAATCATCTTCCCTCCTGGAAAATTCTTAATTGTATATAAAAACTTGTATCTAAAACTTGTATATAAAATCCTCTGTAAACTTTTTGTATGAAATTTGTATAATTCTTGTATATACCTGTATATATTTACTAACCCTTTTTCTTACAAAAATGCTTAAAATCCATAAAAAGTTGCAAAACCCTTTGAAAACTTTTTCAAAAAGATTTTCTTTTTCTTTCAAAAAATGTTTTGTATATACTCCATTCATTTACGTGTGCATTTTTCAGAATAGTATTGACATTAAAACTAGTCTAGGATAAAATTGAAGGATGTTGTGGGGTTGCAACATTACTTCAAAAGAGGGATAGTCTACTGTCTCAAGAAGAAAAACTCCTTATGTACATGTTGCACCCTTGTATATATTAAAAAAATGCAAAAACTCCAAAAAAGTGGGCAGGTCTGATTGAAAATAAAATGCTTCTCGGAGTATATAGTCAATAAGCATGGGTGAGCTTCAAAGTCAAATTATTGTGAGCTTGCATCTGGATGACTTGCCTACACTGGTCATGCATCTAAGGATAGGTAGCTATACTGGCTACCATCTCTTTTTTTCTCGATCTCGTCTTCTTGAGCCGGTTGCACTTGAACGTAAAGGGAGTATCCTTGCTCCTCGAGGAAAGACTTGCTAGATCGAGGGACTTGAGTTACATTGTTGAGTAGGGTTTTTCTTTGCCATTTCTAAGGTGGGGAGCTATGTTTCACTTACATCATACAAGTAAAAGATTCATAGTCATAAGAATTTGCATGTGTAGACTTGTTCTGACCTGGCTGTTGAGGCAACTTAAATAGGAGTCTTGTGGAACTTGAGGGTTGTTAGGTTTTAAATCCATGTCCCAATAAGGTTCAGTCGCACTAATAATCCAAAGGTCGGATCGAGCTCCATACTACAATTTTATGAAGATAAGTTTAATACTCAATATTGTTCTAAGTTCTTTATTTTCCTTTATTATTTTTTTCTTTTATTCACTTATTCTGTCAAATACGTGTTTGTTAAGGGACTAGCAAAGGTAAAGCATAGGGGGATGATGAATTTGCATTTCATCATCTTTATTCATTTATTTTAGCTTAAAATCCCTTATAAAATACTTGCAAATATCACTAATTTATTCTTTTACTAACTATAAATCTTTTGTAAAATATTGTATATTTATCACTATTTTAACCTAAAAAAATAGATAAATAAAGGAAAAATAAAAGAAAATACAATATTGTATAGATGTAATGGATACGGGCTAAATCAGTCCCCCAGAGAAGGTCAAGACTTGACCTGATTGACAAGGAATAAAGTAGGGGGAGATAAGGCCTAAAATTTAGGAAATTCATTGTCACATGTACATTATCATCTATATTACACATTCTTTAAATTATTACCAAAAATTTTGTAAATAACAATTATTTCTAAAAATTTATGAATAAAAATATCTTGTAAATAATAAAAATAATTGCAACTAAAATATGTATATATTGTATAAATAGCATCACTTTTCAAAATCCACAAAATACAAACTTCCCATATCAATATCTACTCCACCAAGACTCCAAATTCAATAAACTCACTTTCATTGTACTCCAAATTAATTATCTTTAAAATGGAGGTGATTTCATAAAAATCAGAGTTAAGGTGTGAAATGTGGCCAATTAGGGTATTATTGTATAGCTATACACTCTATGTATATTATTTAATTATTTATTTTCTTGTGTGTATTTGTAAATATTGTATTTATAACTATTTGTGAATATTGTATTTAACTCATATAAAATACAAATAAAAATCACAAAAAAAAACAACAAAAATAAAATCATGTATATATTGTATATGTATCACCATGTGTATATTGTACGTATACCTATTTAATTAATCTAATAAATTAAACGTAAAAATCAAATAAAATTATCATTAAAATCCTTGTAAAATATTGTAAATAAATAAAATATTACATTATGTATATATTTGTATAAATCATTAATGAAAAAATCAGAACCTTGTAAACATAGGTGTATATACACCTATAAGTAACACCTTGTATTTAATTTAACCCTTGTATATACATTATTTAATTAATTAAAAATCACTAAAATTAACTTTAATTTTTCTTAAAATTTTTTTTACATTATATAATTAAATAAATTCAGTTTTGATTGTTAATTTATTTATTTATATTTTATTTACTATTTTGTCATTATCCCTATTTTGTCTTATTCTCCGCACCATCTGATTGGCCAGCCCGGGTCTGTTGGCCTGGGTAAACTGGGTGACTCCCGTCTTCTCTTCCACTAACCAAATGTCCATTGTTTCTTCTCCCATTCATTCACTAATTGTTCATGCTTCCTTCTCTGATTCTTTCACCTGTTCATCCCTCTCACTCGCTTGCATTTCATATTCACAAATCACTCCTTGATCTACGCTCTCTTTATATTTCAAATCTCGCTTGCGCTATCCCTATAAATCACCTCCATTCACCTCTGCCACGGGGTGCTTCCCTTCTTCTGATTTCTCCACACCCGAGGTTGATCTCCGAAGTAAAGGCGGTGACATGGCCTTCATCTTCACAACTGGGAGAGCACGAGGAGGTCTGAGGATTGTAATCCATCCATGCGGTCGGAGCTCTTCATCATGTCACAACTCTCCCGCAGCGGATTGAGGACTATCTCCACTTCCTTTCCACCCATAGGTAATCGTAGTTAGTTGGATTTCATTCTTGCAATTTTAATTTTGCATTTTAATTCATGTGTTAGCTAAGATCCGTTAATCACCTTCAACCTCCGATCTCCATATCAGAGGAGCTCCGATCATCCAAATCGTTCCCAGACTACGCCTACACCTCCACCTGACCCTTCTCCATCTTCTTCCACCGGTTGTTCACCTTCCAAAATGCCTAATCTGAAGCCCGATCTCCCCTCCGACCATCTTCACTAGAGACCTTCATCCAGTCCCTATCAGTCGTATGTTTGACCTAAATTCTATGTCGGAGGCTTCCTCCGAGCATGAGCTAGCATTTGCTGGATCAAAGAATGCAAGAGGAGCAGTCAATAGAGGATAGGAGGTTCACCTGGGGCATCTGACTTTTCACCCTCCAAATCATCACACATGCATCCTTGATCCATACTTTCACCATCAAGAGACGCATAATTGCAAGAGCTTCGATTTGAGATAAAACTGAGGTGGAGAAGATCCAAGATGATCGAGATCCTCTTGATCAAAGTTCGTCAGAGCTCGTCTGCATCCCAGCTCATCCAGAACCTCTTGCAACCGCACGATCAAGAATGGCGTGCCCAATTGACATCTCAACCGTTGATTGTGCCCCAAAATTTGATTGTTGATTAAAGCTTCAAGATTTGATCGTGACCCTTCACTCCAAAGCCAATCGCAGCCATCCGATCAGAGTTGTAGAGCATCTGAGCCACCCAAGCCTCCACGTCATTTAAGGTACAATTACACCCCTATCCATGACCTTTATTTTATTTACAAATAAGAACCTACGGAGACCCGTGTCATTTTATCTTTATTCGAACAATTGCATTTTATATCTTGCATTTTAAATTATTTGCATTTCAGTCCCGTTTGAATTGTAGCATGATTTGTTGAGTTATTTGCAATAATAGCACAGTATGTTTGAGTTATTACTTGGACCTTTCATTATGTATATATTTCATCCATTTTTTACGTTATTTGTTATTTGAAAATTCCAAAAACTTTCATTTCATTTTATGTTTATTTTATTCCTATTTTTTATTTATTTTAATGCTTTAATAATTGTGGAAAATCTTGAAAAAAATACAAAAACATTAGAAAATCATCAAAAATCCGAAAACAATTTTAGTTTAATTTTCTGATCCTTTTTGATATAATTGAAATTACAAAAAGAGAGGTTGAGAACATGTGTCTTAATTTTTCTTTATGTATTCCATTGTGTTCAAAAATTAAAAGAAATCTTTTACAAAATTAAAAATTAAAAAAATAAAGATTAGAAAACTAAATAAAAAATATAAATTTAAAAATGGAAATGGAAAAAATATAAAATTCAAAAACACATTAACCATGTATAGTGTGTATTGAGATGCCTTCATTCTTTCTTTAATTTTCCATTGCATAGAATAACCCTCGGGATTTGTGTAGCCTCCTTGGGTTTGATCCTGTTAGCTATACAGATAAATTAAATAACAAATTCTCTTGCTACATTTTCTTCTTTATTTATTTTTGCTTGAGAATTGAATAATTTTTGCTTGACGCTTCTTTGGGTTGCAACAATCGCAATTTCATTTGTGATTAATTCAATGAAATAAAAGCCTAAAAAAGTCTGCTCAACACCTGTCCGTTTGGGATGCATGCTTTCAGAAGGATGTCGTTCGGACTATGTAATGCCCCTGCTACATTTCAGAGATGTATGTTGGCTATATTTGCTGACATGGTGGGAAGTTTTCCAGAGGTATTCATGGACAATTTTTCGGTCTACGGAGATAACTTTGATCAATGTATGACATATTTAGATCGAGTACCAGTAATGTTTCGAAGTCAATTTGATGCTTTCTTGTGAAAAGAGTCACTTTATGGTGATTGAGGGTCGTCTCCAGGTGAGGCATGTAGGTCGATCTAGCCAAGGCGGAAGTTATATCGAAACATGAGCCATCTACTAAATTGAAGCAAGTCGGGTCATTTCTTGGGCATGTCAGTTTTTACCAAAGGTTCATCAAAGACTTTAGAAAGATTGCTCAACAGTTGACAAAAACTTCTAGACAAGGACACTGATTTTATTGTAGATGACAGAGTACTCCATGCCTTTGATCAGTTGAAAGAAATAATCGTCCAGACTCCTCTCCTACGGACACTAGATTGGTCTCTTCATTCAAGATCATGACGGATGCTTCTGCTTCATTGGCGATGTGTTGGGACAGTGACGGGCAAGGTTCAGAAATGCATTATGCGGTATTTGTTTGGTCATGCAGTCTAAAGCAATAAGCAGATATGCGGAGGAGTATACAGAAGTATATGTGGTTTATGCAGTTTATATATTTTAATTTAAAATATTATAAATAGTGAATAAAATTTGATTATATAAAAAAATTGACGATATAATAAAATCCAAAATTAAAAATTTCAAAAAAGATAATATAATAAATAAGATATAAAAGCATGATATTATAAATTTTGATTATTTTTTAGTGTGTATTTTGAATTTAATGCATATATATACATATACAAATTTGGATTCAACAGGGAACACATGAATTCTATAAGAGAACTTTAATGTATAAATAGATCCTATAGATAATAAAAGCTAAAGAATAATCATAGGTATACAAATCATACACCCAAAATTATATACATATATGTAACTCCAAGGGACAAAATATGTTGACACAAAATATAGGGAAAGATTGTATTTGCATATAAAATTTATTGGAAGCAAAAAAATATAAAGTGTCAAACTCTTAATCAATTATTTCATATTTTTTTGAAGAATTAGAATGAATTTCATTAGATAGAAAACTCAAAAAGCAATAAATAATTCATTAATAAGTGTTAAGAACAATGGGGAAAATGGATATGAGAAAAAATATCCTATATTATATTCTCAAATGTAACATATACGAGAATAATGAAAAGTTGCATTAATGTAAATGATGATATAAGAGTTTCTCGAATAAAATCGAGTTAATGTGTCATCAACATGTCATGGATTAACATGAATCCTATCAGATATGCGGCTGCATATGCGTTTTGACCGCATATGACATATGTGCTTCGTTCAAGTGAGTGAATACGCATATTGTTAGCAATGTGAGCCCGAGGCGAACCATTCCTACAAAAAATGTTATTGTAATAAATGATTTATCAATAAAAGTTATTGATTTTGTTTCACTCCCTTTCTGATATTGAATGAATGAATGCACTATAAGGTCCCTCTATACAATATGGGTTATGTACCATGGCCAACTTGATAATCATACAGTTGTTGATTCATTGCTTGAATCATAGAGGATGATGCTTGGATGAATATCTAAGGAGTTAGATAGAGGACTCATCAAGCATCATCAATGATTGACAAGTAGTGATCTCTAGCCTGAGAAGGAGATTGCAATCCTTTCTCATTAGGCTGATATCTGATTGACCTCTTGATGCAGGTCCTCTGCATGGGAATAGTGATTCAGAGGTATTAGATTAGTTGAGTCAATGGGTTGACTTAACAAGATCAAGATAACCAAAGACCTATGATGAATACTGTCACATCACAGGCAAACATCCTCTGACCAGAGACAGATGTATTGCTATATGTCTAAGTGTGTACATTTGGCAGACCAATAGGTTGATGACCTAATCAAGGTCTATACACCGGCGAGCTGGTGTGCATGTAAAGGTATATGAGTAATACGATCTCTCAAAGGGATCATACAGGTTCACTTGTGAACCGGGAGACATGAGCTCACTCATGAGGTATTGGGACTGATCAAATTCCATGCATGGTTGTCATGCTTTAGAAGCATGACATGAATTTGAAGGTAAGATATATGCTTTGTGAAAGCATATGATCTGTGCCATATCCGAAGGACCAAGATTGAGAAACTTAATGATCAGACTATGAAGATGACAGTGTAAAAGTGATTTATATCTTCAAGATGATCATGAGTCTTCCAGTATGCAGGATGTACAGGTATTAGGAATACTTGAGGGTGATTTGATCATAAACGATTGTATAACCATGACGCTTCCATTCCGAGGGAGTGATGACACAGGTCTGGATTTTAGTGACTCCTCTCATTAGAGAAGTGACCTAATCTTAGTCCATGTACTGGACATTGATCTGAATGAGATTCAGATGCAATGAGAATATTAGGTTTACGGTCTTGATTTAATCAAGCATCTATGAGAGGTTCATGGGATCTGGATTTGAGATGTGATCTCAATATCCAAGTCACTATATGTGGAACAATACAATCGCCATGTCCTTATCTCCAAGTATCTGAGGAGAAATAGCATTGTTCTTGAAGGTTCAAGAATAATTCCATAAGATCTAAGCATTGAGAAATTGATAATTAAATGTGATTTAATTATCATGATGTATGAGGAATTATCCAATATAATTAAATATGATTTAATTATTATGGATAAGAATAATGTGGATAGTGATATCCAATTATTCATAATATATTATAAATGTGATTTATAATGTATTAGAGAGAGTTAATTATAATTTATATTTGTAGATTAATTATTAATGTGTATTGGATACACATTGTATAATTAATTGAAAATGTAAATTATATATTGTTTTGGGTTGTGAATGAGATTCACAATTTTCCAATGTCAAGATTGCAATATTCCCAAAATTAATTGTGAATTATTTTTGGTGAATAAAATCCCAATAAAATTTGTTGGATAAATAATGGAGAGAAAATCAAGGAGATATGCAATCTCATGGAAATCCATGAGATTGCCCTCCCCACTTGGAAGGAGGTGGCGGTGGCCGTCCACTCTATTTCATGGGGATGGATGATCTCCTTTGTATTATACTCCTTATTTGGTTGATTTAATTTTGGTATTAATGTATATTTTATTTATCAAATATATTTAATCTAAATTAAATCACAAGTTGTTGGTTTTTACCAACAACAATCTTGACCATTGAATTGACATAAATCAGTCTCATCCATTAATTTTAGATGTCCCATGGATTGAGATCCATGGATCCCAAAATTCAATAAATAGATAGGCATACCTTGCTCTCTACTACATGCTATTTGGTAGCACATCTCTATCTCTCTTTCTCCTCTTACACGCCTACCCTCTCTCTCCCTCTTCTTGGTGGTCGTCTACCATACTCTAGAGGAGAGACTCGTCGACGCCCATGCCACCGCGTCACCGCTTCGACGCTCTGCGGTTCTCCGTCTACTTGGAGTGCTTCGCTCACGAAGGAGACGTTCGATCTCGTGCGACGAGATCAGGAGCAACCGTGCGTGGATCAACTTGTTGGATTGCGAGGACAACACGACTCATCCCCACGCTCGCAAGTCGTTTCTCCGATGATCGGACTTGAGACAGGAGATCTCTTTGCTTAGAGACTCGATCAACCACGCTTCAAGAGGTATTGCATTATACTTGTTGTGGTTATAGATGAAATGATCCGAGAATCGTTCTTGGATCATGTGGTTTCATTGCATGAAATTTTTTAAATTCCGATGCACCGAACAACTAGTACGACTAGTCGTTCTCCGTCATATCCGATACGATGATCACGCTTCCGTGATGCGCTTGAGGATTTTTTCCATATCCTTCACATATGCGGTTGCATATACTGCTGCATGGACCACATTTACGAACACTGGTGATGTGGATTCATTACTCTGGAAGAACATTGGATGAAGCCCAAAGGAATTACACTGTCAGTGACTGCTAGCAGTAGTGTTTGCGCTAAAGAAATTCAGATCACATTTGCTTGGCTCAAAAGTTATTGTCTATATTGACCATTCTACCATACGGTACTTACGAAGTAAAAAGGATGCAAAGTCACGTTCACTTCATTGGATCCTTCTACTCCAGGAGTTTGATTTGGAAATACAAGGTAAACATGGAGTTAAGAATGTTGTGGTAGATCACCTTTCCATAATTACTGAGTTAAATAATCCTAAGTAGAACACCATTCCAACTACTGAGACCTTCCCAGATAAAGCAATATTGTCAGTCACCTCGCTCCCTTGGTATGCTAATATTGTGAACTACCTTGTCTCCAAGGAAGTTCCACAAGATTGATCGAATATGAAAGTGGACAAGTTCATGTCCAAGATTCAATTTTTCCAATGGGCGGATACATACTTGTTTAGAGAAGGCAGAGATTGTATCTGGCAAAGGTGCATTCCTGAGGAGGAGTATGCAAGTGTCCTATATCATTGTCACAAGCTAGAATCCGGAGGACACCATTCTAGAAAGCGGACATCAGCGAAAATGCTTCAATGCAGTCTCTGGAATCTTTTTAAATATGTTACTGAATATGTAAAAGGTTGTACTAACTACAAGATGTATGACACCATCAGTTCTAGAGGTACCATTCCTCTCAAGTAAATTGAAATGTCAGATGTCTTTGATGCATGGGGTATCGATTTCATGGGCCCATTTCTCAACAGCTAGGGTTTGGAGTACATATTGCTTATTGTCGATTAGGTCAGTCGATGAATGGAGGCTATCCCCACTCGAGCCGTCGATAGTCGTAATGTCTGTTGATTCCTCAAAGATAATATCATTTCATGTTTCGGGATTCTAAAGATCCTTATATCAGATGGAGGTATCCATTTTATCAACAAAGAAGTCAAGAAGCTGACAAAGGAGTACGACATTAGATACCGTGTCCCATCTCCTTACCACCTGCAAACTAATAGCTTGGTTGAATGTTCAAATATAGAGATCAAAACTATTTTGGAAAAACTTGTATGTCATCATAGAAAGAACTGGTCATAATTGCTCAACTCGGTTCTTTGGGATTATTCTACAACATACAAGTCTCCTTAGGCATGTCTCCATATCGCATGGTGTATGGCAAGCCATGCTATTTGCCTATAGAACTCATTCACAAATCATTATGGGTGGTCATTTTATGCAATCTGGACAGAGAAAACGCTAGCAAGGACAAAAAGATTTACCTGAACATATTGTAAGAATTCATAGATTATGCATATGACAACAGCTTCGTGTACAAAGAAAAAGTCGAGAAATGGCACAATAAGCACATCAGATGAAAGAATTTCAATCCAAATCAGAGGTTGTGGATGTTTGACGCAAAGTTAAAGTTATTTCTATGCAAGATGAAAAGCAAATGGTCATAACCTTTCATTGTGAAAAAGGTGCGTGACAACGGTAGTATGGTCATATCAGGCTTGTCATCTGATGCACAACCATTCGTGGTTTACAGACAAATGTTTAAACTGTACCTCGAGCATGACACTTTCTTGTCCATTGTCGATTCAGTTGATGTAGTATGTCAAGAAGAGCTCTCTGGTGTTGAAGCATCAGACAACTAAAAACATAAAAATATCAACACATTTTCTTCTTTTCTTATTTTCTTTTTCTCTTTTCATTTCCTTGTTTTGGTTACTCATTCATCCTTTTCATCACTTCTATACTTAGTATTTGCTTTGTCCTAAGTATAAGGGGGATGAGTGACTCGATTATTCATTCTTTGATCCCTCGCATGTCTCTCAACTTGTTGATAATCCTTTTCTTTACTTAGATCATCTTTACTATAAGTATAGGGGGAGACACTCCGAGCCAGTGATTTTGTACATTCTAATCCTTGATCATCCCCACTTTGTGTACAATCTGCTACACTTAGGATTAGTTAACCCTAGTGTAGGGGGGCGATTGACTTCTCATTCTTTCAGTCATTGTAGTTTAGATTTTTCTACATTTGGCACGAGTTATGTCTTCCTTTCTTCTCTTTGATCACTGTGAGGACATAGTTCGAGCTAAGTATAGAGGGATCATATATATGTGTATATATATGTTATCCATAACTCGTACTTTCCTATTTTCAATAAATATGGCTAATACATTGGGTAAGGGTATACAACAAATAAATTGTAAAGAATACACTCCTACAAAATCTACATACCACTAATACACTAGCTCTTTTGCTTTTTGATAAATCCCATAAAAAATTGCAAAAATTAAAAAATACCTAAAAATCTGCAGAACTTTTTGAAACCCCCGTAAATGTGCAAAAACTTTTATAAAATCACTAAAAAGTTCAAAATCAAAAAATGTCTTCACAAAAATATTTTCTGCCTTACATTGCATAAGCATTTTTCTGAATGATTTTGACAATTGAACAAGTACAAATAAAATATGAAGATTGGATCTTGGTCTAGACCTTAATCCCCTTAACTTCAAAGGAACCTATTAACGACTTAAATTGGGAGACTTCAGGTCACTTCGACTTAATTCCTTAGGTTCTATGAGACTATGTTCATGAATCGATTCAATGTGACTAACTAGAACCTTTCATATCATCAGTACGACTCTTGAGACAACTGCTAGACTTGAAACCTCACACTCAACACGTAGCTCAACCAAGATGGGTTGTTGAAAGATCTTGGAGTCTAAGTCAGGATGATATTAGGCCTCCTCATCAATAGGGACTCAGGAACCATTCTTGGGGAATACCGAAATCGATACTTCAACCCCATTAAATCTCAGGTAGCACTGACATCTAATGACTATAGAATGGACTGAAATAAAGCTTCGGATGAGGAATGGTTTGGTAGCACATTTTTTCTAAGACCCCAAAATATGGGTGGAACAAAAGATTCTATATCCATCGGGGCAAAACAAGAATGCAGAGAAATGCCAAACAAAGAAAATATTCAAAAAAAGAAGCCTATACCAAAATATCCAAAAATTTTGAGCTATTAAAAAACTTTCTTCTTGGTAGAAACTTGGTTACACTGGCCAAGCTTCACAAGGAAATATGACTACACTGGTCAGTTTCTACTTCTTTTCCCTTTCTTATAGCTTCTCCCTAATTGATGTGCACTAGCATGTACCTGAACTCAGAAGGAAATATACATCTCCCTGAGGATGAGTTACCATAGGAGGAGAGCACTTGATAGTTCAACTATTCATCTGGGAAGAGCTATCACAAATCACACACAGGGTACCTAACATTTCAAGGTTACAAGAGTATGCATTTGAAAGGACGGTTCTGACTAGGCTGTTGACTTTAACTAGATAGAGGAGCATGGAACCTAAGGACTGTTGAGTCACAATTCCGAACTTGGACATGATTCTAAACACATTAACAATCCAGAGGTCTTAACTGAGATCCAAAATTTGATTTTGCGAAGACAAGTTTAAAAATTGTAATCGTTCTACTTTCTTTATTTTCATGTTCTTTATTTTCTCTTTTGCATCACTTATGCTCCTAAATAAGTGTTTACTATGGACTAGCAAATGGGGTGATGAATACCCATTCATTCATATTTATTCCTTTATTTTGTCTTTAAATCCCAAGTTAATGCATGTAAATATATATAACTTGTACAAATTAACACATTGACTATTGTGTGTAAAAAGTACATAAAATCATGTATTTAAATACAAAATAAATAAATAAAATTAAAAGAAGTATTATAAATACTGACCGGCCCTAAATCCCAAGACTAAGTCAATATTGACTTGGCCGACACGGAATAAAGTAGGTGGAGATAAGGGAAATAAATACATACAAAAAATAACATGGACACCTAGAAACCCTAGGTGTTCACTACACATACATCCATTCTTACATTATTTTATTATTCATTTTATACACCTCAAATAAATAAATAATCAACATGAAACTTGTACATAAAAATACATAGAAAAATACAAAAATAATTATATATAAAAATAAAGAACAATATGATTGGGACGTTGATGAATTTGTGATTCGTCATATTATTTAGCGTTCATTATCCTCCTTATTTAAACTACTCAATAAAATATGTTCATAATTAACTAAAATTAACCTCTATCTATGTATAATTAATTAACCCTAGCTAGTGCATATATTTGTTTATATTATTTCCCTGATTATTTTTTTGTTTTTTATTTAAAATTATCAAAAAAATAAATAAATATCGTACATTCTCATTTTGGGTTTAAAAAGAAAATAAAAATACAAAAATTAAAAAATAATTAAAAATCGGGTGTTTTATTCTTTAAAAATGCTTCCAAAAAATTTTCTTCTTTTGTTTGACTTATTTTGTATTTTTGATCAACATTAAATTTGTCGATCTCATCGAGATCTACAACTTTTATGTTTTGAGATTTTATTAGTTTTGCATGTAAATATTTGTTTCATTTTGTTATTTGTTTTTATATTGGGTTAAATGGGGTTGTCCTTAGGGTAAGCTAACTCAGCTCTCCCGACGCCATTTCACCTAGTTTTGTTTTTTGAAAATTTCTTCTGTTAATATTCATCACTATATCTCTATATTATGCTATTCAAATTCCATGCAAAATAGAGACTCCTACGGCCTCCATCCAGACAGTCATTTCTAATGTTAATAGAATTGCTAAAAATGACCCTTCTGGATGGAGGTCATAGGAATCTCTGTTTCGCTCAAAATTTGAATGACATAATATAGGTATATATTGATGAACATCCACGAAAGAAATTTTCAAAAAAAAATAATAAAATGGGTAAACTAACACGGGGGGCGCCAAGTTAGCTCCTGCCATGGGGGCAGCCCCATTTTACCCTTTTATATTTCTCTTTTATCTCATTAAGCCACGTGGCTCCTTTTGGTAGAGCCACGCGACCCGCTCCCATAGCTCCACCTGCTATGATTGCCTGTCGTTAGATCCTAGCACCCAGGACTCATCCCCACCGCTCATCCTCGTTGTCTACTTGATCATTTGATCGGGTTTCTAGATCTAATCTGGAGTGCCCACTTCTGCCCCCATCAGGACCGTTGGATCGTGAGATCCAACGGTCGGTGACTCGTCTTCTTCCTCGAGCTCGTCTCTCTCCCACATTTTCTGCTCCAACTTCCTTCCCCTTCCCATTTTTCTCACATCTCCATCTACTTGCTTGCCCTCCTGACCTCGCTGAGTCCAAGATCGAACTCCCCTTGTCTTTTCCTGACACCTGACCTCCCCTCTCTCCTCGTCATCAGTCAACCACGGCCTCACGAACCCACGTTGTCCACCACATGCACCTCATCTTCCTCTCCTCAAATACTCGCCCTCCTCCCTCATTCGCGCACATCTGCCTTTATGCATGTGAGCTTCGAGCATCAGCTCCGCCTTCATGACAAGGAGAGTGCGAGAGAGAACGTGAAGAACAAGCAATCTCACCGGTGTGATCCAAGACGGCTCCACCTTGTTGCAGCTCCACCAGCTGCTTGAGCTTCAAGCTGGTGACCTCCAACTCGTGAAGCGAAGACCAGAGCGTCGAGCTCCAACCCTAGGTCCATCCAACTCCCTTCATCTTCACGTCCATGCGTTCATCTTCTTCCTCATGTAAGCTTCTTTTTTCTGCATTTCTACTTTTTCGTTTCGTTTCTCTATTTTCTTCTCATACACTATCACCTTCACCCTCTTCCGACCCTCGCACCAGCTCTGCCTCACTTCTGACACCCTCACGCACACACTCTCTACCCCTTACAGCTTCTCTGCCATCATCTTCACACCATTCCTCCTCCAACCTTGCACAGATCAGAACCACTTCGGGCTCTCCTCCCTCACCCTCCGATGAGCCCCTGCTCTGCCTCATGACTACCCCATTCGAACCCTCTTGGCTTTGGCTATGAGATAACACATGTTGATACTCCCTACCCTCTGATTGATAGGAATCTGGAGACCTTCTCCGATCTCGCTCTTCACCGTCGAGACACATGCATCGATAGAGCACCCAAGGCCTTCTCCGAGCTCTGCCAACTATTCGTCATCTCCACGTGGATGTCGTCTATCTCCTCCAAGCTCCAAAGAATCCACCATCGCTGGGAGGAGCGTCGAGGTCCTCATCGGAGCTCTGTCCACGTGCCTCCCCTCATAGAGGAGGGGTAAGAACATGACACATAGTAGCGGTTGGATAAGATCATCGTGATCTGATCCACCAGGAGCACCTCCCGAGCCTTCAGCCAAGGCACCATTTCGAGCCTTTAGCTTCGGGCGTAGAGCCTTCCCCGGGCCTTATCGTTATGCCACATAGTGTCGAGCCACATCACAAGCCTCGCCATTAACCTCCATTGCCTCACCTGATGAAGCGCATGTGACCGGCGAAATTTGTACCCTGACCCTTGAACCTTTCCATATTTCCATTAGGGTTCGGCGCGTGCGTCCCACGTGCACGGCAAAAACAATAGCAAGATAAGCCCCCATCGTTTTTTATATTTACATTTATACCCTCGCATGGGGCTTTTTACAATCATGTCCATCCAGCTTATGTAAATTACATTTTAGTCCCTATATGGAACTGTTTGAATTAAAACATTTATGCTTTCTTTCATTTAGGCCCCTAGATTGAATTGCCAATATCTTGAGCATCCTTTATTCAAATTGTATGAAATTGGTCTTTTTTTAACGTTGTTTTAATGTTATTTAATGTGGATCAATTAGATATTGTTTGTAACCAATTATGTGTGAACGAAACTTTAGAGGACCTACGTTATGTAGTGTGCTTAGTTGATCTACTTAATTGGCTTGATACATGAACTAAATACATCATCTTACTCCATGATATAATTATTAATTTATTAAATAACCAGGAGCTTTAATTAGGAATTTAATTATAATCAATTCCTTACTTGTGTGTCTTATGAAGCTACATTTATCACTCATTGAATATGCTTTGAAATGTGATGTACAGTTGATCTTGGCCAATCTTTGATTTTGACTTGAGAAATTTGGATCTAGGGCTATTTAGGTCATGGTTGATTGAGGATTTCAGGAGCTTAATTGAATTAAAACCTCTTGTCACCTAGGTCCATTTTTGCATTATCATCATCATTTTGTTTCATTAACCTAACCTGCATTAAAAATCACCAAAAATATCATTCATCCATGTTGTTGTGCATTGTGTCCTGGCTTAGCCTAGATAGCCTCTCATAATATCTTGGCCACCATTGTTGAATCCTTATTAAAGATTCTCAATCCGTTGTGTCCCTATGTTTGACCCCAGACTTGCCCGAGGTATAAATTAAAGCCGAGACACTCCTCGTAGAGATCCTTCTCTCAGTTCTGTAGGATTCATCGAGTGTCATGCTACAATGAGTACGAATTGGCATACGCATTTAGTGGGTTATCAGGTCGCATCGTTGTCAGGGACACAAATTGATTAGTATTTTCTATGAGGTTTATTTTAGTGATTAAGTGAAATTTGAGCTATTCAGCTGATCCTTTTTTGTTTGAGTGTTTTGTTATTTTTGTTTTAATTAATTTCTTATCTTGTTGGTTAAATATCTATTGAGTTGTCTGACCATATTTGATTTGACCAGGCCCGTGGAGCGACTCACGAGGAGCTACGCGGAGGTTCGAGCTTGGAGCCCAAGCTGAAGATGGTCGAGTCAACCATTTTGAAGACACTTATTAGTTAATTAATTCCATAAGTGAAATTATTCTTGTAATAATTTGTAATAATTTAGGTAATTGTTTATTTCTAGTGGCTCTTGTTTGAGAGCTCGCATGTGTAAAAAGAGACATTATTTTTTTCTTCGTGTGTAGTTGTGTCGAGAGTGGTTCTTGACTTGAGTGGCAAAATTAAGGATAGCAATAGCACACTATAGTATAGATTCAAATTTGTATGTGACCTTTGTAATAGGCCATGCATCTTAGAAGATTCATCATTAGATAAGATCCATAATGAAACACACAAAAACATGTACTACATAGCCAAATATTAACTCAAGTCTTCCCTGCTAATAGTATCATGTTTAGGTGAGGTTTTTCTCGATATGTATGCATTTAGAGTGAATTTAAAAATCCAATTCTGCACAACACATGGAGAATGTTGGGAGTCATTGTAAGTATACCTTCTTCTAAGCATGCATCATAGCTTCTCATTTGCATTCTGATTTTCGATTCCTCTCTTGTTTACACCCTATGATTCAAAAGGAAATTGGGACAGAACTTTAGACTTGCATTATTATGCTCAGATTTCATTCTCAAGTGACAATCAAAATTCTAAAATAGGGAATGAATTGAGCAGATCGATTAAAAAAAACTAAATAAAAAGAATCTTGTTTTACGGGTGCATAAAGCCCTCATTGGATCACATGTACTCACCTCCAGACAAAGTAGGTGAGGACGCAACCGCTAAGGATTAGAGCTAAAATCCGTGGACTTGTACCCTAAGCGTTGGACTCACTCTTAGGGTCTTGTTATTACTGCAAGCACATGCCTCTGACCCTTAGAAGAAGTAATCTAACTTCAAGTTGGTGTGTTCTGCCGACTTAAACATGAACTACCTTAGGAGACAGCACCTATGAGTAATGGATTAAAAGATTATTTTACCACCAACTAAAACTAATAAGATATTTTGACTGAACCTTTATTGCCCTCACATGTGAAGTTGGTGAATTAAAAGAATTTGCATTGCGTTTGTATTGCGTGAGTTTACTCCGCACATATAAGTGCACTGTAGAATTAGTGCCTCATTGAATTTCATGCTCTAAACGGTTCTTTTTGACATCAAAAATGACTATTTGGGGGATATTTATTCGGACTTCACGAATCTCTCATTGAACCCTCTAAAGAGTACTTATTCAAAGGTCCAATCACAAACTGGACTGGCATGGACTCATGACCCTCTTAAGTCTAGGATCGCTCACTTTTGGGATGGTCACACACGGACCATTCTCTTTCTCTCCTCCCACATCACCAAGGAAGACCTTTGCCTTGGTGAGACCACTTTTATTTCAGAATTCTCTTCTAATCAAGAACACATTGTCGATGAAGGTCCCAAAGAAGATTCAGTGAAAATGCCTCTGAAGAAAAACATGGAAAAAGAATATCAGCATGAGGATCCTTCGCAGGTGGTTCTAGCCAGATTAGCTGCATCTGAGAAGCAACATGCATTACTCAAAGCTCAGCTAGGATAACTTAATTTTGGGGTCGAACCGCTAATGGATGCGGCATACGACCCTGGATAGTACAGAATTCAGAATTATTTGAGTCCAGCAGAACCCGAAGTAGATTTTGATTTGAAGCCGCAGTTTCTGAACTTGTTGTCGCATTTTAATGGGAATGCTTCTAAGGAGACTTATGCATTCCTAAGGGTCTTCAAGATCGTCAGTGCTAACCTTAGAGATTCTAGGGTTAGCAAGGATTATATCAGGCTCGCGGCCCTTCCATTTACCTTGGGTGGCAAAGCCGAATACTAGGTAAAGAACGTTGGAGTCACAGTCATTACATATGCCCAGTTCAAGGACCAATTTATGAACAAGTTCCACCCCCTTAGAAGGACTAACATGATGAGGATGTGCATCACTAGCTTTTCCCAGCTACCCCATGAAGCCCTCTATGACGCATGGGAAAGGTGCAAGGATATCCTGCATAAATGTCCTTGTCAAGATCTAGATGGCAACATCTTCGTCCATGCATTCTTCATTGGTCTCAACTCTGAAATGTAGGGTTTAGTGAATGTTGCGTACGGAGGCAGCTATATATCACATGGATCGGATACCGTCTAGAAGGTATTCGAATAGATGGATGAGACCAGCCACTCACAGACCGCTAGTAGGTCATACACAGAGTCCCCTAGTTCACTCTTATCTGGAGAGAGAAAGTCAGTTGTAGTCGATCTCTCTCAAGACGTGATCCCCAGCATGGGGCTTCTTGCGAACAAGCTTACAGTAGTGGAGAGGATTGACTGAAGGATTGATGATTAGACAGTAATGTCTCCAAGACACCAAGACAAATGGAGGAGTTGACTGAGAAGGTATCTAAGATAAAGATACATGTCATGACTGCATCCACTGCCCTCGTGTACTGAGTTCATCATATTTGAGAGCAGCCAGTGTCAGGGAAACTCCAGCCATGGGAGCATGACCAGTCCTATGCCCATTCTTTCCAACAGCCACATCCATCAACAGAGATAGTTTAGGAGGAGCCTCCACCGGTTTGGGAGGTGAAAAGAGTATGGTATACTCAGAACCCTGCCAGACAGGGAAGTACGGGGGGACCATAGGCTTACCAGTGTCCCTCAACCTTTCAGAACACCACATTCACCTCCACACCACCTCCTTCATAGCAGAGCCATGGATTCCAACCACCCTAGCAGTAGTGCCAGCAATACCATCAGTATGGTCGACAGGGCCATTACCAGGCGGGCCTGAGGGGCTCACAGTTTCAACAGATTCCCCAGCACCAACAGCAGTAGAGGTAGTACCCCAGCTAGCAGGGCTAGTCCTCCCATTTTTCTTCCCAGTCTTACCCCCTTCCTTCTTCATATGGTCTCGTGGACATATAGTAGCAGATACTCTAAGAGATCTGTTCCTACAAGAACGAAAATTCATGACTTACGGGTGGATGTCAACCGCAGGTCTAGGTGGAGAGACAAGCAGTCTGCACCCTCTACCTCGATCTTAGCCCAAGCTCAGGCAAACCCTAATATCTCGAAATGATATGGTTCTGAGTAGCACTTTAGTCAGGTATACTATTCAGCATCTCTTAAATCTAAACATGAGATTCTTTCGTTTGACGAGGCTAACCATATATCACTCAAGAGTGGAAGGATTGTAACCAAACATGATTGAGCAAGGGACTTGAAATGGTTAATCAATTATGAAAATCAGAGCACAAAATGGGAGCAATGGTTAAAAATTATGAAAATCAGAGCACAAAATGGGTAAAGTATGTAATTTTCCACAAAACAATTATTTATTAATTAACCAATGATCACAAAAATGTCCACAATATGTCAAGATGTAGAAAATTAAATGAGGAACAAAATGTTATTTTTGAACAATAAAGTAGTGCAATGTAGAGATCTAAAATGATAAAGGAATACAGGGTTATTTATGCAATTTTTAAATAAACATGAAATTGTAAAGGGGGACTGAAATGTAAATACCAGAAAGATGGGGGGAGCTTCTGCAATTTTACCAGAGGGGCACGTGCGTGGCACGTGCCCTCTAGAGTTGGACTTTGGTGCAAATACGAGGAAGACTAGGGGCACCGGTGCAATTTTCCAAACGGGACCCCTGGTGACGTTAGCTGACGTCCCCCCCCATGCACGTGCGGAGTACGTGCGGGGGGTCTCGAGACTAGAGCTTGGTGCCAGCGCTTCGGGTGGAGAGGCGGAGACCAGGCGGTGGCTCCTGGTGCGGGGCTGACGTCCGGCTGCGAGAGTGGCTGTGTGGCGAAGGAGACACAGTCCGGCAGGGGCGGTGCCGGGTGAAGTCATGCTCTCGGCCAAGGCGTAGTGTGGCGAGGGGGGCGGTGGTTGCATCGCTGGTAAATGAGATGCGGCTGGCGTGTACGCAGCTAGAAGCTGGCGATGGAGGAAGTCGAAGAAGATGGCACGTTGTTGATGGAGGTCGTAGGCGAATCTGGAGCTGGCGAGGTTGATGAAGTCGGAGGCGTGACGTCGAAGTTGAAGATGATCGTCGTTGGCTCTTACGGTGGACCACCGGAGAAAAGGTAGTGCAGCGGAGAATCGCTTCTGCAACAAGGGTTGGTGGACCCTCGGATCTCGGCGCGGAAGGTGGCTATGCCGGACTGTCACCACCGTCAGGGTCGAGAAGATGCACGTCGGCGGACGGGTCTCCCTGGAGGGCAGTGGTCATTTAAATAGATGGAGGCGAGTCGTGCTGGAGATGGAAGGGTCGTCGGCTATGGAAAGGGGATTTGATTTGATCCAAGGAGATTATGCGAGATCGGAGATGGGATTTGGGGGGTACGGTGGTGCGGCGACATCATCGGGATTCGAAGGCGGCGATGGCTAGGTGAGATCGCTGGTGGGGATTTCGGGGAAGGTGGAAGCCGATTCAAGTTGGGAAAGGTGCGGAGGAGAAGATGAACCCTGGTCGTCCGATCGACCGAGATCGAACGGTCCAGGGGGACGCTTGGCAAATGGGGGTATTGAAGGCGTGACACGTGTGTGGCACGTGCCTGGGAGGCACAAGCCCCGCACGTGCGTTGATTTTATTTTTTTAAAAAATTTTTTTATAAAAACGAATTAATAAATAAAAATTCGAAAAATGGCTGACACGTCTCTACTCCAAGAGCTGACACGTGTCAGCACCACAAAAATCGAAACATCAATACTTTAAAAAATCTAAAAGAAATAGCAAACGGCCTCGGATCAAAAACGTTTCTTCACAAACATTGCTCGTCTCGATGAGATCTACAACTTTCATGAAGAAATAAAAATCAAAATCGATCAATTGCACAAAGTAATATTTTGAGGTATCCCATGTACATAGAATACTTTGATTTTCGGGTTTTATAATTTTTGTCATTTTTAAACCAGATAAAAATCCGGAAAAAATATGGTAAAATCAAAGATAAATAATTACACATTAATCTAATTTTTTGGATTTTTATTATTTAAGAAAAAGAAGAAATAAAATAAAACACGAAAAAGACCAATTTTGTACAGACAGTTAGTGAAGACTCGAACTCAATTTGTTTCTTTGATTTCAAGCTCAGTTTGATTTGGATTTTTACGCATTTTAATAAAACTTTCATCAAAGAAGACAAATGAAAAAGAAATGAACTAAAATAGGTTAATTATGTACATAAAATACTAGGTCAAATCAACTAAAATACAAAATGTACAAAAGAGGCCCAAAACCCAACTTTCACATACAAGCTCCGATTCACTTGCTTGTTTGAAGGTAATTGAATGTACATTAGTTCAAAAGTGAGTAGGATCAAAACGGACACCGGATGGGGAAGATATGAGGGTTTTAGTCCGGAAATCCTGAAACTAGGGTTTGGGTTTTGGTCCACTTATTTGGGTTAGTGATTTTTTTTGTATTTTTCATTTATTCTTGTGAGTGATATGTACACAGTGGAGATGGTTTTGGGTCATTCGGAGTTAATTAGTTAAAAATCAGGGAAGTTAGGCTATTTACATGTCAACTATTGGTTGAGATTTTTGGCTTCTTATTTTGTGCAGAAATGAATGTTAAAATGTAATTCTTATTAAAACATGCATGAATGCTAATTATGCAGAATAAATGCAGAAATGCCAATGATTTTGAGGGATTTGAGCTTAATTAGTGAGATTTAGAGTGGTGAATCTGATATTCATCATCCCCCTATACTTAAACCATGCTCGTCCTTAAGCATCAAAAAGAAATGCCATGAGGTGAAATGTGATTGGGTTCCATACCAAGACCATGAACTGAAGGTGAAAATGAAACTAGACTCGACCTTTGGATTATTATTGTGGTGGAACTTCTGTGAGACTTAGAATTTTAAAATCAACAGCCTTCAAGTTCTACACATCATTGTCACAGTTTCGGCTCAAAAGTCATCTTAGATCAATCCTCTTCTCAAAGCATACCCTATGAACATTGAACAATCGACTCATATGTGTGAAAAGTTTTATCTATTTCCATCTAGAATGCCGGACTACCATGCAAACCTCCTCTTCCAGTAACTCGTCATCGGGGAGACAGGTATTTCCTTCTAAGGTCTGACGCGTTGTGTTCACAATCGAATTGGGGGGAGAGGTTAGAAGAAGGAGAAAAGAACTGGAGGGTGGCCAGTGTAGTCACCTCTCCTTGTGAAGATGGCCAGTGTAGCCGAGTCTCCACCAAGATATGCAGGTTTCCTTGAAGCTTGGACCTTTTTGGTTAGATATTTATTTGGTAGTGGCTTCTTTGTATTTGGATTTTTCAGTTGTTCTGCTTTGATCTTGTTGTGCCCCTACGGATATAGAATCTTTTTGTTTCTGTACATTTTTTTGGGTCTTAGAAAAATTGTGCCTAGTCGTCCATCCCTTTTCCGAAGCTTTTTCAACCCATACTCCGGTCTTTAGATTTCCACGCTACCAGAAAAGAAACTCACACAGTCTTCCAAATCCCGTCTGAGTTGAGATAAGTGCATAGTGCGAGAGTACAAATTAATTCCCTATTCCAGAGTTGTACCCAAAATGAAGAGACCAGGTTAGACACTAAGAGTCAAATGCTGCACATTGTCATGTGGAACTCAAAGAAATTAAGTCACAGACCTGAAGCTTCTAAAAATCCTATTTCTCGGGTAAGTTCCTTTGAAATTAGGTGGATTAAGGTCAAGTCTAGATCACTCTCGGTTTCTTCTCATATCTCGGTTCAGAACCCAATGACTTTTCACAGATGCTAATGAATGTGATGTTGGATGAAGTGCGGTTGTGTGAAATACAGACACATTTTTTTGTGTTTTTTTTTTGCAAGGAATTGTTTTGGTTTTTTTAATGAAAAATGAATAAGAAGCCATTTTTTCAAAAAAGGGTTGGACACAGTTAGTAGCAAAACTCTTTTTTTCCTTTAGTTCTTTTGTTTTTTTTCAAATTAATTACCCACCTCGTAAATACATATAGACTTATGTGAAAGTACGAGATATAGGTAAAATATATACGAAGTATATATACAGACCCCCCTATACTTAGCGAATGTTGTGTCCTCAAAGCACAGGAAGCGTACAGAAGACATAGCTCGGGCTAAGTGTAAGAGAGTAAAAAAAGGAAAAGAAAAAGAAAAAGAAAAAGATGCACCTGTCCGCCCCCCCCCCCCTATACTAAGGTTGTGAACAGTCTAAGTATAGAAGAAGAGCGAAAGAATGAGGCGGTCGGGGTATGTGGATGAAGAGAGTATATACAAATATCCATCGGTTCCCCCTATACTTAGGCTCTGGTTAGCCTAAGTATAGGAGAAGGGTGGAAATGGAACGATCATGAGAAGGAGTGTGATGAGGGAAATGGCATATACAGATGGCATCAGTCCCCCCCTATACTTAGGCCTTGGCCTAAGTAGAGGAAGAAGCTGTATAAGGAGACCGATGTGGTCGGGAGGGAGGGTGGATAGCCGATGATTAAGGCGGTTTTCGGCTGATCTTTTTGTGAGCCTGCGGTGGGAGATCGTAATGACGAGATGGAGATGAAGAATATGATTCCCAACTATTATCAGTGTCATCCGTAGAAAAATCATGATGGATAGTAGATGAAGCATTTGAGTTAGATGAAAGATATCCATCATCATAGTTATCCTCAGAGGAATAGTATTTAAAAGTGGACACACTCCAAATGTTCTGGTCTTTTTGTTTCTTCAGTTGTTTCCTCAGAATTCGTTCCTTCTTGGGGTCAAGTGGTTTGTCCTCGGATGAATATTTGGAAGCACCGATCACAGTCAGCTCATAAGAAATAATTCCAGTATACTTGATGAGGGCAGGAGCATCAGCTTTGGATGAATAGTAGTGAGGAATGGGAGTTGTCCAACGAGAATCGAATTTTGGATCCTTGCGAAGATATGGTTTTAGTACTACCGAGCATACTTCACTCATGTAGATTACCTTTTCCGGACCTGATGAGGGATCATCAGCTGATTCCTCTTCCAGAAGGTCAAAGGTGACTTTCTTTTTCTTGTTTCGTGAAGGTGTCGGTCCACTTGAGTATCCAGATGAATAACCATTGGAATTCTTCTCCTTGGTCAGTGTTCGGCCTTTGTGTTTGTTCTTAGTCTTCTTAATGCTGGTGCACTCTTGATTTGGGATGATCTAGTCAAGGTATTCAGAGAAGGTTGCTCCAGGCCGTGACCATGCAGATGTCTCAGGATCGTATAAGAAACATTCGTCTATTTTGAGATCCGAAGGAATTGAAATACTGGGAAGAGTATCTGCATGTTTGTTCTCAATTGATTTGACATTGGAACATTCCTGTGTCAAGTTGATGTGATACATGTAGTCAGAATAGGTTGACCCAGGGTGTGCCCATGCATAAGTCTCTGGATCATATGATTCATATACTTGATTCTATATGGTGAGATCAGTTGGGAATGGAGCAGTGGGGAGATTCTCTAAACCAATAGTCTCATCAATAACTGCCATCTTAGATGTAGCAGCGGGGTAGGGCTCTTCTACCGCTTCATGGTTATGGTTGTCGGGGACTTCGTGGGTTACCTCAGAAAATCGTGGTTCCTCAAAGACTGGGTCAGATCGAAGTGCTTCCAATGCTGTGAAATTGATTTCCTGAGTCTCACAATCAATAATTGCCTTAGCCAATGCTATGAATGGCTTTCCGAGAATAATTGGAGACTGGGTGAATTCTCCTTGATGCTCAAGATCAATGATCGTGAATTCCACTTTGAGCGCAGCACCTTGGAATGTCATGATGATAGAAACGATTCCTCTCGGCCGCTTTATTAATCAGTCAGCCAATTGAACAATCTCTCGTATCTTCCTAATCGGTCTGAGTTTGAGTTCGTGGAATATAGAGGTCGGGAGGATATTTATTGGTGAATCGTCATCAATCCAAGCATGGGTGAAAATTGCATCTTCGATTCTACAGTCAAATCTGGGCAACCGCTTCACTATGCGGCTCGGCTCTTGGTTTTTCTCCTCAACACTAAGGAGGAGGCCATTGACAAAATATGTCTTTCAATCTTTGTTCTAATCCCGCCCGACTTTTTGATCATTAATTTGTCCATTACAAATCCTTTAAGGTTGGGAAATTGTTCAATGGCTTGTATAAAGGGAAGTTCAAAAATCAATCTTTTTCTAGTGCTTCTCGTAAAGCAGGATCCAAATTCTTCAGATCTTCTTCAGTCTCAATTTTTATGTATTTTTCAGGATTTTCATTTTTTTGTGGTTTTCGAATATTCAAATTTTTTGGTATTTTCTGTGTGGTGTGGTGATGTGGTGTCTTCCGTAGATGAGTAGGGTCTTTGATGTTCCGAGAAGGAGTCAAATGCATAGTCATGTCTAGGGGAATAATAAGCAGAAGTGCTGCTATCAGAATCATCCCTAGGTTTTTGAACATCCTCAAAATTGTCAAAATGAGATCCAATCATTTCCTCATTCATTTTTATGTCTGAGCTCCTAGAGAGTGAAATTAGTCGGTCGGCAAATTTTTGAAATCTAACCTCCATTAATTTGAATCTTTTATTTATCCTCGAAATATTATCCTCAAAATTCTACTCATGATCAATCATGGGAGCAGTCGGTGTGTGTTTTTGAGATTCGAGTAGGAATTCAATGAGGGGGCCGAATTCATCCGCGGGTGAAAGTCTCCCGCAAATGTTGGAGGATTATTGAAAGAAGAGGATTTAGTTGATTTGGGCCTAACCGAGACAAATTCATTTTCATAGTATAGCTCTGATGGATTTTCTGATAAATGTTCGGCCATTTTTGAAAGAGCTGAAAGGAATGATGGTTTCGATTTGCAATGATTTTCATGATCTAGATGCGGAGAGTTTTTGGACAAAAGTTCCATGATGAGGTTTAAATCAAGAAAGGAGAGAGATGATTGCATGGGATAGTCAAAAGAAATTTTATAAAATGTGCGGCTTTTGATCTTTGATATCGGTTCACGCACACCAATGCAAACACAAATCAAATCCAGGTTCAACAACTCAGACAATGAAGCCGTAAGAGTTCGGCTATTATCTTTTCAATTTTAGTTGGTGATAAGACAATCTTGGAAAGAAATTAACGAGTTATTAGGTGCCGGAAATTTATTAATGACTGGCCCGAATTGTTACGACTGGTTACACCTACTTTCAACCAGTATGGGAGTAAGTACGGACCGTAGAACGACTACCCGTTACTTGAGGACGGAGCCTTACACAGTGTCCTCTAAACCACCAACTCTGCTAAGGAAATTTGGACTGTTTATCGGCTACTTGTTAGATCCTCACTAAGAAGTAGCTAATCATTTTTGGTAGAATCAGTAGTCAATATGAAAATTCGGGTTTGGGATCTAGCCTTAAGTGTCGTCTCTCGCTTACTCAGAAAAATAAACAATCCAAGGTCGGGGTTGCTCTCCCGCAAAAATATCTCGATTTTATGAGTTATTTCAAGTCGGCTATATTTAGCAGTCCCAATTTTAATTAGGTGATCACTGAAGAATATAATGAGCATAAATGCATGTCTACCATCCAGTCCCAATTTCCTTGAAAATTTATGTGATAAAACAAGAGGGAGGGGTTTGGGAAAACCGATGCACGTGAAAAACTATGATGTATGCTCAGTTAGAAGACTTACAGTGAATCCTCACAATCTACATGTGGGATGCAATACAGAAATTGAAATTTTAATCTATATGAATGCAAGCCGATGAAAAGCCGCACCTAGCAGAAAGTTCTATTAGCGGGGAAGAATTGAATTGAATTTGGCTAAGTTGAACGATCTACGTGTGTCTCAATTAATAGTGAAGTGTGGCCTAATTCTTACGAGCACAATTAAAAATTAAAATGCTTTGAGAGCCGTATGTGCAGGTCTATCCTAATCGCCACTCAAGTGGGGCCCCACCCTCACCGGAGAGTGAAACAGGCCATGACACACCACAAGAATAGTTCAACGTCTTTTTACACATGCGAGAGTCCAAACGGATACCGCTATAAATGAGCAATTAATTACAGAAATGAAAAAGTTACAGAAATTAAAATCCTAGACTCTACGCTCTCTCATGACTCGACTCGATCTTAAACTAATTGCATCTTTTTCAGAAGTTAGTGAAGATGCGTTGGCTCTTGAAAAACTGCTCCACGTACGTCGGGTACCTCACAAGAAAAATAAGAGAGATGGTGTAAGAGAGTGACTCAAAAGCAAATAATAAAAATAAATGCTAAAAATAAATGCAGAAAAAAAATGAAATTTATAGTGACAAATTCGGGGGTCAGACAACCCGAATGCGGAAAATCGAACAAAAATTTTTAAGATAAAAAACTAAGTCGTTTGCCTCCTTGGCAACGGCGCCATCTGACAGATCTGGAATTGCGCTATTTAAAAATGTGTGTCGTGAATTATCGTTCGCTTAAAAATAAATGTATCGTTTCATTGTAGGCGGCAATCGGAATCGGTCAAGAAAATAACCACAACTATTTATTCAATTTTTAATCGTGTGGTTTTATGTTTATTTTACTAGAGCAAGTCTCAAGGTCGAACACAAGGAGGCAAAGGAGCAACCTAGAATTATGTCTATCAAAGTTCGTGTGTGATTTTTGAGGCGGTCTTTTTTGTAATTTTTAATGCAATAAAGGTGCAAAATGCAAATTCGGCCTATTTTAGGGACTAAATTATAAATTATACTCAAACGATGTTCGAAAAAATATGACACTTGGACACGATGCAAAATATGATGAAATGAATGCACTATAATATTTTTTGGAATTTTTGGATGTAATATGAATTTTTTATGATTTTTTAAATGCAAACAGAATGAATCTCAATATTTAATTATAATAAATATTAAACCTAACTATTTTCAAGGGATAAAATTATCTAAGATGTATCACTAGGTGATTGATCTTAGAAAAATCCTAAACCTCGAAAGTACACGATTCAATACCTATTAAAAATCAAATATTGAAATATACAAAATGATTTTTATATGGTAAATTATGCATGAAAATGCAGATCTTTTTTGGGTACAATGTCAAACACAATTAAATCTACAATCTATGATTTTTCGGGAATTTTTAGAGCAGTGGTTAATCCATTATGAAAATCAGAGCATAAAATGGGTAAAGTATATAACTTTCCACAAAACAATTATTTATTAATTAACCAATGATCACAAAAATGTCCACAATATGTCAAGATGTAGAAAATTAAATGAGGAACAAAATGCTATTTTTGAATAATAAAGTAGTGCAATGTAGAGGTCTAAAATGATAAAGGAATACAGGGTTATTTATGCAATTTTTAAATAAACATGAAACTGTAAAGGGGGACTGAAATGTAAAAACCAAAAAGATGGGGGAGCTTCTGCAATTTTACCAGAGGGGCACGTGCGCGGCACGTGCCCTCTGGAGCTGGACTTTGGTGCAAATACGAGGAGGACCAGGGGCACTGGTGCAATTTTCCCAGCGGGACCCCTGGTGACATTAGCTGACGTCCCCCCCACACACGTGCGGAGCACGTGCGGGGGGTCTTGGGACTGGAGCCCGGTGCTGGTGCTTCAGGTGGAGAGGCGGAGACCAGGCGGTGGCTCCTGGTGCGGGGCTAACGTCCAGCTGCAAGAGTGGTCGTATGGCGGAGGAGACGCGGTCCGGCAAGGGGCGACGACGGGTGAAGCAGTGCTCTCAGTCGAGGCGTAGTGTGGTGTAGGGGGGCCAGTGATTCCGTCACTGGTGAAGGAGATGCGACCGACGTGGACGCAGCTGGTAGCTGGCGATGGGGGAAGTCGAAGAAGATGGCGCGTCATTGATGGAGGTCATAGGCGAATCTGGAGCTGGCGAGGTTGATGAAGTCGGAGGCGTGATGTCGAAGGTTGAAGATGATCATCTTTGGCTCTTACAGCGGACCATCAAAGCGAAGGAAGTGTGGCGGAGAAGCGCTTTTGCAATGAGGGTCGGTGGACCCTCGGATCTCGCCGCGAAGGTGGCTATGCCAGGCTGACACCACCGGCAAGGTCGAGAAGATGCACGTCGACGGATGGGTCTCCCTGGAGGGCGCCGATCATTTAAATAGATGGAGGCGAGACGTAATGGAGATGGAAGGGTCGCCGACTATGGAAAGGGGATTTGATTTGATTCGAGGAGATTATGCGAGATCGGAGATGGGACATGGGCGGTACGGTGGTGCGGCGAAATCGCCGGGATTCGAAGGTGGCGATGGCGAGGCGAGATCGCTGGCGGGGATTTCAGGGAAGGTGGCGGCCGATTCGAGTAGGGAAAGGTGTGGAGGAGGAAGATGAACCCTGGTCGTCCGATCGACCGAGATCGGACGGTCCAGGGGGGATGCGTGGCAAATGGGGGTGTTGAAGGCGCGGCACGTGCCCCGCACGTGCGTTGATTTTAATTTTTATTTTTTTATAAAAATGAATTAATAAATAAAAATTCGAAAAATGGTTGACACGTGGCGGCTCCAGGAGCTGCCACGTGTCAGCACCACAAAAATCAAAACATAAATACTTTAAAAAATCCAAAAGAAATAGCAAACGGCCTCAAATCAAAAAAGTTTCTTCACAAACATTGCTCGTATTGATGAGATCTACAACTTTCATATAGATATCAAAATCGATCAATTTCACAAAGTGATATTTTTGGGGTATCCCATGTACATAGAATACTTTGATTGCTGGGTTTTATAATTTTTTTGTCATTTTTAAACTAGATAAAAATCTGGAAACAATATGGTAAAATCAAAGATAAATATTTACACATTAATCTAATTTTTTTGGATTTTTATTAAGTATGAAAAAGAAGAAATAAAATAAAACACGAAAAAGACCAATTTTGTACATACAGTTAGTGAAGACTCGGACTCAATTTGTTTCTTTGATTTCAAG
Organism: Ottelia alismoides; assembly: GCA_037367405.1. NCBI lineage: Eukaryota > Viridiplantae > Streptophyta > Magnoliopsida > Alismatales > Hydrocharitaceae > Ottelia > Ottelia alismoides. The sequence continues at coordinate 311,306 of JAZKJV010002804.1, read as the reverse complement.
CTCAGTTTGGATCTGGATTTTGTACGCATTTTAATAAAACTTTCATCAAAGAAGACAACTAAAAAAGAAATGAACTAAAATAGGTTAAATATGTACATAAAATACTAGGTCAAAATCAGCTAAAATACAAAATGTACAAAAGAGGCCCAAAACCCAACTTTCACATATGAGCTCCGATTCACTTAACTTGGTCTTGTTTTGAAGGTAATTGAATGTACATTAGTTCAAAAGTGAGTAGGATCAAAATGAACACTGGATGGGGAAGATATGAGGGTTTTAGTCCGGAAATCCTGAAACTAGGGTTTGGGTTTTTGGTCCACTTATTTGGGTTAGTGATTTTTTTGTATTTTTCATTTATTCTTGTGAGTGATATGTAACACTGGAGGTGGTTTTGGGTCATTCGGAGTTAGCATGAATTAGTTAAAAATCAGGGAAGTTAGGTTATTTACAGGTCAATTTTGGTTGGGATTTTTGGCTCCTTATTTTGTGCAGAAATGAATGTTAAAATGCAATTCTTATTAAAACATGCATGAATGGTAATTATGCAGAATAAATGCAGAAATGCCAATGATTTTGAGGGATTTGAGCTTAATGAGATTTAGAGTGGTGAATCTGAGATTCATCACTCTACCTAAGGAGTCTTCAAAGGACAAGAAGGGAGCTAACATATTCTAGAGCCCCATCAGCACCATTCAAGGATTCTTACTTAGGAAGCCGAGAAGAGGAGAACACGATTGCAGCATCAGCAGCATGGAGATACTTCCGATTCTATGGAGGACCTTGCACTTTGGTTGTGGTAGACACCACTGCAGCATCTATTCTAAAACTAACAGTAAATACTTTTTATTTGGATCCCATGTTGTCTCAAAAAGATTCCTGTATGAAGAACTCGGTTTTAGTTAATGCAAAGAATGATATTTCAATTCATGATTCAGATTCTTCATCGTTGGTTTCCCCTGCTTCAATCCCTTTCATTAGTGCTCTTATGGCAAGAACGCATAAAAACGATTCATAAAGATGACCCTGACATGGCACAATTTTGTAAAGAAAATATCACAATTAAGGTGCCATTTGATGAGTATGTGGTTAATCATCCTGCATTCCAAAAATATCTTAAGGTGAGATTCACATCTACTAGGTTTAGTAGGAAGAGACCGAATCAATATATGAAGACTCGTGTCTTGTGAGTAGCTACAACCTATTGTCTCAAGAGTCAACTACCAATGAAAAAGAGTGACATTGGTACTCACTATGTGGAGAGTCGTATCGACGATATTACGTTTTCACGCACACTCTTAGATAATGATTCCTCAATCAACCTACTTCCCTTAGCATTATATCAGAAATTAGAGTTCGGACCACTTCGCGGATATAGAGATTTACGCCAATTCGTAGATCGTGCAATGAAGAAACCAAAGGGAGAAGTGAAAAATGTTGTTATCTCGATTGAGCATCGATCTTAGACATGGAGACCCCCAATCATTGGTGAGGATCTCATATCATTGTGGCCCTTCCTTAGGACCGCAGGTGCAGCTTTCGACTATGGTACGAGATTGATGAAGTTCCGTTCTCCAGGAAGAGAAGTGAACCTAGAGATGAAGCAAATCAAGTGTCAGCGACCTGATTCTGAGATTAGTACAAAGTACTCTTCTTCAAAGGAAGATTGCAGATTGATTAGCCCCATTAGGATTTGGAGACAGATTCTATCAGGATAGAGCGAGGCCCTTCCATCTGGAATGGACATAGTGCATGATGTAGTTTGTCAGGCGTTTACTAATACTTGAGAGATGAATCTACCTATTCCCTTGATGACGTAGAGATCCATCATGATCTATCGGTTCCACCCTCTTCGGAACAATCATCGGACATAAATGACGAGTCAGACATGGTTTTTGTCGATTGCTTGGATATCTTTGAGGATTTGACTCCCATTACTTCTGAGTTGGTGGTGAGCACTACACAATTGAGCCCACATTCCTACAACACGCGACCATATTCAAATTCAATTCAACCAGATTTGCGTGATGACACCACATTGCCAAAATTGAAATCACTGCCTCCTACACTAAAGTATGCCTTTCTTGTCGGACCCAAAGAGAGATATCATGTTATCATTAGCTCAGACTTGTCTTCAGAACAAGAGTCTAGTTTGTTAGAGGTCTTAGAGAAGAACCGTAAAGCAATAGGCTAGACAGTATCGGATCTCGTAGGGATCAACATCGCTCTCTACTTGCACCACATTTTTACTAAGGATAACATGAGACCTTCTCATGAGTTCTAGAGGAGACTTAACTCCAATCTACGGGAAGTAGTGAAGAACGAGATTGAGAAATGGTGCAAAGCAGGGCTTATATATCCTATTTCTGACTCCAAGTGGGTGTCCCCGCTTAATGTTGTCCTGAAGAAGTCAAGAATTCATATGGTCACTAACGAGGATAGGGTAGAGATCTGTAACATGAGTACCCATGTCATGGTGCGTATGTGTCGACTACAGGCATCTGAATATCACAATCAAGAAAGACCACTTTCCCTTGCCATTCATTGATCAGATCTTGGAGAGACTCGCAGGGAAAGCATTCTTCTACTTTCTTGACAGGTACTCAGGCTACAACCAGGTACCTATAGCCCCTGAGGTCTAGGAAAAGACCACATTCACATGTCCATTCGAAACTTACACCTTCAGGTGAATGCCATTTGGGATCTGTAATGCCCCCATGCACTTTTCAGCGATGCATGATCATCGTATTTATCGAGATGGTGGGAGATTTCCTGGAAGTGTTTACAGATGACTTTTCGATTCATGGTGATTCCTTTGATACTTGTTTAGAGGATCTAGACTGAGTCCTCAAGTAGTTTAAGGAGGTGAACCTGGTACTCTCATGGGAAATAAGTCATTTTTTGGTGATGGAGGGTATCGTGTTTGGGCATGTCATCTTCAAAAGGGGAATGAAGGTTGATCCTGCCGAGGTGGAGGTGATCAAGAAATTCGATCCGCCTACCAACGTGAAGTTAGTGAGGTCATTTTTTTGGGCGTGTTGGATTCTACAGGAGATTCATTCAGGATTTTTTAAAGATTTCCCGTCCACTGACTGAGCTTTTAGGGAAAGACACAGAGTTTGTTATAGATCATAGGTGTATGGAGTCCTTTGAGCTCTTGAAGATGAAGATTTGTGCCTCGCCTATCCTACAAGCTTCTAACTGGTCTCTCCCCTTTGAGATCATGGCTGGAACTTCAGACTTTGCTATAGGAGTTGTGTTAAGATAACGGTGAGAGAAGACTCCATTTGTGAACCACTATGCAAGAAAAGTATAAGAACCTACACAAAAGAACTACATGTGACTGAAAAGGAAATGCTCGTTGTAGTATGAGCCCTTGAGAAGTTCAGGTCTTATATTTTGGGCTCTAAGGTGACAATCTACACTGATCACACAGTTATTCGATACATAATGGAAAAGAAGGATGCGAAGGTGTGTCTTATTAGGTGCATTTTGCTCCTCGAGGAGTTTGACTTGGAAATAAAAGATAAACCTCGAGAGAAGAATATGGTTGATCACCTTTCCTGGATTGAGCTTAAGGACTTTGTTGATTATGAGAATATTAGAGAGACTTCCCAGACGAGTCAATTTGTGTTATTGACTCACTCCCATGATATGCCAACATGGTGAACTTTCTCGTCTCCAAGCAGGTTCCCCAGGGTTGGACTAGGAGTAGCATTGACCGACTGAAGTCGGATTTGAGGAGATACCACTGTACCGATCCATTCCTTTTCTTTAAGGGGTTATATTGTGTTTGGAGAAGGTGTATTCCTCAAGAGGAATACCAGAGTGTCCTCACGTATTGTCATTCTCTTAACGGTGGAGGGCACCATTCGGGGAAGAGAACCGCTCACAAGGTATTCCAATACGGATTGTATTAGTCGACCATGTTCAAAGATGATATTGATTTTATAAGATCATGCCTGATTTATCGGAGGATGGGAGGGACAGTTGGACAAAGAGATGACATGCCCATGCAGCCAGTGATTATTTGTGATGTTTTTGATGCATGGGGCATAGATTTTATGGGTCCCTTTCCCAACAGCCAAGGATACGAATATATCTTGTTGGCAGTTGACTATTTGTCTAGGTGGGTGGAGGCTATGCCAACTTGAAATGCAAACAACAAGACTGCATGTAAGTTTGTGAGAGACCGTATTATTGCCAGGTTAGGGGTACCAAAAGTTCTGATCTCTGATGGGGATAGCCACTTTGTGAACCCAGGTATGAGATCTTTAGTTAAGGACTATGGATTTGAGCACAGAGTTACTAGTCCTTACCACCCACAGACCAATGTCATGGCAGAGGTTTCGAACAGAGATGTGAAAAGTATTTTGTAGAAGTTGGTTCGTCCCGATAGGAAGAATTGGTCCCAGCTTTTGGACCAAGTTCTGTGGGCCTATATGACAACCTACAAGACACCATTGGGCACTTCACCATTTAGAATGATCTATGGCAAGCCATGCCATTTGCTCATCGAGCTGATTCACAAATATGAATGGGAAATTAGGAAAATTAATTGGAATTGTCACCTAGGGAATCTTTGCCATAACTTGAAGTTGAATGAGCTCGTGGAAATCCCAAATCGGGTGTATGATAACAGTTTGATTTATAAGGATGAAGAGACCTCATACTACCCTTGTTAATTTATTCAAATTAATGGTCAAATTAATGTTGCATCGTTCGTTGCAGTTAGGTAATGCGGACTAATTAAAAACCACTTTCAATTAAAGTTTAATTAATTTTGAGCGGTAAATTTTTTTACTTGGGCAAGCCTAAGGTCGAACTCAGGGAGGCAGTTGCCTTCTTAGGTAGATTTTAAGTGAATTTAAGAGCTCGGATTTTCAGAAGATTGCTTTTGCTCTTTTTAAACAATTTTTATGCAATTAATAAAAGACTCATGCAAAATCAAGCCAGTTTGCAAGTTAATTTAGAAAAGTGGTCAAATTAATTCCAACAATTATGAATCTTGGCTAGATAGTGGAATGCAATGAAATTAAGCTAGGCTAATTTTTTTAGATTTTTCTGACACTAGATGAATTTAATGTGAATTAAAATATGAATGCAAGGTGATTTTGACTAAGTAAATTTTAATAAATACCAAATCATAATTTTTTCATATATAAAAACTATTCTAGATAGATCTAAGTGTGAAGAATCCAAGAAAATTAATAAACTTAAATTTCTATGTGAAATGGACCTATTTAAAATTAATTAAGAAAATCACAAAATGATTTATTCAGGCCTCGGGATGCGTGCAAATGAGTTGATTTTTGGGGCACAATGTAAACTTAATTATCCTAAGTCTATGTGAATTTTTGGTGATTTTTGGAGTCACGGAGAATTTACTACAAATTAAAAGGCATAATTGGGCAAAATATAACAAAATTCCACCAAATAATTAATAATAAAATCTACTGTTATCACAAAAATATGACAAGTGTCACATATGAAAGAGGACAAGTTAAGCCATATAATGCAATTTTCAAACTTGAAAAATAATTCAAATGAATGCCTAAAGATGCTTGCAAAAACATGGGTCTAACTACAATTACAGAAAATAAAATTGCTAAAAATCAAACATGCTGATAGGGACTAATATGCAATTACCTATAATGAGGGGGCATGTATGCAAAATGCCCACAGAACACGTGCGACTCACGTGGTGCTCCTAGTAGGGACTGGAATGCAATTTTGAAAACCTTCAGGGGCCTCGATGCAAATTGCCCAGACCGCATGTGAAAGACACATGTGGTCCCAGGATCGGGTGACTTCGGAGGCTCGGGCGGAGGCTCGGGGGCTCTGCAGGCTCGGACTTCGCTCGAGGAAGCTTCGGGGGCTCCAAGCCTAAAGGTCGGGGAGGAGGCGCAAAGGCGGCTACGTGGCGCGCGTTGGATCGTTGGATCCTGGGGAGATCCAACGGCTTATGGAGGATGATGTGTGGCACGATGCAACCTGTTGGATCAAGATCAATCCAACGGTCTCTAGAGCTTGATGAATATGGATACGTGGACGATCAATGACTGTTGGATCAAAATGAATCCAACGGCATCTGGAGCGCGGGGCGAGTGGCGACGTGGCGTGCTCTGGTGCGTAGGATCCTCCTGATCTAACGATTGTTCATTGATGGCTACGTGGCTTCCCCAGAACCGTCCGATCAAGGGGATCGGACGGTTATTGTACTTCCTTCTCAAATGGCCCGTCGCCTCCTACAGCGGAGGTGGTTGCGCTCCGGCAACGAGGCTCTAGCTCCACCTCCTCCTCTGGTCGTCGATGAAGGTCGCCAGCGGCTTCTGAGCAGCTGGGAAGGATCATGGAGGCATGGCGAAGCTCTCGGGGGTCTCAGTTGAAGCTGAGGTGGTCTGGAGAGCGGCAGCGACGAAGCTCGAAGGAGCTCCGATGATGTGTCTGACCAATCGAAGATGGAGTACCTGCAGGGTTAGCTTGAATAGCCGAGGCGTGCAACATACTCGTGGGGTGAACATGAGTGTGGAGGGAGGCCTGAGGAGCGATTAAAGTGGTCCAGTGATGGTGCTCCACCAAGGTGGAGGAGCTCTCATCGGTGTGAGGTGAAGTATGTGAACTGAGATGATGGATGGGTGCGCGAGGGTGCCAGCTCCGAGGCGAAGCTTGGAGGATGGTCAGATGAGCGTGAAGTTTCTCGATGGTGGCGAATAAATTCCAAAAAAAAGCAAGAAAAAGAAGAAGAAGATCGGAGGGAAGATAGAGGCGTCTACCTGGGAAATGGAGCTCGGAGTTGTGCTCGTGGTCGTTGCTCAAAGGCCGATAGAGGGTCCTGAGCTCGTGCAGCTCATGGGGGATACTGCGGCACGGCAGGGATGGATGTGGGTCTCGCCGGAGAAAAAGCCCGATCTTCGCTCAACGTCACGTCGAATTGTTGTCACCAAATTGAAGTTCGGAGCTAGGGGTATCTCTCTGGAATGGCGGATGGGGTTGAAGGTTGAAGATGATGGAGTATTTAAAGGTGGAAGGTGACTGCATAGGTGACGAAGTGGTGGAGTTGATGGAGGTCGTGGGGCGACATAGGTGGAGGTCATGGCATCCGAGGGGTTCGGTGAGGATGAGGAACAAGTGGGGTACGCAACGGTAGTGATAGGAGGCGGAGAGGGTGGCCAGAGTGGCTCCCAAAATAGGAAGGGGGCGGCTCTCACGCAAGGTGGGCGACGTGGGGCGCAGGACTTGCGGGAGGTAGGAGACGATGTCTTGACCGTTGGATTGGGAGATCCAACGGTCAGGAGAAGGGCGGAAGAGGAGGGTTAGGATTAGATTGGCAGGACGAGATCAAGGGCGCAGGGCGCACCATGTGGCGGGCATGTGTAAAGGCGCTAACGTGTGGCTGAGATGATGCCCTGGGATTTGATCGAATGGTAGAGATTAAGGCCGGGATAGATGGTGGAGATTAAGAGGGAAAGGCGGGCATTGAAGGGTGCGGATGCAGCCACGTGGCGCGAGGAGGGCGCGGCGCTGGCGAATAGCCTGGATTGGATCTAGGGCTTGATCGTAAGGCTGAGAAGCGATGCGATGATGGAAGGCCCAGATCAAGAGAGAGGGCGGAATATCGAACAACGGCGATGGAAGGCACGTGGCGCGCAAAGGAGCGGGCCGCGTGGCGCAATCAGAGGGCGCCACATGGCCTGCTATGAATGGATGGAAATTAAAATGGATTTAGATAGAGAAGGAGGCTGAATTTGGAAAAACTCAAAACCTGAAAGTTGTAGATATCGATGAGATCTATAAGTTTCATGGTTAGAAAAAACGGAGATGAGGCTTAATAAGATACAAAAATACAAGGGTACAAATATACATACATATAGTACACAAAGGGGCCCAAAAACCCAAGTTTTGCATACGAGCTCTGATTTGAATGAAATTGGTCTCGTTTTAAAGGTCTCTGAATGTGGGTTAATCTGAAGGTGAGTAAACCTAATTCGGAGATTGTATGAGGTAGATATTGGCATTCTAAAGTCTGGAGTCTCCGACTGGGTTTGGGATTTTTATTGGGTAATTTACAAGCTAAGAATTTTTGGCCTTTTTCCTTATATTATTAACTAATAATATACACAGTATAGTGAAGGGGTGCTAAAATACAGATAATTAGGTGAATTATTGGTGAGTATTTTACAAGTGAAATAGGCTTCAAATTTTAATGCAAATATGGATGCTAAAATGCATGTATTGTGAATGCATGCATGAATGCTATTTATGCAAGATATGGGGAAATATGTTGCTAAATACTCGGGAACAAGGCTCTATTTTCAAATTTAGAAGTGATGAATCACATATTCATCAACCCCCTATACTTAAACCTTGCTCGTCCCCAAGCAACTAAATGAAATGCAAGAGTGAAATGATTTTGGGTTCCATACCAAGGTCATGAACAAAAGTTGAAAATAGAGCTTGACTCGACCTTTGGATTAATTGTGTGGCGGAACCTCATTGGGACATGAACTTAAGACCTAACAGACTTCAAGTTCGACAAGTCTTCTATTCAAGACTCCTTAATAGTCAGGTCAGAACAAATCCTCAGATGCAAATTTCTGATGACTATGATTCTTACTTGTACCGTGTAAGTGAAATGTAACTCCCCACATCAGAAATGGCTCGGAAACAGCCTCCTCTAATAAGGTAACTCTAGTTACCCGGTCCAGTAACTCTTTCCTCGAGGAGGGGGGTATTCCCTTCTAAGTTCAAGTGCGACCAGCTCAAGAGGAGGGGGTAGAGAAAAGAATGGACAGTAGCTAGTGTAGCTACCTATCCCAGGATGCCTGACCAGTGTAGCCAAGTCATCCAGCTGCATTTTCTTTGCTAATATACATACTCCGACACGTATTTTATTTTCACTTGGATTTGTCTGATTTTTTTGGAGTTTTTGCAAAAAAAATACGAACTACATACAAGGTGTAGCATGTACATCAGGAGCTTTTCCTCTTGAGCCAATAGACTATCCCTCTTTTGAAGCATTATTGCAACCCACAGCATCCCGTCTTTCAGACGTCAACACTACCGGACTAGGTTGAGATGCACTACCCTCCCTAGAGGAGGACAGATGTTTCCACCCGTGTGCTACTCCAAGCTAAAGGATTCTACCTCCTCACCACCTCATCAATGAAGAGCTACGTGCATTGTGCTTGTCCAAGTTAGGTCATTATCTAAAAGAATCATGCGTGTGCACGAGATATTCTTCTTAGACTAATCAAGATGACATCTGAACATAGACTTGTGGACTCAAAGAATTAAGTCACTTGACCTGAGAAATCTTAACTCCAACTCCTATAAGGTTCCTCTGAAATTAGGTGGATTAAGGTCAAATCAAGTCCTTCCTCAATATCTACTCATAACTTGGTTCAGAACCCACTAACTTTTCACCTTGCATATGCAAGATATGCAGACGAGATGTAGATGACATGCTATGTAGATGAATGAAAATGCAAGACTCTTTTTCTTTCTTTTCTTTTCAGATGCATAGATGATATGCAAGAGTAAAATAAGAAGCCTTTGATTTTTCCATTTTTTTCAAGAATTTGGTATACCTCCTATGGTACAAGTGTTTTATGAGTATTATACAGATTATACAAGTGTATTTTACAAAAAAATTCTCCAATTTTACCCATCCCGTATTTATTGTGTATTATATACGAAAATATGTGAAAATACGCGAAAGTACGAGCTATGGGTAAAGTATATATGTAATATATACACGCCCCCCTATACTTAGTGTGTGCTATGTCCTTAGAGCACGGAAAGCGAGGAAGAAGACATAGCTCGTGTTAAGCGTAAGAGAGCCAAAGAAAAAATGTATAGAAGTCGTCCTGCCCCCCTATACTTAGGCTCTGGCAGCCTAAGTGTAGAAGAAGATCAAAAATGGGGCGGATGAGGTCAAGAGGATAAGTGGATGAATATATATACAAAGCGGGCATCGGTCCCCCCTATACTTAGGCTCAGATCAGCCTAAGTATAGGACTGGAGTGAGTATGAGGACCGATGTGATCTGGAGGATGTACAGTGAACAGACTCAGGTGACTCACCCCCCTATACTTAGGATTTGATCATCCTAAGTATAGTCATAGATGGAGATAGATTAAGTTGGGGTGAGTGATTAGAGTCGCGGGAGGGAGGGGCAGAATATATAGGAGTAATGGATATATACAAGGATTGCGGACTGAATCTTTCCAGATGCTGCTGATGGCTAGAACTCACTGCTGCAAGGTCTCATGCACGGCTTTATGTGTGTCTACTGAATCTGTCTCACGCATGAATACAATCTCCACAACATGGACTAACTGTTCATTGGGTTCGATGAAGTGTTTCAACAGTTGTCCATTTACTAGGAATGTCGGTGCGTCATCTGCGAGATCTGAGATCTCGACACATCCACTATCATGCACTGCACGGACAATGAATGGGCCCGTCCACTTGGACTTCAACTTTTCTTGGAAGACTTTCAGCCTTGCATTGAGCAACCTTACCTTCTGTCCAGGAATAAAGGTCTTTCGTCTGATATATCTATTATGCCAACGCTTCACTTTGTCCTTGTACACCAAACCGTTGTCGTATGCTAGGTTTCTGACTTCCACAAGCTCATTCAGATCCATTTCTCTCTGCTTCTGTCCTGGGTGTGTGTTCCAATTGATCTTCTTGATTGCCCATTCTGATTTGTGCACTAATTCTGCGGGCAAATGGCACGGCTTTCCGAATACCATCCAGAATGGGGAGGTTCCTAATGGTGTCTTGTAAGCTGTCCTATAAGCCATAGGACTTGATCCAAGATCTAAGACCAATCCTTCCTGTCTGGGCGGACAAGCTTCTGCAATATAGTTTTCACCTCCCTATTCAACACCTCAGCCATACCATAAGTCTGTGGGTGGTAAGCACTAGCGACATGGTGTTCGATGCTGTAGTCCTTCAAAAGCTTCTTCACATCTCGGTTTACAAAGTGTCTACCCCCATCTGATATCAACATTTAGGGGATCCCAAACCTAGAGATGATATGCTCTCTGATGAATTTACAGACAATCCTGTTGTCTGGGCTCGGGTTGGGATCGCCTCCACCCACCCGAATAGGTAGTCTGCCGCAAGAAGGATGTACTCGAATCTATGGCTAACAGGGAATGGGCCCATGAAGTCGATGCCCCAGGCGTCAAAGACATCGCAAATGATGATAGGCTGCATCAGCATCTCATTCTTGGAACCAACGGTTCCCCCCATTCTCTGACATACTGGGCACGACTTCACAAAAGTGATGGCATCGTGAAACAGAATCGACCAGTAAAAGCCACACTGAAGTACCTTCCATGTGGTCCTCTTCCCGGAGTGGTGTCCTCCTGCCTCCAAGCTGTGGCATAAAGAAAGGACACTCTGGTATTCCTCCTGAGGAATACACCATCTCCAGACACAATCCGGTCCTTCAAAGAAAAGGAGTGTATCCTCCCAATGGTAATGTCTAGAATCCGACTTGAGTCCGTCTATGTGGCTCTTGGGCCAATCTTCAGGAACCTTCTTGAAGACAAGATAGTTCACGATATTGGCATACCATGGGAGTGAGTCGACAACAAAAATCGACTCGTCAGGGAAGGAGTCTCGAATCGGTGAATCCTCGGAAGTATTAAGATCTTCGAGACGGGAGAGATGATCAGCTACTACGTTCTTCTTTCCATGTTTATCACGAATATCCAAATCAAACTTCTAGATAAGCAAAATCCACCTAAGAAGACGTGCCTTCGCGTCCTTCTTTTCCATCAAGTATCGTAGTGTTGTGTGGTCAGTGAACACAATTACCTTGGATCTGATTAAATGAGATCTGAACTTGTCTAAGGCAAACACTACCGCAAGCATCATCTTTTTCCGTAACTGTATAGTTACATTGAGCGGTATCAAGAACTTTGTTTGTGTAGTGTATTGCAAACGGGATGCCATCCCTCCTCTGTCCTAATATAGCCCCAACAGCAAATTATGAGGCGTCCGTCATGATCTCAAAAGGCAGAGACCAATCTGGGGCTTGTAGGATTGGGGGTGTCCATGATCATTCCTTGCAATAGCTTAAAGGCCTCAAGACATTTGTGATCAACAATAAACTCCATGTCCTTGCCTAAAAGCTCAGTTAGCGGTCGGGCAATCTTAGAAAAATCCTTGATAAATCTCCGATAGAATCCGACATGCCCAAAGAATGACCGCAACTGTTTTACGTCGGTTGGTGGCTGGAATCATCTAATCACATCCACCTTGGCAGGGTCAACCTCCATTCCTCTCTTGGAGATGATGTGCCCCAACACAATGCCCTCAGTCACCATCAAGTGACTTTTCTCCCAGTAGAGCACCAGATTAACCTCACAATAGTGTTTGAGGACTCAGTCCAGATTCCTAACACAGGAATCGTCGTGGACCGAGAAGTCGTCCATGAAGACTTCCAGGAATTCGCTGACCATTTCGACGAATACAGCAATCTTGCACCTTTGAAAAGTACCGGGAACATTGCATAACCCAAAGGGCATGCGCCTGAAAGCGTAAGTACCAAAGGGGCATGTGAACGTGGTCTTTTCCTGGTCCTCCGGAGCTATGCCTACTTGATTGTAGCCCGAGAACCCATCCAAGAAGCAAAAGAATTCTTTCCCTGCCAGTCTCTCTAGGATATGATCAATGAAGGGTAGGGGGAAATGATCCTTCTTCGTCGTAGCATTCAGGCATCTGTAATCCACACAGACACGCCACGACGTGGCACTCGCGTCACGATTTCCTCTCCATCTTCGTTGGTGGTCGTTTGAATTCCCGACTTTTTCAGGACAACATGGATCGGGGCCACCCATTAAGAGTCGGAGATGGGATAAATGAAACCCGTGTTGCACCATTTCTCTATCTCCTTCTTCACTACCACTCGTAAATTTGGATTCAAACAACGTTGGAATTCACGAGAGGGTTTAGCTTCTTTCTCCAAGTAGATATGGTGCGAACACAGAGCAGGATTTATCCTTAGAGATCGGAAATGCTCCAGCCTATTGCCTTGTGGTTTTTCTCCAGGATCTCTAGCAAGCGAGATTCCTGCTCCTCGGTCAATCTTGAACTGATGATGACCGGAAATTTCTTCTCTTGTCCTGCAAGGAAGGCATATTTGAGTTTTGTGGGTAAGGGTTTGAGCTCAAGTAATGTGTGATCATCAAGGAAGTCTGGCTCAATCAAATCTGGTTCAGTACTGGTAGTGGATGGATCTGTCTATGAAATTGATGCCACCAATTCATTCGATTCTGGAGTCGGATCATCAAAGGTCTCCATGCAATCGGCAAAAGCCACGTCTGACTCGTCATCCTCATCTTCTGATGGTCCTAAAGAGGGAAGGACTGACAGGCCCAACTGGGCCTCTAGGTCATCGAAGATGTAGGGAGATGCAAATTCTGAGTTGTACTCATTTTTAAGGACCTCGCAAACTGACTCATGCACAAGATCTTCTCCAGAAGGGAGGGACTCATCGGTGTTGGCTGGGTTCTGTCTCCATGACCCAACAGTGTCTACGTGAATGTAGTTTTCTTCGGAGGAAGAGTACTCAGTACTGGATTCGTAATCCGGTCTCTGCCATCTGGTTTGCTTCATCTCAAGTTCCTCATCTCCGCCTGGAGTTTGGAACTGGATTTTTCCGATCTTATAATCAAACAAGGACCCTGTTGTTCTGAGGAAGGGCCTACCTAGGATGATCTGAGAATCTCTACAATTATGAGGGGTTTCCATATCTAGGACAGTAAAGTCCACCATGTAATCTTGACCCTCGACTTTGATGGACAACATTACTCAATTCTCCTAGGAACCTCTTGGTTGATTTATCAGCGAACTGAAGGAGGGCTCTAGATTTCCTAAGAGGTCCGAGGTTAAGCCGCTCATAGAGGGATGTAGGCATTAAGTTGATTGAGGAGCCGTTGTCTAGGAGAGTGCGTGCAAACGCAGTGTCATCAACATGACTCGCCACATAATGTGCACACATGTCTCTTCGTTTCCTTGGAAACGAGTTCTTTATTGCGTAAGTCATGGTGACTGACAGGACGTGTTTCTCAACACGGCTTTTGGTCTTCCTATTAACCCTAGTAGGTGTGCATCTCACCTTATGGTATTTCTGAAACGTAGGTGTCATCTCCACGTACTTGTTAAAGGGGATTGTGACCTTGATATGTTTGTTGCAAAACTCTGCCATCTCAGGGTCATTTTTTGAAATTTTTTAGTTTTCTTCTTTCCACCCTTAAGAGCTCGGGGGAAAGGGATTATTGACTCCAACTCAGATTCTGAAAATGAAAGATTTTCATTCAAAGTGGGAACTGAGTTCTGTACAGGACTCGTACTATGAAACTGACTCGGACTCTGACTATGATGAAAAGAAAAATGTTGCGGCAAAACCGGTGATGCATCCTCTGCGACTGTTGGAATGTCCTCCTCAGATGGAGGTGCGGGCTCTTCATCGATTTCAGTAGACTCCCTATTGGTGTGGTTCCCTTGCTTCTTTGATACTCAAAAGTCCTCTTCTTCTGCCCGGTGGTGGTGATGGTGGTGCTGTTGCTCCTCTCCCTCCAAGTTCTCCTAAGGTAGAGACTTGGCGGCTTCTTCCTTCAGTGCCCGTGTCCGATCAGGTATGATCATAGTCCTTTCGCTCCTGAGGGACATATGATTTACATTATCGTACGAAAGGATCTCATGTTCCGATAAAGAATTATCTGAATAGTATACCTGATCTCGTGGTCGGTTATGGCCTTGATTCAAGCTATTTGGGTTGGCCTGAATCTGGGTGGGAATTGGGGTCTTTGGCGCCATCTGCTGGTCTTGGGTACGAGAAACATGATTCAGATTGGTTCTCATATCAGTAGATCGTCTGGATTTGTTGGACCCTATCAGTCAGGGTCTGGATCGCCAAGGTGAGGGACTCCAATTCGGTGGGCTGGACGGGTTGATGCTGACTTGAGGTCCTATACTGGCTCTATTGGCCATGCCGATACTGCTGCTGCTGATAGGATGGTGACGGACCCTGCTGGCCCGAGTGGAACGTGAACTGCTGTTGCTGGTGCTACTGAGGCTGGTACCCTCGTTCGGGCCTGGACTGAACAAAGCGTGGTGCGGGGACGGAGCTGTTTTCCTAGTAATCTTGGGAAGGTCGGTGTGGCTGACCGTTCCCTATCCCCGACTGTCTGCCGACGGGGTCATGGTTGTACCACAGCCCGTTGATCTCGAACACCTGCGGAGGCTCCTCGTATCCTGTCTTCACTGGTGGGGGTGTGTCTTGTCATGCTTTGTGTAAGTCTGCTCCTCTACCCAGCTACTCTGAGGCCCCAGTGCCTATTCCTATACAAGATGGACTCGGTGTATAGGTATAGGTGGTGCAGAAGGGGCAGGTAGCTTTATCTTAGCTACCCTCTCAGTAAGTTCCTCCACTTGCTTCGGTAATCTCAAGAGTGCCTCAAGGTTAGTGACCCTTTTGTGAATCTGCTCGACCATGGTTAATTTATCTGCTATTATCCCCATGCTAGGGATAAGGTCGTCTGTCAGATTCGTTACAGTCCTCCGGGTTGTCTCGTTGGTGAGGCTCGAAGGTGACAACTGATAGGCCCTGGTGGCCTGAGATATGCTTGTTTCTGCCATCTGCTCTAGGATCTTCCATACGGCATCTCCATTTTTGTTCAGATAGCTTCCTCCACAGGCGGCACTCACTAACCCCTACATCTCTGAGGTCATGCCATAGAACAAGGTATGGACTAAGATCGCTTTTGAAATGCCATGGCAGGGGCATTTCTGAATAAGGTCATTAAACCTATCCCAGGCTTCATAGAATGGTTCAGAGGTTCCCTGGGAAAAGCTAGCGATCTTGGTTCTCATCTGATTTGTCCTACCAAGCGGGTAGAACTTCTTTAAAAATAAGACCTTGAACTGCATCCAGGTTGTACATCTCACCCATAGGTTCTTCAGCCAATGTGTTGCCTTATCTACTAAGGCAAACGGGGTGGCCTTCAGTTTGATATAATCTTGCCCAACCCTAGGGTGGGTTGCAAACCAGCTCGAAATCTTTGAGGAAGGAGTATGGTTCTTCGTTCGCGTTTCCATTGAACTTCGGTAGCAGGCTTAGGAAGTGGGGCTTCAGCTCAAATGCTTCAAGAGGGACCTCGGGTTCTAGCCAACTGTGTATCTCATTCTCTACTGGATTATAGGTGTCCACCATCGGTCGGTATATTCCTTCGGCTTCGATCACATGTCCCAGTCTAGCCGTTAATTCTGCGTTCAACTGTTCGGCTCTAGCTAGCCGGGCTATGACTTGAATCATGGGGGTCCTCTCTGTTTTCCTCTTCGTCAGGGTTTTTCTTCGGCATTTTGTCCTCTTTTCCTGGGGATGAAACATGGTCTGGGTTAGAGGACAAATCAAGGAAGGGATTCTTACCGAGGCGATGGTCTTCCTCGGTAAGCTCAGAGCAGAGGAAAGGGTTGGTTTGAGAGTAACCACCCTAGGTGTGAGGGATCCATAACTCAAGAGGGTCATGAGCTCTGGGTGGTCCAAGTTGCGCCTGGTCCGGTGAAGATGAGTTTCGTGGGGGGCTCAGAGAGAGATTGGTGAATAAGGAGTCGATATCCCCCCAGTCACTCATCTTGAATTAGCAAGAAGAATCGGGAGTTCTAAGTAAAGTTAGGATTTTACTCCTGCTTGAAGCAAGAAATTCAATCCAAACCCTGTATTTTCACACTCAACATGGTGAGGGATCCAAAACCGAGTCCGATTAGTCTGGTTGATTTTAAGTGTGATTTTTCAAGCAAGATAGCAAGGAGTTACGCAGCCTATAGGGAAGTCGGCTCAGAGCCGGATGCGTCTTCCATGTTTAACGTGTCGCCTAAGATACTGACGGTCCTTCCTTTCTTCACTCTTATCCCAAGTTGATGGCTTCAAAGACCTGCCCCTATCTACCTGCAAGCAGATGGAGGCTAACAAGGTCGGAACTTCACCCCGGGGGGGTTACTGGCAACTTGTCGTGAAGTACCGCAATTTTGCCCCTATCTACCTAAGACAGGCGGAGGCTAATTGGTACTAGTCAGTGAACCTGAATAATTCAACTTGTGATATTTGCTAGGATCAGTCGGAACGTGATATGGAAGGCGGGATTTGGGCTCTGCCTTAAGGTGTTCACACACACTCAAGTACCCTCACTCAGCCTGAAAACAAGGTCGGGGATTAATCTCCCGCAAGTAGAATTTCTGATTTTTTTGAATTTTTTTGGTCAATAATGTTAGCAGTCCCAGTTTTAAGTTAAGTTGTCACTTGTTAAGTCCAATCCACACAGCACGTCTATTGTCTAGTCCCAATTTCCTTTTACTTAAGTTTGAAAAACCAAGAGAGAGAAATCGAGAAAAGCCGATGCACGGAAAATCAATGATGCATATGCTGAGTGAAGAATACTTACAATGATTCCTTCGCTTTTATGCAAGATGCAAAATAGAATTGAAGGCTTTTATACTACATGCAAATGCAGACGACAAAATCCGCTCCTAGACAAGAAGTTCTATTAGCGAGTGAAGCACAGGTTTGATTTGACTGGATCTGCGGTCTAAGTGTGTCTTTTAAGTTATGTGTGGTCCTAAAGAGTTACGAGCACAAGCAAATCCTAGAGTGGCTCGAAGAGCCGCTAGTGCAAGCTTAGTCTAAAAATTCAATCCACACAGCACATGGGGACATGATCCACTATGTTTACACACGCGAGAACCCAAACGGGAACCGCTGGAAATAATACAAAAATAAAAAAGGAAAAATTACAATTCCTCATAAATCCCTCAAAAAGTTCAAAAATACAAGTTCCTCGAAGCGTCTTCGACTCTTCGTGTTCCTTGCACAAAAATAAATTGAGGTCAGATAAAGAACGACACAAAAATACAAAATTAAAGGACAGAAAAATATTCACAAGAAAATCGGGGGTCAAACTACCCGGGGATGGAAAATCAGACACTCAAATATTAGCTACAAATTAACCTAAGTCGTGCCTCCCTGGCAACGGTGCCATTTTGAAGAGACCTCGTACTACCCTTGTTAATTTAATCAAATTAATGGTCAAATTAATGTTGTATCGTTCGTTGCAGCCAAGTAATGCGGACTAATCAAAAGCCACTTTCAATTAAAGTTTAATTAATTTTGAGCGGCAATTTTTTTACTTGGGCAAGCCCAAGGTCGAACTCAGGGAGGCAATTGTCTCCATAGGTAGATTTTAAGTGAATTTAAGAGCTCGGATTTTCAGAAGATTGTTTTTGGTCTTTTTAAACAATTTTTATGCAATTAATAAAAGACATGCAAAATCAAGCCAGTTTGCAAGTTAATTCAGAAAAGTGGTCAAATTAATTCCAACAATTATGAAACTTGGCCAGATAGTCGAATGTAATGAAATTAAGCTACGCTAATTTTTTTAGATTTTTTAACACTAGATGAATTTACTATGAATTAAAAAATGAATGCAAGGTGATTTTGACTAAATTAATTTTAATAAATACCAAAACAAATATTTTCAGATATAAAAATTATCCTAGATTGATCTAAGTGTGAGGAATCCAGGAAAATTAATAAACCTAAATTTCTATGTGAAATGGACCTATTAAAAATTAACTAAGAAAATTACAAAATGATTTATTCAGGTCTCCGAATGCATGCAAATGAGTTGATTTTTGGGCACAATGTAAACTTAATTATACTAAGTCTAATGTGAATTTTTGGTGATTTTTGGATTCATAGAGAATTTACTACAAATTAAAAGGCATAATTGGGCAAAATATAACAAAATTCCACCAAATAATTAATAATAAAATCCATTGTTATCACAAATATATGACAAGTGTCACATATGAAAGAGAACAAGTTAAGTTATACAATGCAATTTTCAAACTTGAAAAATAATGTCAAATGAATGCCTAAAGATGCGTGCAAAGACAGGGGTCTAACTGCAATTACAGAAAATAAAATTGCTAAAAATCAAACATGCTGATAGGGACTAATATGCAATTACCTATAATAAGGGGGCATGTATGCAAAATGCCCACAGAATACGTGCGCCTCACATAGTGCACCTAGTAGGGACTTGAATGCAATTTTGAAAACCTTTAGGGGCCTCGGTGCAAATTGCCCAGACCGCACGTGAAAGACGTGTGAGGTCCCAGGGTCGGGTGACTTCGGAGGCTCGGGCGGAGGCTCGGGGGATCTGCAAGCTCGGACTTGGCTCGGGGAAGCTTCGGGGGCTCCGAGCCTAAAGGTTGGGGAGGAGGCTCGGAGGCGGCTACATGGCGCGCTATGGACCGCTGGATCCTGGGGAGATCCGACAGCTTCTGGAGGATGATGCGTAGTATGATGCGACCCATTGGATCAAGATCGATCCAACAGTCTCTGGAGCTCGATGAAGATGGATACATGGACGATCAACGGTTGTTGGATCAAGATGAATCCAGCGGCATCTGGAGCGCGGGGCGAGTGGCGACGTGGCTTGCTCTGGTGCGTAGGATCCTCCTGATCTGACAGTTGTTCGTTGATGGCTACGTCGCTTCCCCAGAACCGTCTGATCAAGGGGATCGGACGGCCACTGTACTTCCTTCTCAAATGGTCCGCCACCTCCTACGGCGGAGGTGGCTACACTCCGGCGACGAGGCTCTAGCTCCACCTCTTCCTCTAATCGTCGATGAAGGTCGCCAGCGGCTTCTGAGCAGCTGGGAAGGATCGTGGAGGCGTGGCGGAGCTCTCGGGGGTGACAGCTGAGGCTGAGGTGGTCTGGAGAGCGGCGATGACGAAGCTCGAAGGAGCTCCAATGATATGTCCAGCCAATCGAAGATGGAGTACCTGTAGGGTTAGCTTGAATAGTCGAGGCATGCAACGTGCTAGTGGGGTGAACGTGAGTGTGGAGGGAGGCCTGAGGAGCGATGAACGTGGTCCGGTGATGGTGATCCACCAAGGTGGCGGAGCTCTCATCGCCGTGAGGTGAAGTGTGTAATCTGAAACGATGGAAGGGTGCGTGAGGGTGCCAGCTCCGAGGCAAAGCTCGGAGGATGGTCATATGAGCATGAAGTTGCTCGAAGGCGGCGAATAAATTCCAAGAAAAAGCAAGAAAAATAAGAAGAAGATCGGAGGAAAGATGGAGGCATCTACCTGGGAAATGGAGCTCAGAGTCGTGCTCCTGGTCGTCGCTCGGACGCCGGTAGAGGGTCCTAAGCTCGTGCAGCTCATGGGGGAGGCTGCGGCACGGCAGGGATGGTCGTGGATCTCGCTGGAGAAGAAGCCCGGTCTTTGCTCAACGTCACATCGAATTGTTGTCACCAAATTGAAGGTCGGAGCTAGGGGTATCTCTCTGGAATGGCGGATAGGGTTGAAGGTTGAAGATGATGGAGTATTTAAAAGTGGAAGGTAACGGCGTAGGTGACGTAGTGGTGCAGTTGATGGAGGTCGTCGGGCGACATAGGTGGAGGTCATGGCATCCGAGTGGTTTGGAGAGGATGAGGAACGAGTAGGGTATGCAACGACGGTGACAGGAGGCGGAGAGGGTGGCCAGAGTGGCTCCTCTCGTGCAAGGTGGGTGATGTGGGGTGTAGGGCTTGCGAGAGGTAGGAGACGATGTCTTGATCGTTGGATTGGGCGATCCAACGATCAGGAGAAGGGCGGAAGAGGAAAGTTAGGATTAGATTGGCGGGGCGAGATCAAGGGTGCAGGGCGCACCACGTGGTGGGTGTGGGTAAAGGCACTAACGTGTGGCTGAGATGATGCCATGGGATTTGATCGAACGGTAGAGATTAAGGCTGGGATAGATGGTGGAGATTAAGAGGGAAAGGCGGGCATTGAAGGGTGTGGATGTAGCCACGTGGCTCGAGGAGGGCGCGACACTGGAGAACGGCCTGGATTGGATCCAGGGCTTGATCGTAAAGCTGAGAAGCGCTGCGATGATGGAAGGCCCAGATCAAGAGAGAGGGCGGAAGATCGGACGGCGACGATGGAAGGCACGTGGCGCGCAAAGGAGCGGGTCGCGTGGCGCAATCAGATGGTGTCACATGGCTTGCTCTGAATGGCTAGAAATTAAAATGGAATTAGAGATAGAAAGAGGCCTAATTTGGAAAAACTCAAAACATGAAAGTTGTAGATCTCGATGAGATCTATAAGTTTCATGTTGACCAAAAACAGAGATGAGGTCAAATAAGATACAAAAATACATGGGTACAAATATACATACATATAGTACACAAAGGGTCCCAAAAAACCCAAGTTTTGCATACGAGCTCCGATTTGAATAAAATTGGTCTCATTTTAAAGGTCTCTGAATGTGGGCTAATCTGAAAGTGAGTAGACCTAATTCAGAGGTCATATGAGGTAGATATTGGCATTATAAAGTCTGGGATCTCTGACTGGGTTTGGGATTTTTATTGGGTAATTTACATGCTAAGAATTTTTGGCCTTTTTCCTTATATTATTAACTAATAATATACACAGTATAATGAAGGTTTTATTGACTTTAGAGGGGGTACTAAAATACAAATAATTAGGTGAATTATTGGTGAGTACTTTACAAGTGAAATAGGCTTCAAATTTTAATGCAAATATGGATGCTAACATGCATGTATTGTGAATGCATGCATGAATGCTATTTATGCAAGATAAGGGGAAACATGCTGCTAAATACTCAGGAACAAGGCTCTATTTTCAACTTTAGAAGTGATGAATCATAGATTCATCAAAGGACAAATGAAGAGATGGCATGATCAGTACATTAGGTGCAAAGACTTTGTCCCTGGGCAAAAGGTATGGTAGTTCAAGGCCAGGTTAAAGATGTTTCATGGGAAGCTCAAATCTAAGTGGGCGGGTCCCTATGTTGTTAAGGATCTGCACAAGAATGGAAGTGTAGAGATAGCTGATCTCACAGATGGTGCATGATCCTCTGTGGTAAATGGACAATTGTTGAATCACTTTGTAGATTCTAAAGAGCAGTTAGTCCGAGTCGAGGTCATCAACTTCATGCAAAGCGAACATAGAGCAGATACATCAGATTACTCTTCATGAAGACGCAGCATCTAGATTTAGTAGCTTAGAAGATTCACTCACTCTTGTACACCTAATTTATTCATTCTTTTAGAGCTTAGGTTCCTTCTTATGTAGATACCAAGTCCATTCTTATGCTACTTAAATCCTAAGTATAGGGGGAACCTCTGCTCTTACTCGTATATTCTTGTTTGTATCCCATTCCCTTCTTCGTATTATCTTCGTCCATTCCCATTCTTCACTCATTTGATCTGTCTTTTTTTCTTCCTACACTTGGCTGTTTTAAGCCTAAGTATAGGGGGAAACCAGACATTTCTTATATGTCCTTTTATATTTATCCTGAGCTATGGCTTCATATAACTTTATGCATTGAGGACATAGCAAAAGCTAAGTATAGGGGGTGTATAGTATGCATTGTATATATACTTTAGCCATAGCTCATATTTTGAAATTTTTCAAACTTTTTGGGGCTAAGGTATAATTACTTTTGAACTAATTTGCTTACAAATGTTTGAAATTCTTTCTAATTATGTTATTTGCAAAATGTTTGATAGTGGTTTAAAAAATGGGGATTTTATTTATTTTGAAACCTTTTGAAAAATGTTTTGAAAATATGTATATTATGTGACATGGTTTGGAAAATATTTTCGAAAATCTTTTCAAAAATTGGGATAAAATGAGAATGGTGTGTCTTTGTAAATACTTCTAACCCTTAAAAAAACCAATAAGTTAAGTTGGTTTGGTCCCTAAAACTTACACTCTCACACAAGACTTGTGATGTTCAAGGATACTTGATTTTTGAGGTCTTAAGATTCGGAGTTAACCAACCTTAGTCATTAGGATCTATGACTTAATTATTCACACTTCCTTGATCTGAAAGATTTGCATGTTATATTGTGTACTTAGTTTCCTTCCTAAGAATATGACCCACACTTCACATGCATGACTGCAGTTATGATGAGAGGAGTTGGGGTTACACCAAATGGACTGGGAAGAGGGATTTGAGTTTGGACATGATTTTGTAATGCTCGAGGATGGGATAGAATCGATGAAGTCTTCATGAAACCTGAATGCCATCACCTTTACTCGGTATGAGAACAAGGTTTCTTGTACCAATCTCTTGATATGCCTAAGTGTCAAGGTGTGATCAACTATTAAATTGTCGATCAATGTGCGCCAACTTGGTAAAAGTAGTGGAGCTAGCCAAAAAGCAAAGAAAAAGAAAGAAGTATTGAAAGAAAAGTTGTCACCATACAAAGTCAAATATCAAAGAGCTTCCACCAAAGGCAAACGCTCCCAACCTTTTTAAACTCCACTTGGACGACAACTATTAGGACCAGGAGTCGTGCTAGCACCCAAAAAGGGCTATGCATCATAAATGCTACAAGTCTGGGTGTAGAAAGTATATTACATACTCAAAAATGGCACACCCTAGTGTACTCCTAGGAAAACAAGTGTAGATAACTCCAACTTCTCTTGATGGGTGCACTGATCAACACAAAAAAATACATAAGTGTTGAGTAATAAAGTCACTCGAGTGATTCCTTGTTCCAATGAGAGGGAGAGAATAATTAACACAAACATATGCCCTTCCATCTATAGACCGTTCATATTCACTTTTATAGTCTGACAAACTGAAGAGACTATGGATTGATTCCCGAACTAGTTTCTTCCCTAGTGTTGAGGGTTGGGTCCTTAGGAGAGTCTCTTGGACTGGAACCTGGGGTGATGCTTTGACTCTGCTCTTGTAACCGCAGTCCACACTTTAAGATCATATTTTACTATCTATGTATATCATAGAGCTGAACATTAAAGAAGTTGGATACCTTTTGACTAGGGTTGGGTTCAACTTAGAGTTTTAGGTCAATGGAAACTGAAAGTTCTTGAATGGATCAAGTCTTGCTTTTCACTTGCACGGTCGGAGCCTGTCCAATTCATTATTTATTCTTTACTCGAGGACGAGCATAGTTTAAGTAAGGAGGATGATGAATCTGTGATTCATCGTATTATTTATTATTCATTATTCTCCATTTTAAACTACAATAAAATCTATGCATAATTAACTAAAATTAACCTCTAACTTTGTATAATTAATTAACCCTAGTTAGTACATAAATTTGTATATATTTTATTTACCTTTTTATTTTTTGTTTTCTTTTATTTAAAATTACCAAAAACATTAGATAAATATTATATATATACTTGTTTTGGGTTTAAAAAGAAATTTAAAATACAAAAAATAATAAAAGAATAAAAAATCAAGTGTTTTATTCTTTGAAAATGCTTCCAAAAATATTTCTCCATTTATTTGACTTATTTTGTATTTTTAGTCAAAATGAAACTCGTAGATCTCTTTGAGATCTACAACTTTCTTGTTTTGAGATTTTATTAGTTTCGCTTACAAATAGTTGTTTTGTATTTTTTTGTTTTTATATTTCTCTTTTATCTCATTGGGCCATGTGGCTCCATCTGGTTGAGCCACGCAGCCCACTCCCATAGCTCCACCTGCTTTGATTGCCCGCCATTGGATCCTCGCACCCAGGACTCATCCCCACCGCCCCCATTGTCTTCTCATTAGTGTGATCAGGTCTCCAAATCTAATCTGGAGCACCCGCTTCTTCCCCCATTAGGATCATTGGATCATGAGATCCAACGGTCAACAACTCGTCTTCTTCCTCGAGTGTATCTCTCTCTCCCACGTTTTCTACTCCAACTGCCTTCCCCTTCCCATTTTACCCATACCTCCATCTACACACTCACCCTCTGAACCTTACCAAGTCCAAGCTCTAACTCCCCCCATTTTCTCCTAACACCTATCCTTCCCTCTCTCCTCGTCCTCGATAAACCACAACTCTGAGAACCCATGTTGTCCACCACCAACACCTCGTCTTCCTCTCCTCAAATACTCGCCATCCGCCCTCATTCGCATGCATCCGATTTTACGTGCGTGAGCTCCGAGCATCACCTCCACCTTCATGACAAGGAGAGTGAGAGAGAGAGAATGTGAAGAATGAGCAATATCGACGGTGTGATCCAAGGTGGCTCCGCCTTGTTGCAGCTCCACCAGTTGTGCGAGCTTCGAGACGGTGACCTCCAGCTCATGAAGCGAAGACCGGATCATTGAGCTCCAACACCAGGTCCGTCCAACTCCCTTCCTGTTTGCCTCTGTGCGTTAATATTCTTCCTCAGGTGAGCTTATTATTTTTCTTTCATTTCTTCTTTTTCATTTTGTTTCTCTATTTTCTTCTCGCACACACGGTCGCCTTCACCCTCTTCCGACCATCACACCAACTCCGCCTCGCTTCCAATACCCTCGCCCACACACTCTCTTCCTTTCACCGCTTCTCCGCCGTCCACTTCACATTGTGTTGCCTCCGACCTTGTACAGGCCAGAACTACTTCGGGCTCTCCTCCCTCACCCTCCGAAGAGCCAATGCACTACCTCACGACTACCCCATTCAAACCCCCTTAGCTTCGGCTATGAGCTAATGCATGCAGGTACTCCCTACCCTTTGATTGTCCAGAATCTGGAGATCTTCTCGACCTCATTCTTCACCGTCGAGATACCTGCTTCGATAGAGCTCCCCAGGCCTTCTCTGAGCTTTGCCACTCATTCATCATCTTTGTGTGGACGTCAGTTATCTCCTCCAAGTTCTATATACTCCACCATCACTAGGAGGAGAGTTGAGGTCCTCGTCGGAGCTCTGCTCACGCGTTGCCCCTCATGAAGGAGGGGGAAGAATATGATGTACATTAGTTGTCGTATGAGATCATCATGATATGATCCAACGGCCAAGAGCACCTCTTGAGCCTCTAGCAGAGGCACCGCTTCGAGCCTCCAGCCTCAGGCGTCGAGCCTTCCCCGAGCCTCACCATCACGCCACGTAGCGCCGAGCTGCGTCACGAGCCTCATCCCGAGCCTCCACTGCCTCATGTGATGCGATGCACGCGATCAATGAAATTTGCACTCGGACCCTCGAAGCTTTCCATATTTCCACCGAGGTCTGTTGTGTGCGTCCCACGTGCTCGGTAAAACATTACAATATAAGCCCCTATTGTTTTTATATTTACATTTATACCCTCGCACGGGGCTATTTACAGGCATGTCCAGTCGATTTATGTAAATTACATTCTAGTCTCTGTTTGGACATGTTTGAATTAAAAGGTTTATGTTTTCTTTCATTTAGGCCCATGGATTGAATTATCAATATCTTGAGCATCCTTTACCGAAATTGCATGAAATTGGTCTTATCTTAGCATTGATTTAATGCTCTTTAATATGGATAATTAGATATTGTTTGTAACCTGCTGTACGTGAATTAAAATTTAGAGAACCTAGGTTATGTAGAGTGCTTAGTTGATCTACTTAATTGGCTTGATACATGGATTAAATACATCATCTGGCTCCCTGATTTAATTATTAATTTATTAAATAGCCATGAGCTTTAATTAGAATTTTGCTCATAATTAATTCATGATTTGTATGTCTTATGGAGCTAAATTGATAGATCATTGAATATGCTTTGAAATATGATGCATAGTTAATCTAGGCCAATCTTTGATTTGGACTTGAGAAATTGGATCTAGGGCTATTTAGATCATTGTTAATTAAGGATTTCAGGAGCTTAATTGATATAAAACCTCTGGTCACCTAGGTCCATTTATCTGTTTGCATTATCATCATCATTTTGTTTATTAACCTAACTTGAATTAAAAATCACTAAAAATATCATTCGTGCACGTTGTTGTGCTTAGCCTAGATAGCCTCTCATAGTAGCTTGATCACCATTGTTGAACCCTAATTAAAGATTCTCAATCTGTTGTATCATTGTGTTCGACCACAGACTTGCACGGGATGCTGAGACACTCCTCACGGAGAGCCTTCTCTCGGTTCTGCATGATTCACTGAGTGTCATGCTACACCGAGTACGAATTGACATATGCATTCAGCGGGTTACAGACACATAGATAAAAAAGGCATAAAGAGAACTTCAATGATCAATATCTCCTCCATGTGAATTCAAAATTCACCAAACTCACCAATATTGTTTTTTAAATTAAATTATCTATTTAAAGACGGTATTTTCATTAAAATTGGAGTTAAGATATGAAAGTTGGCTTTTTGTGTCCCAGGTACTATATAGCTATATATTATACCCCTTATATTTATTCTTTATATTTTTACTCTTTTTATATTTTTAAATACTTGTAAATATTATTTAAAACATAAATTATAATCATAAAATTAAAGCATTAAAATACATTAAAGTAATTAATACATTAAAATATATAGGTATATTATACCTATAATGTATATACCAATGATAATTTAAGTATATAAATAAAGTCATAAAAATAAAATAAAATTATTCAAAAATGTATTTAATTAAATTATAAATATATAAAATATTTGCACATAATAATATTTAAAATACAAAATAAATACTAAAATACAAAATACATAGGTATAAGTACCTATAATTACACAAATAGAAATTAACATGTAATAAATAATATAATAAAAATAAATAAAATCATCTAAAATAGGACATAAAATAAGAAACAACTTTCATGTTTCAAGTTTTATTTAATAAAATCAATTTCTATTTTATTTTTTTTCTTTCTATTTTTATTTATGTTTTGTCTTTTAGCAGCTGACGTGGACCAATGAGGGGGCAACATACTCCTCTTGGACCGATTTGTGTTGTGTGTTTACCTCTTTTCACCACTTTGGGGGCTTGAATCAGTCATGGTCTCTGCTCAAATTCTTCACGAATAATCTTCACAGAATCATCAGCATTCACGCGAATCAAAGAGCGACCCAAGTCAACCTTTGATTCACGTGAAAACCCTAGTCAAAGACCCTCTCCTGAGCAGCCTTGTATATAATTCCTCTTCTGCTCATGTTTGAAATTTAATCGTTTCTACCCTATTTTCTCCCCGAGAATCATCATCGGAGCATGACCTCAGTGACAGTGAGCGAAGCCTCCCAATTCGTGGCATGGAGGAGCAGAGGAAGCGATTCACCGTCATTGGAGACCTTTTACAAGCGGTTCTACTCCTAGCTACATCAAGCATGTGAGCTCTCTTTTTCTTTGTTTTTTCAATTTCTATGAGTAGCAGTAGCATATTCTTGCTCTTTATTTTGTTTAATATCATCTTTTAGAACTTAAAATCAAAAATCGATGTTCGCATGAGCCTTGAGCTCCGGCCCATATTACGCATGTATTCGATCATTGACCAACCATCTGACCACTTCCACATCTTCACCCTTTCATCCTTTGTCATATCGATCCATTATCCACCCCAAATATTGCACAGATCAGGGAAATTGATGCTCGATCTTATCCTCTCACTGGAGCACCTTTGCACGCACCATCTAGGCTTTATTTTTGCTAACCATCGGGTTAAGGGACTTCGCCCTAGAGCGCTGAAGATGTTTGTGCAGGAAGGGACTTCATTTGAGGAATGAATTGACTTGTTTGAGTATCTCCAGAAGCTTGAGCTACGCCGACCTTTCAAACCTCCTCTAATGAGGTTCAAACCTTTTTGAACCATCTCCCCTCCTGATCGTTGGATGAAGAACAGAGCCCGGGTGTAGCTATTGTCATTGGATTTATCGCCCTGGGATAGTCAATTCAGAGGTCAGGATTTAATCTCCACCCTCCATCAGCAAAGCATCATCCATCGTTCAACGCACGCCATGTGGACGAGTGGATCCATCTCCATTGTCCACCAGTGTGCACCTCAGGGTATTATGCTTTAGTCCAGTGCTACCTCGCCTAACTTGCTGATGAATACCCATTCATTCGCATTATTCCTTTATTTTGTCTTTAAATCCCTAGATAAATACATGTAAATACCTCTAAGTTGTATAAATTAACACACTGGTTGTTATCTGTAAATAATGCATAAATGCATATACTTAAACACAAAATAAATGAATAAAGAAAAGAAAAATAAATAAAGTATTATAAATAATGGCGAACCTTAAACCCCGAGACTAAGTAAATATTGACTTAGTTGACAAGAAATAAAGTAGGGGGAAATAAGGGCTACAAACAAAATAACACAGACACCTAGAAAGCCTAGGTGCCCAATACACTACACACATAGCCAAAATTACACTAATTTATACACACTCCACACACTTCAAATAAAGATAGTTTCAACATAAAACATGCACATAAAAATACAGAGAAAATACAAAAAATGCATATAAAAATAATGTGCAGTATGACTGGGATACACAGATGAAAAAGTAGTAAATAGAACTTCAATGATCAATATCTCCTCCATATGAACTCAAAATTCACCAAACTCACCATTATTGTTCTCTAATTTAACTTATCTATTTAAGAAGGTGGTTTCATTTAAAATGGATTTAAGATATAAAAGTTAGCTTTTTGCATCATTGTACTATATACACATACATTTTACCCAAATTATTTATTCTTTATATTTTTAATTTTTTATTTTTTTAAATACTTGTAAATATTATATAAAACATACTAAAAATACATACATAAAATAAAATCATTAAAAATGCATTAAGTTAATAATAAAATAAGATGTATAGGTGTACTATACCTATAATGTGCATACCCATAATTAATTAAATACATAATTAAATTAGAAAAATAAAATAAAAATATGTAAATATGTATTTAAATATAGTAAAAATGTATAAAATATGAATACATAATGATATATAAAATACAAAATGAAAATGAAATACATAATGCATAGGTATTTATACCCATAAATACACTTGTAAAAATTAACGCATAATAAATAGGTCGATAAAAATAAATAAAAATCACTTAAAAATATATAAAATAAGAAACAACTTTCATGTTTTAAGTTTTAATTAATAAAATCATTTGCTACTTTATTTTCCTTTTATTTCTATTTTTATTTCTATTTTATCTTCTTGCATGTGAGGTGGATCAATGAGTAGGCAGCATAAGTTGACCTGGGTCAACTAGCCGTCCCCTCTATGGACCGGCCCCTACTATGTTTTTTCCTCTTTTCGCCAAATTTAGGGCTCAAATCAATCCCGGTCCCTGCTCGAATCCTTCACAAAATTTCTTCGCAGATGCATCAGTCTTCACGTGAATCAAAGAGTGACCCAAGTAAACCTTTGATTCACGTGAAAACCATAATCGAAGACCTCTTCTCGAGTAGATGTATATATAATATCTCTACTGCCCAATTTTTGAATTTTATTCCTTCCAAACTAACTCCTCTCCACAAAAATCACTATTGGAGCCTGCCCTTCATGACAGGATGTGGAGTCTCCCGATTGGCAGCGTGGAGGAAGGGCGGAGGAGGCGATTCAACCATCCTTGGAGACCTCTCGTGGTGGTTCTGGTCCCAGCCTCCCCAGGCAAGTGAGCCTCTTATTTCTTTGATTTTTTTAATTCCTAGGAGTAGCAGTAACTTAGGCTCGTATTTTATAGTCTATGTTAACGTAAAATCCAAGATCATAGTTCATTGGAGCTCCAAGCTCCGGCCTCTGTTCACCTAGTTTCCGATTGTTTACCGACCTTCTGACTGCCTCTACATCTTCTCCTTTTTATTCTCTGTCGCATCGACCCATCATCAACCCCTGATCTTGCATAGATCAGGGAGATCAGTGCTTCTTCTATGCCGCTTGCTGGAGCACATCTTCCCTGCCCTTCCATACCACATTTTTGCTCATCCTTGGGTCGAGGAGCTTCTCCCTTGGGCCTTGAAGCTTCTGGTGTAGGCTAGCGCTCAAAAGGACCTCATTTGGAGGTCGAATCATCCAAGTTTGCAGCTCTAGATGCTCTAACATTCTCCAACCCTCCAATCCTCCTCTGATGAGGTCTGTAGCTTTTTGAACCATCCATCAGTTGTGAAACTCTTCCAAGATCGTGTAGAGCATCTCAACATCCAAGGAACCCATCTGGAGCAAGCAGGAGGCTCGATCAAAGCTCAGCCATCATAGCCTTCTTCCATGTTCTTCCAGGCCCTCTCATAGTCTTCGGATCAAGAACAACTACCAGGTGGTGCAGTAGTCATCTAATCAAGGGACAAGGGACCGTCGGATGAGAGGGTGGGATCTAATCTCTGCCCTCCATCCACGAACTATCATCGGTCGTCCAGCTCGTGTCACATGGATTAGTGAGTGCATCGCAGTTGTCTGCCAACATGCGTGGGGGTATTTTGCAATATTTCCCCCACCTTTGTGGTATTTATTATTTAGTATATAAACTTTCATCTGTAGTTGTATGAATATTGTAATATTTTCATATTGGATCCTACACTTCCTGATATTTATGCTTTAGTCCATTCCATGTCACCTCATGAGCCTCTGCACATGAGAGGGTAGGAATTTTGCCTGGACACCCTCCAATTATTATGTTATTATTTAGTCCAGGAACTTTAAA
This sequence comes from Ottelia alismoides, assembly GCA_037367405.1. Lineage (NCBI taxonomy): Eukaryota > Viridiplantae > Streptophyta > Magnoliopsida > Alismatales > Hydrocharitaceae > Ottelia > Ottelia alismoides. The sequence continues at coordinate 279,842 of JAZKJV010002804.1, read as the reverse complement.
TCTAAGTAAAAATATTTTTGGATAAATTGCATGCTTGGTCACATTGTTTCTTTTATTTGCATTTACACCCTTGCTAGTGTCGACTATGTTTTAAATGAGCGAATATTGCATGTATGTCTTGGGGTTTGTTGAAGGGTTATTTAATGGTTTGAAAGTTCAAAGAAATTACAACCATGACCCTGTATTGTAGATTTAATTTTGTGCTTCAAATTTAATTATTAAAAAAACCATTTTGCATCTAAAATTATAGGAAAATTATCTTAAGTTCTTGAATCATACACACATACTTTTCATAAGGAAATTAAAATTATTTTCCCTTTTAATAAAAAATCAAAAACATTTTAGTTTTATCTATTTTAAATTTAAAAATTCATAAAAAAGTATAATGTTTTGAAAAAAATTCAAAAAAATATGTTTGTCTATTTAGCTATATTTTATCTTATTTCAAATATTTTTGCAAAATATTAATTAAAACTTCTAAAAACACAAAACACAAAAAACTTTATAAAAATTATAAAAAATCACAGAAAATCACAAAAATATGTTTTGAGTTTTTGAATTTTCTTTGTATTATCTAGTATTTAGGAAAATTGAAATTGGGCTCAATCTAACTTGATAGATATTTATTAAGACCATTTCAATTTCTTATATTTCTTGTTTTTTTATTTTATGTATTTACTTATTAAAAAGTACATAAAATTCTAAAATATTGCCAAAAATACAAAAGTAAATAAAAATTATAAAACCGAAAAAAATTTGAATTTTTAAGATTATTTATTATATGTTAAAAATCCAAAAAACATCTGTTTTACATTACTCTTCTATATAGTATAGCTATATAATATATCTATATATTACATTATATTTTATTTTTAAAATCAAATTAAAATAATTAAAAAGTAAAAACATAAAAAAATATAAATTAAAACCCATAAAAACATTTAAAAATTGAAAATACAAAAAAACCCTAAGTTGTCTATTAATTTTCCTTCTCTGCCTCACGTGCTTCTTTGTGGTTAGACCCCTACTTGTTAATATACACATTTTGTAGGGTATAATAAATTTCAGATCACTTATTTATATTGCTTAATCATTGTTGTGGGTTAGTTGTTGATTGACACGCTCGAATTGAGTACTGAGAGCTGAGAGAAGCGTAGATACAGTGATTGTTGGATCTGACTTGTCGGACACTGCAGGCCCTCCAAGACAGGATGTTAGGTATCTTGCTTGAGTGCCACATCAAATGGCACCGTCATCGGAGAGCATTAGTTTGTAGAGTGTAGAGTAGACAAAGCCTATTTTGCCATTGTTCACTTTATTATCTATTTCTCTCTTTATTCTATTTTTATCTGAGAATATTATGATCATATTCTTGTTTGAATTTATTGAAAGGGTCTGCTTATCGAGGGAAGATTTCCATGGAGATTCTACACACCCAAGACCCACAAAGATCGGTGGTTCTTTTCCCACTGGTAGGAGAGAGTAGCAGAGGACATAAGAAGCCAAGCAGAATTTCCCAAGTATAGATTTAGTTTAATTTTGTGTGTGTGTGAGAGAGAGAGAGAGAGAGAGATTTATTCATTGAATTTGTAATAATATAGGACCTAAACACTTGAACACTTAACTCTCACAAGTCCATTTCATCAAGGGCTTGTTCAACCAAGAGACATGATGTATTATTCACGCTTCATTGTCTTTTACTTCTATTTACCCAATTTTACCTTCGTTTTTATTTGTTTACCATGATTTGTGTTTTTTGTTTATTTTTATTTTACATCTTGTAGAATGAGCCCTTAGATTCTAGCAGTGGATGTTCGACTAAATTAGGTACAAAGCCTTCGAAATTGATTATAAAAGAACCTATTTCACCAAGTAGTGCTAATTTCTCCCTTTTTCGAATGGCTCCAGTGGCTACATTTATGTTCAGTCTGGTCACTCAGGCCGTTGTTACCTTTTGATTATGGTATGGTATTGTCAGATCCGAACATGGGGCTACTTTATTTGTTTGCCATATCTTCGCTAGGTGTTTATGGAATTATTATAGAAGGTCGGTCTAGTAATTAGGGCGTGGTCGTTCGATCGCCTATGATTCCCAGACCTCTCAGTCAAAAATGGGTTTATGTCATAGGTGTTAAACGGTCTACTCTACACAGGTGTGGGCTTACAAGTCCCAGGAAAGCCTTTCTTCTGATTTCATCGACGAATCCTGGAGACTTTCCTGCTTCTACCGGATTGACCCTGAGAAAAGCTATCCTACTCCACCTTATGGTATCCCTGCTAGTAGGTAGGACTCCCAAATCAGATAGGGGTTAGGAGAAGTCCAGTTGTAGTAGCGGGGACTCGTCAGTAAAAAGAAAGAATAGAAAGAGTGAGGAATACCTGGAACCGTTGGTGGGCCAGCAGGGCTCCTTTCTTTATCAGAGCTGGCTAAGCCTTTAGATTCTAGGAGTGGATGTTCGACTAAATTAGGTCCAAGGCCCTAGTATCATTCATGTGCTTATAGTTTCATGCTTGGATCTAGTCAAATTGAACAAGTTCTTCATGATAGTAAAATCTCATGTCTTAGGGTGATTTCCTCATTGCATTGCATATAGAGTAGATTTAAAATTTCCCTCTTGCATCCCACATGGAGAGAGCTGGGAAGTATTGTAAGTCTTCTAACTGAGCATCACATCATTATTTTCCGACTTGCATTGTTTTTTTGTCTTCTCCCTTTGATTTTCCCTACATATGCCAAGAAAAGAATTGATAAAATTGTTAGGCCTCTTGCATGAAAAATACTCAAAAATGTGAAAACTAAAAAATTAAAAAAAAAGGTTGCTAAAAAATCCTTGACCTAATTAAAACTGATTGATTAAATTTCATTGTATTAGGTTCACAAGACCCTCATTAATTTCATGTACCTTCTAGATAGAGCGAGGCAAGATCCTTAATGAATAGAGCCCAAATCCCAGCATGGGTACTGCCTTGTCTATCACATGGATTCATGAAGTATTAGCACTTCTATCGTACATGGGTGAGTAGGGTTTCGTATGCTTGTAGACTTAGTCTGAGGTACTGATCTTAGGCCATCCCTTCACGGGGGTGAGTGTCTCATCGTTCTGCATCTGAGTAGGGCCTTGTCTGAATGCGGACTCGGTTCTGAAGTATTGATTTCACCTATCAACATCCCCCTTTACTTCTTTTGGTGAGTAGTTGTCCAGATCTGATAAGAAGGACCTTTATAAAGTACAAGATAATTGTTACAAAGGAAGTGGAAAGTACACGACGATTGTCAGGTAGTACTCACATGCTTATAGGATTAGCCGCTAAGGACTGAATTTGATAAGATTGCTTGATACAACAAATAAAATTGACATGATAATCATCGAACTCTTACAGATCATTGTGTGAGATGGTGAATTTACCCTTGTTTTGTGGTTTGTGTGATAAGTTTAATGCAGATCAAGATCAAAAGTATTGCACTTTTGCACCATTTTTCTCATACCTCTTCTCTCACTTCCTTTTCTTCCTTGTCATTTTGAGCCTTCTCTTGTCAAACCCTCTTGAATTTCCTCATAGCCTTAATCGAGTCGCTCATCATCGCTTCTTTTGTCTCTCAAGATGTCACACCAAGGATGGCTTTGTTTGGATTTTGCGAACACCAACATCGATTCCTCGGTGTCTCCATCTTCAATAATACAGGGTGATCCACAAGAAGTGAGTTCAAACTTTGCAAACTTCTCTCTAAACACCATGGTTTTTACCTAATTCAAAGGTCAAGACAACTCTTGTCCTGATCTTTCTCCCTTCACCACTTTACTTTCACCAATAAATCCATTGTTGGAGACTGACTCTCATCTCGAACTTGCTCCTTCTTTCTAAGGATCGATCGGGTTCTATTTCTCAATGCAGATTCTATACCTAATTAGCATCCCAAATTACAGTTGGATTTTGAAATGGCTCGCCAGAGACATGATAAAGGGCTGAGTTTGGATGACACAGTGGACCAGAATGAAGTCAACACACAGTTTCTAGCATTGATTCAAGCCATCAAATAACAGTTGACATATCAAGCTCTCGCCTAAGTTGCCTTCAGGGGATTTTTTAATGATCTGAGGAGAGACAACGAAAGCTGAGGAGGAGAGGATGAAGAACATCATGGTGGGAATGAAGATGAGCAACATGCAGGAAACCATGGAGGAGGAGAGGAGAGAGGAGGGCAACCGATACCAATTCTAATAGAAACCTACAACCCTAGTGTTGGCTATGTAACTGAGTGGATCATAATACCTACGATCCATAGACACTTTGAGTTGAGCCATCATTGGTCCCTCTTTTACTGATCTTCCATGGAAATACCAATGAGGAACCCTACATTCACCTGCAGCAGTTCAACAAAATTTGTAGTACCATGCACTACCCCAACATCCCATTGGAGGTAGTAAAGATGACCACCATCCCTTTCATCCTTCAAGATAAGGCATTATACTTGATCAATCACTTGAGGAAAGTGGTGATGACTTGGGAAGAACTCAAATCGGCCTTCCTGCACAAATACTATCCCATGGGTCGTCTGAATAAGATGTGAGTGTCGATCACCAACTTCTCCCAAATGTCCCACGAACTGTTTCATGAGGTGTGGGAAAGATTCAAAGATCTCATGGAGATGTGCTCCCATCATAATTTTTCGAACAACAACTTGGTCCAGAACTTCTTTGATGGCTTGCACCAAGAAAGCCAACGGCTCATGGATGACACGTGCGGAGGATCGCACTTCAACAAGGATGAAGGCCTCGTATGGCAGATCTTTGAGGAGATGGTTGAGGGCTCAGACACCTTATCTCCGTCCCATGTATTCCAGAAAATCCCATCGATCTCGTACAATCCTATGAATGTGGCATCGTACCATGAAGAGGAGAGAGACATGAGTTCTAATCTCAGCATCATTGGGAACCATCTCTCTAAAGTTGATATCATTGAAAAGCAATCACAAGACCTTGACAAATTACAAGGTATCGAACAAAGAACCAAGTCGTTGGACAATATCGATTAAATTTCAAAGCAGCTTGAGCTTCTTGTGAGCACAATCAATGCCTGCCAGTTTGTGAAGAAACCAACTAAGCATTCTGCAGAACCAAAGAAACAAGCCCATAAGCATAATCTAGGTCCACCCTAGTCAGTTCAGCACGTGTACTATGTACAGACACCCGACCAAGGATCATACCACAGCAACAAATGATTGTGTACCATCTAGAGCCCCAAGATTATTCCAAGCCTTTCTATCCACCACCTCTGCAGATCCAAGAGGTGAATTTTGTGTGGGACAATGAACAAGCATTAACCAGTCCGACCATTCCACCCACAGCAGGGTGGATGGAATCTCCAGCAACACCAGTCTCCACACTAGAGACATACTTGGAGACCACAATACCAGCACCAGCAGCTAGTATACAGACAACTGTACCATCAGCAGCAACCGGCTGCTCAATTCTAGCATCAATTCCCTCCTCCTCGATACCAACATTAGCAGTATCCTCCTCATTCTTATCAACCCTTTCACCACCAACACTAATACCAGTAGCCTCAGCTCCTATAGATCGACGAATCTTTAGAGGCTTCTTTAGTGAATCCTGCTCTAGATTGCCTTACTCAGCTGATAAAGAATATGAATGAGATGAACCAAAAGGTAGATGACCTCACTATTGCAAAGACAATTATTCCTATGTAGGTTAAGGCAAATCCCAACAACTTCCGAAGAAAGAAGCAGGTAGATTGTAGTGCCACACCACCTCTTGAGTCAAGTATAAATAATTTTATGTTATCTAATGTTGTTAATCTCATGAGCGATAGGGCACTATATCTGATTGCTACACAAAAGGGGAAGAATAAAGCTTATATTGATGAGTCTTCATCACCACCAGTTGATGCCATACTAAGTTCTAGATTCAAGGAGGAAGGAGGAGTAGCACATCCTCAGAAAAAACAAAAAATGAAGAAAATAAAAAGAACCAAGCAATAACATCCAAAACCGAGTCAATGCAGCCAAGGGACACCAGCACCAGTAGCTAGTCCCGTGCAAACCGATACAGTTGAATTTACTGCTTTTGTTTTCCCTTCTGTTATGGATGATTGTACCATGTTTAATCACCCACGTACAAAAGGACACTTTTTTGAATTAAAATGATGTTTTTATGACACTCGCATTCCACTTCATGATGCCTTGAAATCAAAAATGGTAAAAAAAATTGAAAACAACATTGTCTGATCCCATCATTGTGGAATTATTACAAAATATAATGTAGAAAATGATGTCGCTCAAAGCCATGGAGTACATGTTTGTGATGAAGAAAGGATTAAAGGAAGCATGTACAACAAATCGTCGCAGAAGCGGATGCGAGAAACCTATCAAAAACATCTTGACCATGGCGATTGTTAATGCTATCAGCAATCTCCCGAGCAAAAAGAAGGATTCGGGAGTGCCTCTCATCAAATGCGAGATGTTTAGCCAAGAGTTTGAAAGAACACTTCTTGAATGTGGATCATATATCACTCTGATGCCCACGTCACTACTCAAAGAATTTGGGTTAGGACCATTGAAATCGGCTTAGAATGATTCTACAATTTGCAGACACAACAATGAAGCGACTAAGGAGCATTTTGGAGGATGTCATCATCACAATTCAAGAGATGAAGTTCCATGTAGACTTCCTTGTTCTAGATATGGATACCTCATCAACCTTGCTTCGTACCTCGATCATATTGGGATGACCATTCTTTCAAACAGTTGAAGCAGTAGTTGACTATGGTACCAGAAGATCACCTTTCTCTCAAGTAGCGACAAGGTCCTGATTGAACCGATCCAAGTATCGAAGATTGTAGAGTCCGTGCCAGATCAGAGTGAGAAGATTCAGAAACAAAGAGAAGACTGTTATTTTCTAGCTAAAATCAGAGACACAACATTATTTTTGGATGATAATGAAACCCGGGAATTCCTCTCCAGGGAGGAGCGCCTGGAATACACAGTCGAATTCCCAATGGTCCTTGACAATGAGGTCATTACTAATGGGATGATTTAGATGAGTGAAACTAATACATCCATGTCAGAGAAAGATGAATTCCTTGCATATCTTTCAGATGTCTTGTGCTCTGAGGTAGAAATAATCATGGTGGACAGCAAACAGTCATCAGAGCTTACACTGACTACAGTTGTTGAAGTTGCCATAGAGTCGATTCGAATCCCGCCAGAGCTAAAACCATTACCTTCATCTTAAGTATGCCTTCCTTGCGGGTGAGGAGAACTTGTTGCTGGTCATCATCAATTCTCAGCTAACCCTAAACAAAGAATCTTGCTTGCTCGAGGTTCTAGAAAGAAATCGCAAGGCAATTGGCTGGAAGATAATAGATCTCCATGGGATAAACCCTTCATTGTACTCGCATCATATTTACTTAGAATAAGATAGCATGCCTTCCCGTGAATTTCAGTGTTAGCTAAACTCAAACCTCTGGTAGGTTCTGATGAAAGAAATCATGAAGTGGTGCGATGCAGGTTTTATCTATACCATTTCAGACTCAAAATGGGTAAGTCCATTACATGTGGTCCATAAGAAATATGGTATCACTATTGTAATGAATGACATAGGAGAGGATATTCCGACTAGAGTACCCACTTCTTGGTGCGTCTATGTGAACTACAGATGCTTGAACCTAACCACCAAGAAAGATCACTTCCCTTTGTCCTTCATTGATCAAATAGTCAAAAGACTTGCTGCAAAGGAATACTTATGTTTCTTGTATGGGTACTGTAGATACGATCAAGCTGCTATAGCCCTTGAAGACTAAGAGAAAACCTCCTTCACCTATCCATTTGAGACGTGCACCTTCAGACGCATGCCATTCAGATCGGGTAACGTCCCCGCTACATTTTAGAGATGTATGCTACACATATTTGCTGACATGGTGGGTAGTTTTCTTGAGGTATTCATGGATGATTTTTTAATCTACTGAGATAACTTTGATCAGTGTTTGACTTATCTAGATCGAGTACTTCAGTAATGTTGCAATGTTAATTTGGTGCTCTCTTAGGAGAAAAGTCACTTTATGGTGACTAAAGGAATTGTGTTAGGTCATGTCATCTCCAAGCGAGGCATGAAGGTCAACCTGGCCAAGGTGGAAGTAATATTGAAACTTGAGCCATCTACTATATTAAAGAAAGTCAGGTCATTTTTAGGGCATGTCAATTTTTACCAAAGGTTCATCAAAGATTTCAATGAGAATGCCTGACCATTGATCGAGCTTCTAGGCAAGGACACTGAATTTATTGTAGACGACAGAGTGCTCTATGCCTTTGATAAACTAAAAGATAATCAATGAGGCTCCTATCCTACAGGTATTGGATTGGTCTCTTCCATTCGAGATCATGACGGATGCTTCTGATTATGCCATTAGGGTTGTGTTGGGACAACGACGGGATGGATGGCCATTTGCGATTCACTATGCTAGCAGAACTCTAGATGAAGCCTAGAGGAATTACATAGTTACATAAAAAGAGATGCTAGCAATTATGTTTGCGTTGGATAAATACAGGTTCCATTTTCCCGGATCAAAAGTGATTTTCTATACTAACCATTCTATCATACGGTACTTACATAGCAAGAAGGATGCAAAGTCACGCTTACTTTGTTGGATCCTTCTACTCCAGGAATTTGACTTGGAAATATGACATAAACCTAGAGTCAAGAATGTTGTGGAAAATTACCTTTCCAAAATTACTGAGATAGAGATGTCTGAGCAGGACATCATTACAATCACTGAAACCTTCCAAATGAAGCTATATTGTCAATCACCTCGTTCCCTTGGTATTCCAATATCATGAACTACCTTGTCTCCAAGGAAGTCCCACGAGATTGGCCGAAGAGGAAAGTGGACAAGTTCATGATTGACGTATATTTTTACCAATGGGAGGATCCATGCCTATTTTGTGAAGGTGCAAATTATATCTGGCGAAGATGCATTCCTGAGGAGGAGTATACAAGTATCCTAAACCATTATCACAAGTTAGAATCTGGTGGACACCATTATGAAAAGTGGACATCAGCTAAAGTTCTTTAATACAGCCTTTGGTGGCTGACTCTTTTTAGAGATGCTACAGAATATGTCAAAGGTTGTACTGATTGCCGAAAGATGGGTGGTACCATCAGCACCTGAGATACAATGCCTCTCAAGTATATCCAAATATCATATGTATTTGATGCATGGGGTATCGACTTCATGGGCTCGTTTCCGAGTAATAAGGGTTTTGAGTACATCTTGCTTTATGTAGATTATTTCAGTCGATGGGTGGAGGCTATTCCCGCTCAAGTCACCGGCAATTGTATTGTTTGTCGATTTCTCAAAGACAACATCATTGTGTGATTCGGGATTCCGAAGATATTGATATCATATGGGGGCAACCATTTTATCAACAGAGAAAAGAAGCTGACAAAGGAGTACAACATAGAACACTATGTCGCATCTCCTTACCAGCCGTAGACTAATGGCTTGGTTGAATGTTTAAACAAGGGGATCAAAACAATCCTACAAAAACTTGTGTGTCCTGATCATATGAAATGGTCACAACTTCTTGACTCGGTTCTTTGGGCTTATCGAACGACATAAAAGTCCCATTTAGGCATGTCTCTCTACCGCCCAGTGTATGGGAAGCCTTACCATTTGTCGGTGGAGCTAATCATAAATCATTATGGGCAGTCAATGTATGCAATATGGACAGAGAGAAAGTCAGCATGAACAAACAGATTGACCTGAATTGATTATTGGAATTCCGAGACTCTGCATACGACAAATAGACTTATGTATAAAGAAAAGGTCAAGTGATGGCATGAAAAATATGTCAGAAGAAAGACCTTTGAGACAAATCAAAAGGTATGTTAGTTTAACGCAAAGTTAAAACTCTTCCAGGCTAGTTGAAAAGCAAATGGTCTGGACATTTCAATGTGAAAAATGTGCATGACAACGACAGCATTGTAATATCAGGCTTGTCATATGACGCACAACCTTTTGTAGTCAATGGGCAGTTGTTGAAACCTTACCTCAAGCATGGCACTTTCATGTTCGGTGTAGATTCAGTTGATGTGATATACTAAGAAGAGATTCCTGGTGCTGATGGATCAGACAACTAGAAAACCCAAAAGTATGATCTCTTTTCCTTTTTTTCTTTTTTTCATTACTTTTTCTATTCTTTCTTCTTCTGTTTACTTGTTCATCCCTTTCATCATTACTATACTTAGGATATGCTACATCCTAAGTATAGGGGGATGAGTGATTCAAGTGTTAATTCTTTTATCCCTCACATGTCTCCCAATTTGTTGATAATTCTTTTCTATACTTAGGACATCTTTACCTAAGTATGGGGGAGGCATGCTGACCCTCGATCATCCCTGCTTTGCGTATAGTCTGCCATACTTAGGCTAGTTAATCCTAAGTACAGTGGGAATGATTGACTTCACATTCTTTGAGTCGTTGTAGACTTTTCTATACGTTGCACGAGTTATGTCTTCCTTTCTTCGCTTTCATCACTATGAGGACATAGTTCGAACTAAGTATATGGTGTGGTATATATGTATATATACATTAGACATAACTTGTACTTTCGTATTTGCAATAAATATTGCTAATAAACCGTGTAAGGGTCTATAATAAAGAACACACTCTGATAAAATCTGCATACAACACTAATATACTAACCATTATGCTTTTTCAAAAATTCCATAAAAAATTCAAAAAAATCAAAAATGCCTAAAAATGTTTTCAAAAATCTCCTAAAAAGTGTGAACTTTTTTTGAAAAAATCCCATAAAAAGTTCAAAATTAGAAAACGTCTTCACAAAAATATTTTCTACCTTGCATGGCATAAGCTTTTTTTTAATAGGTTTGATAATTGAACAAGTCCAAATAAAATCTGAAGATTGGAGCTTGGTATAGGTCTTAATCCACTTCGTTTCATAGGAACATGTTAAGAACTGGAAGTCGAAACGATACTAGATCGCTTTGTCAGAGATGGCTCAGGAACCATTCTTAAGGATTGCCGCAACCGGTACTTCAACCTTCTATTCTTATGGTAGCACATGCATCTAACAATTGGAGAATGGGTTGAAATAAAGCTTCAGATAAATAATGGTTTGCTAGAACAATTCTTCTAAGACCCTAAAACATGGGCGGAATAAAAGATTCTATACCCATCAGGGAAAAATAAGACTGCAGAGCTATGCCAAAAAAAGAAATACCAAAAAGAATCCAATACCAAAAATTCCAAAGATTTTGAGCATCTAGAAAAGGCATGCTTCTTGGTGAAGACTTGGTTACACTAGCCAAGCTTTACAACAAAATATGACTACGCTGGTCAATTTCCACTTCTTTTCCTTTTTTATCTTCTTCCTAATTTGTTGTGCACTAGAATGTACCTGAACTTAGAAGGAAATATTTATCTCTCCGAGGACGAGTTACCAGAGGAGGAGATGACTTGATAGTTCAGCAATTTAATTGGAAAGATCTAACACAATTCACACACTTGGTACCTGTCGTTTCTAGGTTACAAGAGTATATGTCTTAAAGGACTGTTCTGACCAAACTATCGAGTTGAACTGAATCGAGGAACTTAGAACCTAAGGGTTGTTGACTCACAAGTCCTAACTTGAACACTGAATACATTAATAATCCAAAGGTCTTAACTGAGCTCCAAACTTTGATTTTGTAAAGACAAGTTTAAAAGTCTTAATCATTCTACCTTACTTATTTTACTTTTCTTTAGTTTCTCTTTTGCATCACTTATTCTCCTAATAAGTGTTTGCTAGGGACTAGCAAAGGTAAATATAGGGGATAATGAATACCCATGCATTCACCTTTGTTCCTTTATTTTGTCTTTAAATCCCTAGATAAACACATGTAAATACCTCTAACTTGTACAAATTAACACACTGACTATTGAAAATAAATGAATAAAGAAAAAAAATAAAGGAAGTATTGTAAATACTGGTTGACCCTAAGCCTTGAGACTAAGTCAATATTGACTTGGTCGACAATGGATAAAGTAGGGCGGTCGATAAATACAGACAAGATAACACAAACACCTAGAAACCCTAAGTGCTCAATACACTACACACATAGCCAAAATTACATTAATTTATACACACTCTTACACACTTCAAATGAAAATATTTTCAACAAAAAATAGGCACACAAAAATACATAGAAAAATACAAAAATAATTGCATATAAAAACAATGTACAGTATGATAGGGATACACAGATGAAAAAGATGCAAATAAAACTTCAATGATCAATATCTCCTCCATATGAACTCAAAATTCACCAAACTCACCTTTACTATTCTCTAGATTATATTATCTATTTAATGAAGTTGGTTTCATCTAAATAAAGTTAAGATATAAAAGTTGGCTTTTTAGATCCCATTGTACAATATAGCTATATATTTTACCCATTTTATTTGTCCTTATATTTTTACTCTTTTTATATTTTTAAATACTTGTAAATATTATATAAAACACATTAAAAATATAAACAAAAAATAAAGTCATTAAAATGCATTAAATTAAATAATAGATAAGATACATAGGTATATTATACATATACTATACTTACCCATAATTAATTAAGTACATAAATAAAATCAGAAAAATAAAATAAAAAATATTAGAATGTATAAAATATGAATACATAGTAATAATATATAAAATACAAATTAAAAATCAAATATACAATACATAGGTATTTATACGTATAAATACACTTATAAAAAATTATCACATAATAAATAAGCCGATATAAATAAATAAATATCACCGAAAAATAATACATAAAATAATAAACAACTTTCATGTTTTATGTTTTAATTAATAAAATCAATTCTTATTTTATTTACCTTTTATTTCTATTTTTATTTCTTTTTATCTTTTTACAGGTGACATGGACCAATGAGGAGGCAGCATTGGTTGACCTGGGACAAGTGGCACACCCCCTCTAGGGATAGGTGACGAGCGTGCTCCCCTCGCAAATAAAAATGAAAGCTGTTGGTAGTTGCGATCGTGAAGAGAAGCATGTTATCAAACAGAAATAGGGAAGAGAGAGAGGAAGAATATAGCTGAATTTAAAGGAAATAAATCTCTCTCTTCCGTTCACTTGAGATTTACTAGGTAAGTGTCCCCGGGTCGAACACAAGGAGGTAGGAAGTATACTTAGATTTTAAGATCAACTTTACGATGAATTTCTTCTTCGAAAAGTCTTTTTGTGATTTTTAGTTTTTATGGTTTTTATTTGGTTTTTTTTTACAAATTTTTTTATTTTTAAATTTTTATGTAGTTTGTAAAAATTATTAATTAGGCAAAAGAAGTGATATTGTATTGTAGATAGAATATAGTATAATATAATATTATACTATGGTGATTAAAGTGAAGAAAATGAAATTGTTTTTTCATTTTCAAAATGAAGAATATATTTTGCAAATGATCTATTATATAGTATGTATAGACGAAGTATGAAATAGATGGTACAATATAATATGTACAAACAACAACAACAACAGAGCCTTTTCCCACAATTAAGTAGGGTCGGCTACATGGATTCTTCGCCTCCATTCAGATCTATCTTGGGTCAATCTCGGACTTATATCCAACAAACTAAGATCCCTTCGTATAGTCTCTTTCCAACACTTCTTGGGTCGTCCTCGCCCTCTCTTAGCCGGCTCAACATCCCAACACTCGCATCTCCTAACCGGTGCATCAGTTGACCTTCTTTGCAAATGATCAAACCATCTTAAGCGGTTTTCTCGCATCTTATCCTCGATCGGAGCTACACCAACTTTCTTTCTGATTGCATCATTCTGAATACGATCTTTACGTGTATGTCCACACATCCATCTTAGCATTTTCATTTCTGCTACAACCATTCTCTGCTACAATATAATAGGTACATCGAAAGAAAATTGAGCCACGAGCTCGATAAGACACACAACAAAAATCAAAATCAAGACGAAGTTCAAAAAATCAAAACAAAACAAAATAACTATGAAAAATCTCAAAAATGTCTCAAAATCATCCTAGGATAGTTGGTTAACTACCCTAGAAAAATCAAGAAAAAAATGAACTTCCTATAGTGTCCAATAGTATCAAGATATACATGGGTATATCAGTAAAGAAAGTCTTTAGAAAAATATGAGACATCTGCAATTAGGTCCTTGTTGAGGGACACACATGCAAATTTATAAAGCTTTGGAGGCACATACTAATTCTAGAAATGTTCTAGGCTTCTTATGCAATTTCTCCACAGCTTCAGATTGAGTGGTCTGGATTAGAATCTAATTTGCAATCTTGGCCATCAGTGGCTGCCACGTGTTGGATGCATGTGTGTTATGATGTTCATCTTGTTCTTCCCCAAATTGGGAATAACAACAACAAAGAGCGATGGAGTTTGAGGCTCCTCCTCCTTCGAGCTTCCCTGTTGTAAGAGGAAGGTCAAAGAAGATGAAGATATGAATTTATTAGGGATCCATCTCTAGGAATCGCTTCCAGGCCTTGCGCGATTCAGTTATGCCTCAAATTGAGGCAAGGAGATGATGCTACTTGCCCTTAATGCTGTTAAAATTGGAGCAATTTGCAAGAGTATTGAAATGCCTCGTTTCCAATAGAATCAATCTGGAAATGTTGCAATTCTAGCATGTAACATAACACTCAGAATGTGTATGTCAGATTAAAATTTCAACGAATTAAACAGAACCGGAAGGGGGTTTTGGAACTACTCTAAAGATTGTCGATTAAGGTATCTAGTTTGGTGACTAAAGTGGCTTAAAACTAATCAAAAAAATCGAAAATGGGTGGAGGAATTCACCTGTGAAATGGAGGTATATGACCTCCAGTCATCTCTGAACAGGTCGGTGAGGTTCCTAGAGATCTACACAAGCTAATGCTGGTGATTCAAGGCTAACCAAAGCATTGGAACTCTTCCTCGTGCCTCCTTCTTCCTAGCAGGTGATCTAACAACCTCGATTGTAACTAAAGGATGGAGATCTTAAGCTTGGAACTAGGTCTCTCGGTCAGCTTGAATAGAAGGAGGAAAAGTTTGGAAAAGTTCAATGATTTGAGTGGCTTATATAGATGAAATGAGAAGGAGGTAGGATGGATAGAAGGGTTGGTGTGGATGATGGTAGAGTAGGGTGGAAGATGTGCGGTTTAGATTGGTTGTTAGGTGTTAATCGGGGGTTATAGAAATTATTGAAGTCGAGTTATTAGAACAGCCCAACATCCTTAGCTCTTGGAAGAATAAGCTTGTGGTGTTGATAAGTGTCTGCACCACATAATTCCAGAACCAAAAATACATTATAAATATATATAATAATTATTAAATTATGGCATTTTAAAAGGTATAAAAAAGAAAAATGCAAATACTAAATTATCTAAATTATCGTATATTTTAAATAAATAAATAATATAGATTTATAATATATAAATAGAATTTAATAAATATATATAATATACTTTACACAACAACAACAACAACAAATCCTTTTCCCACAATTAAGTAGGGTCGGCTACATGGATTCTTCGCCTCCATTCAGATCTATGTTGGGTTAATCCTGGGCTTATATCCAAATAACTAAGACCCTTTGTATAGTCTCTTTCCAATACTTCTTACGCAGTCCTCGCCCTCTCTTAGCAGGCTCAATATCCCAACACTTGTATCTCCTAACCGGTGCATTAGCCGATATTCTTTACAAATGACCAAACCATCTTAAGCGATTTTCTCGCATCTTATCCTCGATCAGAGCTACGCCAACTTTCTTTTTGATTGTCTCATTCTGAATCCGATCTTTATGTGTGTGCCCACACATCCACCTTAGCATTTTCATTTCTACTACAACCATTCTCTACGCATGTCTATGGTTCACAAACCAACATTCAGTTCCATAGAGCATAGCAGGTCTCATGGTTGCTTTGCAAAATTTTCCTTTAATTTTTAAAGGAATTTTCTTATCACGGAGCACAGTAGAGGCTCCTCTCCACTTTATCCAGCCTGCATTATTCTATTAGTAACATATCCATCAATTTCCCCGTCATTTTGCAAAATGGATCCCAGATATCTAAAAGAATCTCTCTTCTAAATGTTATCGTCACCAATCTTCACATCGATTCCTTCACCATTGCTTCCATCAAAGGTGCACTCCATATATTTCGTCTTAGCCCTACTCATACGAAATCCTTTAGTCTCTAATGCATGTCTCTAGACCTCAAGCTTCACATTTACTCCATCTCTAGTCTCGTCAATCAACACAATATCATCAGCAAATAACATGCACCAAGGTAACTCATCCCGAATATGGCTTGTCAACTCGTCCATAATCAAAGTAAAAAGAAATGGACATAAAGTTGAGCCTTGATGTAAACCAATGTTGATGTCAACGTAGTCAGTCTTCCCAAATGGGTTCCTCACGCAAGATAAAACCCTATCATACATATCTTTTATGAGGTTAATGTAAAGGACATGTACTTGTCTCTTCTCCAAAACTCTCCACGATATAAATATAATATGCTTTACAAATAGCATAAAAATATTTGTTAAATATTTTAATAAATAATATATCATTTTTATATCTTATTAATTTACATGATAGTAAATTAGGTTTATGTGAATTTTGTGGATTTTATTAATTTACTTTATATAGATTAATAAATACATGCATATACAATGCAATTCATTTTTATCTATTTTTAGAGGTTTTCTATTTATTTAAAATATTGAATAAGGATTTTATTTTTGGATTTTATTTTATAAATAAACTACTAGATTAGGAAAATAATCAGAAATTATTAAATCAATTGTGCGGTAAATAGTATGTACAAAATAAATTCAACACCCTAGAAACCAAGTTGTCGCTAGGTCCAAAAATAAACTTTTTTACATATAGACTCCGTTTTCGATGAAATCACCTTCATTAATTAGAGAATTTTATATCATGAACTTTAAGGTGAGTATAGTTAAATTGGAGTTAGTGTGACGAAGTTATGAGGTTCGGAAGTTGGGAAATTGACAATTTGGAATAATGTTTACATGACATATTTACATGTTGGAATTTTTATTTTTATATTTTTATACATATTTTTATATACACATTGGTGAAGAATTTAATGAAAAATATTTACATACGAGTTAAATAAAATTAATTGAAATTTTCAATATACAATAATAATTAGAATTAATATTTTATAAATACAACTGGTTATGTTTGTATTTTCTTGCATATATCCCCCTACTTTATAGTTTGTTGATCAAGCCATGTTGACTTGGTCTCAGGGGTTAGGTTATATAAATATATCTTACAGCTATATATATATATTTGTAAGTCATTCTACATAATATATACATATTTATAGCATGCCTTATTCTCTTTATTTTCTTTATTTTTATTTTTGTATTTTTGATGTTAAAAAAGAGTTTTTATTCGTGAATATGTTTTTGATAAAAAAAAGTGAATATTAATACATATTTACATGTATTTGTTATGGGTTTTAAGACAAAATGTGACAGAAACGTTCATGAATCATGGATTCATCAACCGGTCCCTACTATGTTTTTCCTCTTTTCGCCAAATTTTATGGCATGAATCAAGCCTGATCCTTGCTCAAATCCTTCATGAAATTTCTTAGAAGATGCATCAACCTTCACGTGAATCAAAGAATGACCAAAGTCAACCTTTGATTCATGTGAAAGTCCTAATCGAATACCTCTTCCCGAGCAACTTTGTATATAATATCTCCTCCGCCCAATTTTTGAATTTTAATCCTTCCAATCCAACTTTTCTCCCCAAAAATCATTGATGGAGCTTGCCCTTCATGATAGGAAGTGGGGTCTCCTGATTGGCGGCATGGAGGAAGGGCTGAGGAGACGAGTCGACCATTGCTGGAGACCTCTCCTGGGGGTTTTGTCCCTGCCTCTCCAGGTAGGTGAGCTTCTTATTTCTTCGCTTTTTCAATTCCTAGGAGTAGCAGAAACTTTGGCTCATATTTTATTTCACTTGATTTAGTTTATTTTAGCATAAAATCCAAGATCGTAGTTCATTGGAGCTCTGAGCTCTAGCCTTTGTTCACCCAATTTTCGACTATAGACCGACCTGTTGACTAACTCCACATCTTCGCCTTTTCATTCTCTGTCTCCTCGACCCACCATCCACCCATAATCTTGCACATATCAGGGAAATCAGTGCTTTTTCTCCGCCTCTTGTCGAAGCACATCCACCCTACCATTCCAGACCACATTTTTGCTCATCCTTTGGTCAAGGAACTTTTCCCTTGATCCATGAAGATTTTGGTGCAAGCTAGCGCTTGAAAGGACCTCATCTGGAAGTCGAATCATCCAAGTTTACAGCTCTAGCTGCTCAAACATTCTCTGGCCCTTTAGTCCTTTCTCGATGAGGTCTGGAGCTTTTTGAACCATCCATCAGCTACGAAACCCTTCCAGTATCACGTAGAGAAACTCAGCAGCCAAGAACTCATCTAGAGCGAGCAGGAGGCTCAGTCAAAGCTTAGCCAGGGGAGGCCTTTTCCCTATTCTTCCAACCCTCTCCTGACTGTCAGATCAAGAACAATTACCAGGTGGAGCAGTAGTCGTCCGATCAAGCGCTAAGGGACCGTCGGATCAGAGGGTGGTATCTAATCTTTGCCCTCCATCTACGAGCCATCATCGACCGTCCAGCTCGCGCCACATGGATAAGTGAGCACACTACAGATGTCCGCCAGTGCATATGGGTATTTTGCAATCTTTTCCCTTGCCTTTTTGGTATTTATTATTTAGTCTATAAACTTTCATCTGCAGTTGTAAAGTTTTGTAATATTTGCATATTGGAACCCACACTTCCTTACATTTGCACTTTCGTCCATTCCATGTCACCTCACGTGCCCATGCGCATGAGGGGCAAGAAATTTGCGTACACCCCTCCAGGTATTATATTATTATTTGGTCCAAAAACATTACATCTAACTATAAATATTTTTAGATAAATTGCATGCTTAGTCATGTTATCTCTTTTATTTTCATTTATACCCATGTCAGCATGGATTATATTTCATATGTATGGATATTGCATGTATGACCCTAGATTTTGTTGAAGGGTCATTAAATGGTTTAAAACTTTATAGAATTTGCAACCAGGTCCCTATATTGTAGATTAAATTTTGTGCTAGTACTTTAATTATTAAAAATATCATTTTGCATCTTAAAATTATAGGAAATTGTCTTAAGTGCGTGGAAGCCAATATTATTACATATATTTTTCGCAAAGCAATTAAAAATATTTTCCTATCTATAAAAATAAAAAACACTGCAGTTTCGCCTATTTAGCGTTTAAATATCCATAAATAATACAAAATGTTTTGAAAAATACCAAAAAAACATGTATGTCAATTTAATTATATCTTATCTTTTGTTCAAATATTTTTGCAAATATTATTAAAACTCTTAAAAATAACAAAATACATAAAACCTTATAAAAAATAGAAAAAATCACAGAAAAATCATAATTATATGTTTTAAGTTTCAGACTTTTCTTTTGTATTTTCTAGTATTTAGGAAAATTGAAATTAAACTTGATAGCTATTTACTAAGCCCATTTCAATTTCCCGCATTTTATGTTTTCTTTTTTTTGTATTTCCTCAAAAATTGCCCAAAAATTACAAAAAATAGAGAAAATTTTGTAAAACCCAAAAATATTTTGTTTCTGATTTTTTGAGTTTATTTACTACATTTTAAAAATCCAAAAAATCTCGTTTTTTATAACTCTTCTATATAGTATATCTATATAATATATCTATATATTGCCCTATATTTGAAAAATTAAAAACATAGAAAAATATATAAATTTAAACCCACGTTAACATTTAAAAATTAAAAATAAAAAAAATCCTAAGTTGTCTATTCATTTTCCTACTCTACCTTGTGTGCTTTTTATGGTTTGATCCATACTACTTGTCACTATACACATTTTTGTAGGGTATAATAAGTTTTAGCTCACTTATTTATATTGCTTAATCATTGTTGTGGGCTAATTGTTGATTAACATGCTCGAGTTGGGTACTGAGAGCCGAGAGAGGTGATGATATAGGTCCCTGTATTATTAATTCAATTTTATACTTGTATTTAAATATTAAAAATATCATTTTGCATCTAAAAACTATGGGAAAATTATCTTAAGTGACTAAAACCATATTTTATCACATATATTTTCATAAGCTAATTAAAATTATTTTCCAATTTATAAAAATAAAAGGCATTTCATTTTTCTACTATCTAGAATTTAAAAATCCATTAAAATTACAAAATATTTTGAAATTTTTCAAAAATATACATGTATGCATATTTAGCTATATTTT
The DNA here is from genome assembly GCA_037367405.1 of Ottelia alismoides. Taxonomy (NCBI): domain Eukaryota; kingdom Viridiplantae; phylum Streptophyta; class Magnoliopsida; order Alismatales; family Hydrocharitaceae; genus Ottelia; species Ottelia alismoides. Next base: position 259,435 of record JAZKJV010002804.1, on the reverse strand, counting down.
ATATTATATTCAATTATTTTTGCAAAATATTACTTAAAACTCCTAAACTCATAAAATAGAGAAATATTATAAAAATTCTAAAAATTCACAGAAAACTCATAAAAATTGTCTTAAGTTTCTGATTTTTCATAATCATCTTGTACCTAGGAAAATTGAAGTTGGGCTTATTTTGATTTGAATATTTAGTACACCCATTTCAATTTCCTAGATTTTCTATTTTCTTTATATTATGCACTTCCTTATCTAAAAATCCATAAAAATTCTGAAAAATTATTCAAAATCACCAAAAATAAAGAAAAAATAAAACCCAAAATTATTTTGTTTCTGAAAATTTGAGTTTCTCTACAATATTTTAAAAAATCCAAACTACATCTTTTTATTCTTTTCCATATAGGCTATTTATTACCTATATTACCCTATATTTGTTTTAAATCAAAATTAAAAATTTGAAAAAAAAAATTAAAAACATAAAAAACATATAAATTGAAAACCCCCCAAAACATTTTAAAATGTAAAAATACAAAAAAATCCCCAAGTAGTCTATTCAATTTCTTGCTCTACCTTGTGTACTTCTTTGTGGTTCGACCCCTACAACTTGTCTACTATACACATTTTTGTAGGATATAATAAACTATAGCTCGCTCATTTTTATTGCTTAATCATTATTGCGGGTTGATTGTTGATGGATCTGCTTGAGATTGGGTGTTGCACAACGTGAGAGTGGCCAACACAATGATTGTTGGATCCGACTTATTGGACATCGCATGCCCTCCATGACCGTTCATTGGAATCTACATCGAAAGTGACTCATCAGTTGGTATCGATCATGTGCTTTCCATATATATATATATATATATATATATATATATATCATACCTACAAATCATGTCATGTTTCCAAAGTAGGACGATCATTGATGGAATTTGGTTGGTCCCAATATCTCATGAGTGAGCTCATGTCTTCCGGTTCAATAGTCAACGTGTATGATCCCTTTGAGTGATCATATTAATCATATGACCTCGTATGTGCACCAGCTCATCGGTTTATAGACATTGATTAGCTCATTAACCTAATGGTCTGCCTACTGTACATTCCTAGACATATAGTAACACAAATGTTTCTAGTTAGACGATGTGTACATGTATCATGACATCATACGATATATGTCTTGGTTATCTCGATCTCGTTAAGTCAACTCTTTGACTTGACTTGTAACATCCCCAGCCGTAGCCCTGATCCGTTATTGGGGATTACTAGCCTAGACAACCTGTTGGCCTTGGGCCCAACTGGAGTCCTCAACCAGTGCCCAAAATGCTTAAGCTTAGGTTAACTAGTAGTATCCCCTACTACTTATAAGCTTCTACCACACTTTGTGATAATTAGATGTGGTACTATGTTTAGGGTGCTATAATAACCCCCACTTATATTCACAACGTCCATGTTGCATAATGGCCCATGACCTATTCCCGGTAATAATGGTGGCTTCACTTGTTGGGTAGACCTTTCCTCCTAACACTACGGTAGGAGTGGTTCCACCTCTTGGGTAGCCCTTTCATCTATTGAGGAGATTTTGCTCTGATACCATATGTAATGTCTCTGACCCTAGACCCAGTCCATTATTAGGGATTACTGGCCTAGACAATTTTTTGGGCTTGGTCCCAACTTGAGCCATCAACCACATCCCAAAATGCTTAAGCACATGTTAGTTAGTAGTAGTCCCCACTACTTATAAGCTACTACCACACTTTGTGATTACTAGATTTGGTACTATGTTTGGGGTGCTACATAACTTATCCTACACCTCCGAATCTATATTCCTATGCAAAGGACATGCATCATGAGATCAGTCAGATATCAACCTTTGGGAAGAGGATTGTCATCGCCTTCTCATGTTGAAGATCCTTTCCCAATAATCATTTGATGGTGCTAAATGAGTACTCAATCCTATTCTTGGGATAGCAAGCAGGAACTAACCTCTCTGATTCATCCATTGAATCAACAGTTGTATGATTATCAAGATGGCCATGGTACATAACCCCAATTGTATTAAAGGACCTTATAAGTGCATTCATTCATTAATCTTGGTTAGTGAGTGAAAATCAATAACTTTTATTGATATATAAAAATGATTATAATAACATTTATTGTAGAAATGTTTCTCTTTGGGCTCACATATCCAATAATCTCCCACTAAACCTCAAAACCATTCAAGTACAATCATTAAACCCATACTTATTACATGATCGTCAAAAATCTTTTGGGATAAAGGTTCGGTGTTAGGGGGATCAGCAACGTTGTCAATTGAGGTCATCTTGGTGATTATGATGTCACCATGCTTTTGTATATCCGAATGATGTGGTATTTTCTTTCCATGTGTTTTCTCTTTTGATGCCATTTGGGTTCCTTTTCCTGAGCTATGGGTTATGTGTTATCATAGAGCAGCGGAATGGGAGTATCAAAGGAAACTACGCCAAGCTATGAGATGAACTTGCACAACCACACCGCCTCCTTTGCAGCATCTAATGCAGTAATGTATTCAGCTTCTATTGTTGAATCAGTCGTGGTGTCCTACTTCTTGCTTCTCCAGCTCACAACATCACCGTTCAATAAGAATACAAACCCTAAGGTTGACTTGCAATCATCAATGTCAAATTGGAAGTCTGAATCTATGTATCCTAAGACTTGGATATCATTATTTCCATAGACCAAGATGTAACTTTGCATCCTTCTTAGATACTTGAAGATGTTCTTCACGACATTCCAATTTTGTTCACCATAACAGGATTGATAATGTCTTACCACTCCCGCTGCATGGCAGGTACCTGACCTTCTGCGAATCATGGCATACCTTAGGCTTAATACAACCAATGCATAAGGGCATCCAGGCATCCAGTCATGGCCTTCTTTTCCTCAACACTTTGAGGAGACATCCCTTTAGATAGGTGCATATTGTGTCTTAAGGGAAGGAATCCTTTCATGGAGTTTTCCATATGGAATCATTCTAAGATCTTCTTAATGTATCCATATTGAAACAATCCCAAAATCCTCTTTTCTCTATTTCTGAACAGCTTTAGACCCAATATATAAGAGGCTTCTATAAGATCTTTCATGTCAAAGGTATGGGACAACTAGACCTTAAAACTTGTCATCATTCATGTATCATTCCCAATGATAAGGATGTCATCTACGTAAAGCATGATGAACACAATGGCGCTCCCACTAAGCTTCTTATATACACATGGTTCATCAGGATTTTGAACGATATCATAACTCCTTATGGTTTCATCAAATATGATGTTCCAGCTATGAGAAGCATGTTTAAACCCATAAATGGATTTATTCACCTTGCACACTTTGCCTTCCTCATCTAAGAAGCCCTAGGGATGCTCCATATAGATATTCTCCTCAAGGTATTCATTGAAGAATGTGTTCCTTACGTCCATCTTCCAAATGTCGTATTCAAGATGCATAGCTATAACTAGCAGTGCCCTGATGGACTTAAGCACGACCACAGAAGAGAATGTCTCAACGTAGTTGATGCCTTCTATGTGTAGCCCTCGGCTACAAGTTGTACCTTGAAGGTCTGTACAATCTCATCTGGTCCTCTCTTTCCATTGAAGGTTCATTTACACCCAGTGGGTTTTACCCCCTTAGGTTGATCCTCTAGGATCCATACACCGTTCTTGTGCATGGAGTCTTTTTCAGACTTCATAGATAACATCCATCTATCCATGTCATGATCCACTAGTGCTTCATCAAATGAAATTGGATCATTGTCAGACTCTCATAACACATGGAATCCATAACTTTCGGGTGGTATAACTACCCTCTAACTCTTTCAAAGAAGTACGGGTGTTTCATCTTCAATTATCCCTTCAGTTTCTAGCTCATGAATCTCAGTATCCTTAGAGGATTTTGTGAATTCCTTTACTTCATTCTTGTCTTAACTTTTAAGGAAGTCATCATCTAAGAATTTCACATCTCTAGAGATGAATACCTTTTGAGTCTCAAGGTCATAAAGTTGATATCCAATACCATCCTTTATATACCCAATGAAGTAGCGCTATATAGTGTGAGATTCTAGCCTAATTGCATCAACGTTCTTGGCAGGGACCAAGCAACCCCAAATCCTCAAGTGTCTAACATTGGGCTCGGTTCTGAACCATAACTCATGAGGGTTTTTAGGTAAAGATTTGATAGGAATCTTATTAAGGATATATATTGGAGTCTCTATTACATATCCCCATAAACTAATAGTTAAATGTGCTTTTACTCATCATTGATCGGACCATATCCTTGATGGTCATGTTGTGTATTTCAACAATACCATTTAATTGGTGAGTTCCAAGAGGAGTGAGGTTGGATAGAATTTCTCTCTCGTTAAGGTATTCCTTGAGTTCATCAGAGAGGTACTCACCACCTCTGTCAGATCGAACCCATTTGATCTTTTTATCAATTTGTTTCTCATCCAAAGCATGAATTCTGTGAACTTTTCAAAGGTTTCAAATTTTTGGCATGATAGGAAGATAAACCTGTATCATGAATGGTCATCAATAAAGGTGAAATAATATCGATATCCATTTGTGTCGCGGTATTAAAGGGACCACATACATCGGTATGTATTAGGTCAAGAATACATTCGCATCGTGTACCCTTAGTTCGAAAGGATGCTCTAGTCATTTTACCACGAATGCAATGTTCGCAAGTAGGTAAACTTTGGACCTATAGAAAATCTAACGGTCAATTTTCTACAGTAGCATAGGACTTATTAGAAAATATATTAAAACCCTGGAAAAATCAAATGATAACATGCTTCCACCCATTGTCTAAGTGTAGCACACTACACATGCTCCAAGTATTCCATATCACCCATTCCCTTTTTAGAACATGACATGAAAGTACTCTTGAGACATACAACATATAACACACATCTTTTGGTTTTTAAGGACATGCACACATATAGGTATGACTAAAATGTATGACACTGCAACAATATGAAAGAGAAACATCGTTACCTCAAAACTCGCCTCCTTGAGACATCCGCTTGTGAAGAAATGGCATGTATGGTGCACCGTTAACAATGAGCACCCACACAGGAGAGTGACCTTGACCTCCTCTACATGGTGATGGCTTCGGATCGTTGATCTGGCACACTTTGACAAGCTCCAGTGATGCTTCAACGAGGTCTCCGGTGAGGGGGAGGGAGTGTGAGGTGGATGATCTAAGGTTCAGGGCTTTAGAGGCAATGAAAAGTTGTTGTTATGTGGTAGAAATCCGGATTCGGATCTTGGTTTGGATCAAAAATCGAACCCGACCCAATCTCACTAAAATGACCATTACTTGAGCTCCTGAACTCAAATTTTTGATGTTCTTACGCTCGTTGGAAAGGTCTCGACAAGACCTACGCAACATTAAAAATTGAAAACACTCCATATTTCAAAATAAGGGGTTTCACAATATTACAAAATATATCTTTAGTGCCTAATTTTCTAGCAAAGCATATCATAGTATATTGATGAATATCGAGAACACCCTAGTTAACAGCGGCGCGTTGTCGTTGTATTCGGGCAATCGGGATCAATCAAAAATAACCACATGAATGAATTATCTACCGAGTAAGCAAATGTGATTTTATGTATTTTTAACCTGGACAAGCCTCAGGGTCGACTCAAGGAGGCAAAGGAACAACTTAGGATGCAAATTAGATCAATTAATGCACTGTTTTCAGAGAAGATTTTTTTGGTATTTTTTAAGCAATATAAATTCAAATGCGAATATATGATTGAACTAGTTTCTTAAGAAATCAAGCAAATTAGCAAAATTAAATTTTAATGACAAATTTAACTAAGTTCTATTTTTCCTAAAAACATAATCCAATGATGAATGCAAAATGCATTTTTTTTAATTTTTTAGGGTTAAAATGCAACAACGAATAATAAAGGACTTTTATGGATTTTTATGCAATTTTTCATACAAGCAGAATGTAAAATTAAAGAAATTTGAATGGAAACTCAAATATGATGAAAGAATCTAACAAAATGTTTTTGGAATTCTCTGATAATATATGATTTTTTTAGAATTTTTTAAGTAAAACAGGGTGATTGTGACTAATTAATTTCCAACAACTCCATGAAATTAAATTATCTAGAAATTAATTTATCTCAAATAGATATTTAAATGAGAAGTACAAGAGATTTGAAAATTCACAAAAATATTGTATGTGGATTCAACTAAAAAATCAATTACATAAATCACTCTACAATTTATTTTAGGCACAAGACACATTTATTTCCAGCGAAATTTTGATAGAAATTAAAGCACAACTAGACGCGTCATTTCTGAAGAAAATAAGGAGATGGAGATGGAAAACTTATCTGTGTGGTTTGTCAGATGGTGGGGATGTGGCACGGCTCCCATCATGGCCTCAAGCATGTGGCGAAGAATGCGAGGCGACGTTGTGACATGGAAGAGACTGTGATGCGAAGCAAAGCTCCATGGATCTCGCCAATAACCGATGAAGGCCAGAGACATGTCGTTGCTCAACGTTGAAGGTGGAGCTGTCACCTCGGAGCTTCGACAGGGTCGGAATTCTCTCCTCTCTTGTTTAAGGGATTAGCGGATGATCGAAGAATGAAGGAGGAAACGGGAATAAAAAGGAGGAACACGAAGTTAGAAAAGAAGTGGGTGGAGGTTGGAGGAGTGGTAGAAGATAAGGGGAGAATGGGAGTTTGATGAATCTACGATTTGTCATCTTTATTCATTTATTTTAGCTTAAAATCCCTTATAAAACACATGTATATAACACTGACTCCATATTCTTACTAACTTGCATCTATGTGTAAATATTGTGTATTTGTATTTTATTTTAACCTAAAATAAATAAATTAAGAAAGAAAGGAAAATAAAGAAAATAAAATAAAAAAGGAAGATTGTATATATGTAATAGATACAGGCTGACCCTAACCCCGAGAGAAGGTCAAGACTTGACCTGATCGACCAGGAATAAAGTAGGGGGAGATAGGGTCCTCAATTAAAAAATCCAAAAAAATTGTGTGTTGTGTATATTTGTATACTTTACTATTTTATTTGTACATTAACTAACATAAAATCAAATAACTTTCAAACCCAAATTGTAAATAAAAATGTGTTCTAGTTAATAAAAATAATTGCACAATTAAATCATGTACAGAATAAAAGCAACCACACTTGGAAAAAGCCATTAGGCACTAATTGAAAGACCAATTCTGGCTCCATATGAACCCAAATTGAACCAATCTCACTTCCATTAGATTCTAAATTAAATTATCTTTAAAATAGTTGTGATTTCATAATTTTTGGAGTTACGAGTAAAAAGTTGGTTTTTCAGGGTGGTTTGTGCAATTTTCCCATGTATTTTGTACATATTGTTTTGTATATATTTAAAATGGCACCGTTGCCGGGGACCGGTACAGTGAGGCTAGTTAGGTTTCTCTTTTCACCTGCTATTCTTGGTTATATAATTTTCCACATTCACTCTATTGTTCATATTCATTGTTTCATTTCATTTTTCTTTTCTCATATTTGATAATTATATTTCTTACACATTCTCTTTTCTTTTTCTTGCAAGGGCCCGCGGAGCAAAGGAGGCGATCCTAGGAGAGCCAAAGCACTCAAGCGACATGGAGGCAGCTTGATTCTTCATCAAGCCGCAGGATAGCATAAAAAGAGGAGAAGAAGAATTGAAGGAGACGAAAAAGAGAGAGAGAGAGAGAGAGAGAGAGATTTTCTAGCATTTCAACTCTGTAAAATGGACATTCATTTGTTACGGGGTCTGTTTTGCCAAGTGCCAGTGCACTTGGGGGACCTCACCGATTTTGTTTTCATCGACTTTATTTTTCTTTGTTTCACGTGGATTTTGTGAGCTACCTCTTGATTGCTTTAATTAACTTGCTTGAGCCAGGTAATTAATTAGGTCCAAGCACCCTAAACAAGAATTTCTGTACCTATAGAGTAGAGCGTAATTTGGACAGTCAAATTAACTAATTCTTGCCCGATAATAGAGGTTATCATCTACGACGGTTCACTTGCATCATATAGGATAGTTTATTTAAATTTTACGCGGATCACTTGCATGTAGAGTGCTGGCGACAAGGCACGCATCTCTAACCCCTGCATGCTTCATTATTTTTAATCGCGCATTGGCATTTCTGATCTCCTTCCTTGTTTTCACTCACATAAGTTAAAAGGGAAACTGGACACTCGGTAGGCGATTCTTTGAAAATATTTTAACCAAGTGACAACTACCTAAAATACGGGACTGCTAGATAAAACTCGACCCTAAAAAATACAAGGAAAAATCATTGTTTTGGGGAGAGTAACCCCCTCATTGTTTGGTTTGCTTGAGCGAGAGAGCGACCCGTACACTAGGATAAAACCACGCTCGAACTCTTTTCAAGACTACTATCTTGGGTTAGTCGTTCTCTAGTGAGGATCTCTACGATAGCCGGTAAAGCGGCCCGCAATGTCCTCAACAGATTAAATTGATCGGATAGCCGGTAAACAGTACGCAATTCATACTGGTTGGGAAAGATCTAACTTTAGGATTGGGCCAGTCTCCTGAGAGCATTGTGTTCCTAGCAACTCGCTTTAACTGCTCTGATAGATTGTATTCTCAAATTGACAAGATAATTGACCGAACCTTCACGGTTTTCACATTGAGTTGAGTTGGTGAACGGGGGGTTTGTATTGTGTTTGATTGCTTGTGTGCATATTCGATCCTTCTGTGTATTTGCACCTTTTTCTCTATATCTTTTGACTTGACCCTCGTGTTCTCCCGATCCCTGTCTTTTGTTTCGGAGATGGCCGACTGGAGTTATTTTAATCCGATCTTTGCGAATACCTTGTACTCTCCGAATGATCCACATTCCTTTTTCCAGGAGGACTTTCCTCTTGATTTTTGTGCATATCTGCCTAACCCATTATTTCAGGAATCGGAGGACTTTGATTTTGACCCACCCTCATTCAACCCACCTGATCCTAGGATTTTGGAGTCACCATTCATGATTTCCACACTTGAGACACTGAACCATATGATGGGCATATGAATTCAAGGATTGGCAATCTATCTAACATAAATACGAGCCAGAACGTTGCTCCACTATTTGAGGATATGGATTCACTTGAGGATAATCATGAGAGCTTACAATCACCGTAAATACAAAAAAATGAGAAAATTTTAAAAATCCAAAAAAATTATGGGAGACACATTATTGATTCATTTTGTGAGGGGAGGACCCAAATGCCCGATCATTTACCCACACATCTATCCACCACATGTCCCAACTATGACCCCAAGGATTCCACTATACATACTGCTCTTGGCAATCCTCGTGTATATGTTGATTTCGATCTCCTCCCTTGTATGGAGGAGGTCCAAAAATTCAAAAAAAAATGTTGACTGAACCTGAAGTGGTGGACACTAGTCATGAGATCATTAAAGCCCTACTTCAACAGGCCATGACAGATTTATCTACTCCTCAACACAAGAAGATAAAGCGAAGGAGAAGATCTGAGCGTCACATCTTGGCCATGACCACTAAATACGCCATCTCTCACCGTCCACATTTTAGAAAGGGAACACTACCATACCTCTTGTGAGCTGCTCCATCTCTGACCATTCTTGTGATAACACTCTCCTTGACGGTGGTTCTTCAATCAATATAATACCCTTCTCTATGGTACAGTCTCTTCATCGTGGGCCTCTCAAGAAAACTAGGATGATAGTTCAATTTGCTGATGGATCTATCAAGAGGTCGAAGGGTATTCTAGAAAACGATGGCATTCTTATTCAGGGCATGAATTTCACTTAGGATTTTGTTGTAATGCCCATGGAGACCTCTACCCATGTGGAGCACCCTTCAATCATCCTGGGACGGCCTTTCCTCGCATCTGCGGGAGCCGTTATTGATTATCATTTAGGAGAGATTTGCTTCCGTTCTGATGTAGGGAGTGATGTGTTGATCACTACACCCACTACTGACCAGAGACCTACACCCCATGAGAGCCTGCCCGTGTTATCCAACCCTAAGGAATTTGACCTTGATGATAATATCATAGATTCTTGTTATATATTGGATGATAATGAAATCCGGGAATTCCTCTTCAAGGAGGAAGACTCGGAAAGCATAGACCTTGGAGTTCCCCCTTCTGGTATGTGGCGATGCATTGATGACATCCGTGGAATTTACACAATAGACACCCTAGAGCGGAAGGTAGACTCTGAGACTAGACAGGACGGACATGATTTGACTACTTTCACTGATGAATCAGTTCCTATTCACCTTGATTTAGACGAGACCGATCAGTCCAAATTTGACTTAATTGCTTTTATAGAGGAATTTGGGCCTTTTGACAAAGATGATGATCTAGTAGAGGCTAGCCAGGCTGAAGTTGATCCTACTTTTTCTGATAATGATTTCTAGCCATTTTACTTTGATGTTTGCGAGATTTCCCAGGCAGAACATGACCACACTACTTCCAATAACCAGTTTAGGCATGCACAATCCGAAACTGATGAGGATACATTCTTGGTCGATCTTGATCAGTTCATATCTAATGATAACTCCAATATCAACCTACACCTTGTCAAACCCATACCTCAGCGGTCCCGCAAGAAGGTTTGCTTTCGACCTTCTTAACCTTTCTACATCCACTCCTCTTGTATATTCTTTCGTTTCACTCTTTCTTCTTCCGTTTTATCATTCACCCCTTTTTCGTGTGTGTGTGTGTGTATATATGTTATACTTAGGATGTGCTTTATCCTAAGTATAAGGGGGGTGAAGAATTTGTGTTGTTCATATTCGTCATGTTCATCACTCTTGTTGTTGCCTATACTTAGGGATACTCTACCCTAAGTATAGGGGGCGATGTTGTTCATATCATGTCTTTTTATTTTCGAGTATGTACATTCTCTTCATCGGCTTTCCCCTTTTGTACACTCTACTATACATAGGATTACTTGATCCTAAGTATAGGGGGATCACCAACTTCTCTTCTTTTTATCTTTTCCTCTACTATACTTAGGATTACTTGATCTTAAGTATAGGGGGATCACCAACTTCTCTTCTTTTTATCTTTTCTTTGAGTCGTTGTAGCATAGGAGTCTTTTCACTTTTCTATACTTAGCATGAGTTATGTCTTCCTTTTTCGTTCTCTAGTCACTATGAGGACATAGTTAGAGCTAAGTATATAGGGTGTCGCATATATTGTATATATACTTTAGACATAATCGTACTTTTAAATATGTTTATTTGGGGGGGTATGTATATAATTTTGTAAAATACACGTGTGAAAAAAAACCAACCAAAAAAATAAAAACAAAAACAAAAAAACCCAAAAAACAAAACAAAAAAAAGACAGCAAAAACAACATAAAAACAAAAAACAACAAAAAAAATCTTGTATATAGTTGTATATATTTTACTAACCATTTTCTCCTTTTTGAAAAAAAAACTACAAAACCAAAAATATATAAAAGCTTGCATAATTCAAAAAAACCTTTCTTTTACATCTGCATTTTTCTCCAATAAATCCAAAAAAAGTTCAAAATTAGAAAATTGTTTTTTTACAAAAATGTTCTTTTCACATGTGCATCATTTTTTCAAAAAAAATGCTTTCTTTGCATTGTACATATTTTCTTGCATTTGCATGTGCATTTTTCAGGATACTATTGACATTTAAACTATGTCTGGAATAAAATCGAAGAATGGAGCTTAGTTGGGCCTTAATCCACTTAATTCCAGAGGAACCATTAAGAAATGGAGTTAAGACTTTCCAGGTCCTAGTGACTTAATTTTTTGAGTTTATAAGACTATGTTCACATGTCATCTTGATTAGTCTAAGTAGAACATTTAACAACACACGCATGATTCTTTCAGACCATGGCTTATCTTGGACAAGCACTATACGCGTGGCTCTTCATGGATGAGGTAGTGAGGAGGCAGGATTTTTTGGCCGGGGGTAGCATACGAGGGTAGTACATCTAGGCGGAATCTCTCATCTTCCTCTAGGGAAGGAAGTGTGTCTCAACCTGGTCTAGCGATGTTGAGGTCTAAAGATAGGATGTTGTTGGGTTGCAATAATGCTTCAAAAGAGGGATAGTCTACTGGCTCAAGAGGAAAAACTCCTTATGTACAAAGATGCACCTTGTATATGCTTTCAAAAAAAATAGTATGGAAAAATGCAGAATCTCCAAAAGTGGACAGGCCTGATTGAAAAGTAAAATGCATGCCGGAGTGTGTATACAAGGATAAAAAAAATTATTACAATAAGAGCTTCAAAGACAAATTTTTGTAAGATTGCAGCGGATGACTTGGCTACACTAGTAATGCATCCAATGATAGGTAGCTACACTAGTTACCATCCATTCTTTTCTCCATCCCCTCTTCTTGAGCTGGTTGTACTTGAACTTATAAGGGAATATCTCCGCTCCTCGAGGAAAGAGTTGCAAGACCGTGGAACTAGAGTTACCTTGTTAAAGGAGGTTGTTTCTTTGCTACTTCTGAGATCGGGAGCTATACCTCACTTACACCGTACAAGTAAAGATTCATAGTCATAAGAATTGGTGTATATAGACTTGTTCTGACTTGACTGTTGAGGAGACCTGAATAGGAGTCCTGTGGAACTTAGAGGCTGTTAGGTTTTAAGTCCATCTCCCATTAAGGTTCCGACACACTAATAATCCAAAGGTCTCATAGAGCTCCAAACTACGATTTTATTCAGATAAGTTTAATACTCAATATTGTCCTACTTTCTTTATTTTCCCTTTCTTTTTCTTTTTCTTCACTTATTCTTTCAAATAAGTGTTTGCTAAGGGACTAGCAAAGGTAAAGCATAGGGGGATGATGAATATATGATTCGTCATCTTTATCCATTTATTTTTGCTTAAAATCCCTTATAAAACACCTGTATATAACACTAACTCCATATTCTTACTAACTTGCATCTATGTGTAAATATTGTATATTTATATATTATTTTAACCTAAAATAAATAAATAAATAAATAAAGTAAAAATAAAGAAAAGAAAATAAAAAAAGGAATATTGTGTATATGTGATAGATACAGGCTTACCCGAACCCCGAGAGAAGGTCAAGACTTGAGCTGATCGACCAGGAATAAAGTACGGGGAGATAGGGTCCTCAATTAGAAAATCCAAAAAGAATGTGTGATGTGTATATTTGTATACTTTACTATTTTATTTATACATTAATTGACCTCAAATCAAATAACTTTCAAAACCAAAGTTGTAAATAAAAATGTGTTCTAATTAATAAAAACTAATTGCACAGTTAAATCATGTACAGAATAAAAGCAACCACATTTGGAAAAAGCCACTAAGCACTAATTGAAAGACCAATTCCGGCTCCGTATGAACTCAAATTGAACCAATCTTACTTCCAATGGATTCTAAATTAAATTATCTTTAAAATGGTTGTAATTTCATAATTTTTGGAGTTAAGAGTAAAAAGTTGATTTTCCGGGGTGGTTTGTGCAATTTTCCCATGTATTTTGTACACATTGTATTTGTATATATTTGTAAATATTTTTAGTAATTATTTAAAATAAAATTAAAAATTTAAAACAAAAAAAAGCTAATTTCCTCATTTACCCATGTATATAATGTCATATATGTTTATAGTATATGTAAATAGTTGCGATTCTTAATTAACCGCAATAAAAAATAAAAAAATAACATTTTTCATTCAAATAAATAAAGTGATGAAAATTCAAAAAAAAATAGTTAATTTTGTAAAAAGTTTTATCTCTCTTTATCTTTATCTCATTTCAATTTTCATCTCTCTTATCTCTTCAACCAAAAATTCAAATTCAAATGTCATTCTCCATCTTTTCTATTTATATGGATCCTTCTCCATCATTCTAACTTGGGCAATCTTTGGTGACAGGAGCCCGATCTCTGAGAGTCTTGTTGTCGAGAAAGGTGCCTAGCTTCCGAGCCGTCCGATGACAGCGAGTCGGCCTTCGTCGAGGCGATCACGGTAGTTTTCCGCTTATAAGGTAAGATCCATCATTTTCTCTTATTTTTCATCTAGGTTAATCATAGTTTCATTTTCGCAATTTTATTTTGTCATCATTTTTAGATAATAAAATCATCATCATGATTTGATCCACCTTCGATCTCGATTTCTCATCTCATTTTCTTGACCTCTATGTGTTCTTTTCTACCTCACACGATCTATCAACTCCGACCGCGTACGGTGGTCGGAGAACTAGATTCGATTCCTCATTTTTGTCGAATCTCCGTTCACATTCTAATTTGTTTATAAATAAAAAACACAAAAAAAAATATTGTTTGTCTTCTCTAACATTTGTTTTGCAGAATCATCTTTAAAAAAATGAAAAAATAATTTAAAAATAATAAAAAAATATTATCATTCTCTATCTACAGTTTCTATTTTAAAAATATATATAATATAAAAAAATCGTTTCGTTTGTTTTTGCTTTAAAAAAATATAAAAAAATAAAAAAGGGAGCGTTGTTCTGCTTGGGAGCAGCCACCACCACCGCACCTTGGCCACCATCTGGAGCACCTCCAAGTGACCACCCGCGCATCACCTCTACATGGGAGGAGCACATCGACCGTCGCGCTTCTCCGCCCAGTCGCGGCCATCTTCATTGCAGGGGAGGAGGGCGTGTGTCGCCCTCCACCTCCACCCGCTTGGAGGGACGCCTAACCTCTGACGACTGCACTGACCACGGCGCACACCACCGCGCTTACTCCAGCCATGCATCTCCTCGAGTGAAGCCTCCGCACGAAGTCAACCTCTGGAGATGCCTAACTTCTGTTGACCTCGCTCGTGCCAACATCCTCTCCACCAGCAGGAGTACCACGCTACCTCGTGCCTCCTTCTGTGCAGCATCATTCCTCCTAAGCCGGTCGTCGTCAACCTCCATCACCACCGCTCCCGCCTGGAGCGAGCACTTCCTCGTGAGCACAAAGCTTCTGAATGCCGCCCACCTCACGCAGAACCTTCATCTCCACCCACAGAGCTCTCCTGTCGCCGGCCTTGGAGAAGAAGGCAAGGGGCGGCGCAACCCCCTGTTGCTTTTGGTGCTTGTGAACGAAGAAAACGAAGAAAAACCCTAAGAGTTTAAATAAAAAAAATGGGATAATTTCATTTCAGCCCCCCAAGGGTTCCAAAACTACAGAATAGCCCCTGCTAGAGCCTTAAGCACGTGCTTGGTACGCCTCACTAGGCAAATTACAACTCTACCCCTAGAAGTTTACATAATTACAGAGAGGCCAAGTCACGTGCAACTCACGTATTTATCGGGTAAAAATGTGAGAACTTCCTTCTATTTATTTCCGGTTATCTGTTTGTGCGAAAATAATAAATATTTGCAAACTAGTCCCTGAATTCCAGAACTTGAATTTGCATGATCTTTTCAGTGAAATAAATATTTTTATTGATTAATAAATCTTCCAAAAATCATGTTATGCTCCTGTTGTTCTTATCTTTCTAGTATAAATTTTTTATTGCATTTTATCATCATTTTATATTATTAAAAAAATCAAAAACTTGTCATTTTTCCCTGTTTGAAATTCTAAAAATTCAACTATTGCTCCAAAAATTCTAAAAAAATTAGGGTAATTGTATTTCATTTTCTTTTAATTTCTGTCCAAATTTTGCGCATTAACTATTTATATAACCCAAAAAAATTGAAAAATACTAAAAATCTTATAAAAATCATAAAAAATTTCTACAAAAATCCAAAAATCATGATTTCAGTCTCTGTTTGTATATAATTGTCCATGTTTTATCATAAAAATAATTACAGGAGTTTTGGGCACTTAAAATATTTTTAAATTGCAAATTACTCCAAGTTGTGCACTGTTTCTCAATTTTATCACTGTTTGACTTTTAGAAAAATAAAAAAACATCTGAAAATTCTACAAAAAATCCCAAAAATATTTCAAAATGTTTAAAATACAAAAATATTTCTCGGGATTCTTTTGAGCATTTTTGAAATAATTGAAAAAATACAAAAATAGTTGGTGTGTGTATTTCTTATCTTGTGAATATTGCTCCTTATTTTTGAAAAGAAATTGCAAAATTAAAATCACTAAAAATTTGAAAATCTAAAAAAAAAAAGAAGTAAAAAAATTAAAATATAAAAAGAGAAAAATTTCACAAAAACCAAGGATAGTTTGCCTTTGAGATTTCCTTTTCCTTTTAATTGATTTTTTGTCGATTATTTGAATAACACTCGCGAATTGTAACCTCCCTGAGTTCGATCTTGTCCGATATACAGGTAAATAAGTAGCAAAAATAAAAAAAATTGTTTGTTTGTTACGGGATTTTTGGGGATAGCAATGACACTTCCATACCTTTAACTTTCGATCCTCGAGATTTTGTGAATAATAGAGTTGATGGGAGAAAATAATAATTATTAAATAAAAAAATTAAATAAATAAAAAATAAATATTTAATTATAAATAGTTAATTAAAATAAAAATAATAAATAAAAAAATAAATATATATAAGTAAATGAATAAATAAAATAAAGATAAAGATAAATAAAATAATTATATTATATTATATTATATTATATTACGAAAATAATATAAAATGGGGTGACACGTGACGGCTCCAGGAGCTGCCAAATGTCGCTCCCAAAAAATAGAAAATTAAATGTACAGAAAAATAAAAAAGAAATAACAAAATCGGTTAAATCAAAAAGTAGTCAATATGAAATTGCTCGTCTCAAAAAGATATACAACTTTCGTGAAGGATCAAAATAAAAATAAATCATCTGTACAAAAAGTATTTTTGGGTGGCGTCTTATAGGTATAAAATACCGTATTTTTGTCTTTTGCAGTTTTTTTGTCATTTTTAAAGAAGACAAAAAAAACAAAAGAAAATATAAGATAAATATTTACAACTTAATCTATTTTTTGGATTTTTAATAATTAAGAAATTAAAAGGATAAAATAAATGAA
The DNA here is from genome assembly GCA_037367405.1 of Ottelia alismoides. NCBI lineage: Eukaryota > Viridiplantae > Streptophyta > Magnoliopsida > Alismatales > Hydrocharitaceae > Ottelia > Ottelia alismoides. The sequence goes on along the minus strand of JAZKJV010002804.1, from coordinate 242,437 downwards.
CTATAGGGACATATGTACAATATATAATGAGGGGACCAAAACCAAGTTTCACATACGAACTCCGATTCTTTTGAATTTGGTCTTTTTCGAAGGTAACATTAATTCAAAAGTGAGTAGGTGTCCATAGGAGACTGTATGAGACAGATATTCATGTTTTAAGATTATTAGTCTCAAACTAGGGTTTGAGTTTTATTGGTCAATTTTACAAGTTGGTATTTTTTATATTTTTCCTTTATTAGTGTTAGTAATATATACACTATAGAGTTAATTTTAGTCAATTTTAAGTTAGAGAAAAATAAATAAAAAAATAGTGAAAATTGAAGGATATGGAGAAATCCTCAAGCGCATCATGGAAGTGTGAGCGTCGTATCGGATACGACGGAGAACGACTAGTCGTACTAGTTGTTCGATGCAGCGGAATTTAAAAATTTTATTCGATGAAACCACATGATCCGAGAACGATTCTCAGATCGTTTCATCTATAACCACAACAAGTATAATGCAATACCTCTTGAAGCGTGGTTGATCGAGTCTCTAAGAGAAGAGACCTCATGTCTCAAGGCCGATTGTCGGTGAGACCACTTGCGAGCGCGGGGATGAACCGCGTTGTCCTCGCAATCCAAGAAGTTGATCCATGCGTAGTTGCTCCTGATCTCGTCGCACGAGATCGAACGTCTCCTTCATGAATGCAGCACTCCAAGAAGATGGAGAACCGAAGAACGTCGAAGCGGCGGTGCGGTGGCGAGAGCATCGACGATCCTCTCCTCTAGGGTATGGTGGACGGCCACCAATATTAGAGGGAGAGAGGGTTGTCGTGTATGAAGAAAGAGAGAGAGAGAGAAAGAGAGAGAGAGCTCCAATAATGCATGTAAATAGAGAGCATGGTATTCCTCTCTGCTTATAGGATTTTAGGATCCATGGATCTCAATCCATGTGACATGTAAAATCAATGGATGAGATTGATTTATGTCAATCCAATGGTCAAGATTGTTGTTGGTAAAACCAACAAATTTAGGTTAAAATATATTTGACAAAATCAAATATAAATTAGTCCTAAATCAAACCAATAAATAAGGAGAGAATGTGCATGGAGATTTCATCTCCATGAACCTTCCATGTGGACGGCCACACATTCCTATTAGGAATGGTGTGCCGCCCACTCTTTCCATGGGGAGAGCAATCTCATGATAATTCATGAAATTACATATCTCCATGGAAATATCTCTTTATTTATTTGCAACAAATTTGTTGGGTTTTATTCTTCAAAAATAATTCACAATTATATTTGAGAATATTGCAATCTTGCCATGGAAAAATTGTGAATCATATTCACAACCCAAAACAACATATAATTTACATTGTCAATTAATTACACAATGTGTATCCAATACACATAATAATTAATCAACACATATAAATTATAATTAGCTCTCTCTAATACATTATAAATCACATTTATAATATATTATGAATAATTGGATATTTCTATCCACATTATTCTTATCCACATTAATTAAATCACATATAATTATATTGGATAATTTCTTCATACATCAAGATGATTAAATCACATTTAATCATGATTTCTTCATTTCTTAGATCTTATGGAATTATTCTTGAACCCTTCAAGAATAATGCAATCTCTCCGCAGATACTTGGAGATAAGGACAGGGTGATTGTATTGTTCCACGTATAGTGACTTGGATATTGAGATCACATCTCAAATCCAAATCCCATGGACCTCTCATAGATGCTTGATTAAATCAAGACCGTAAACCTAATCTTCTCATTGCATCTGAATCTCATTCAGATCAATGTCCAGTATATGGACTAAGATTAGGTCACTTCTCTAATAAGAGGAGTCACTAAAATCCAGACTTGTTTCATCACTCCCTCGGAATGGAAGCGTTATGGTTATACAATCGTTTATGATCAAATCACCCTTCAGGTATTCCCAATACCTGTACATCCTGCATACTGGAAGACTCATGATCATCATGAATATATAGATCACTTTTACACTGTCATCTTCATAGTCTGATCATTAAGTTTCTCAATCTTGGTCCTTGGGATATGGTACAGATTATATGCTTTCACAAAGCATATATCTTATCTTCAAATTCATATCATGCTTCTAAAGCATGATGACCATGCATGGAATTTGGTCAATACCAATACCTCATGAGTGAGCTCATGTCTCCTGGTTCACAAGTGAACCTGTATGATCCCTTTGCGAGATCATATTACTCATATGCCCTTACATGCAAACCAGCTCGCCGGCGTATAGACCTTGGTTAGGTCATCAACCTATTGGTCTGCCAAATGTACATACTCAGACATATAGCAATACATCTGTCTCTTGCCAGAGGATGTTTGCCTGTGATGTGACAGTATTCATCATAGGTCTTTGGTTATCTCGATCTCGTTAAGTCAACTCATTAACTCAACTAATCTGATACCTCCTAATCAATATTCCCATGCAGAGGACCTACATCAAGAGGTCGATCAGATATTAGTCTAATGAGATAGGATTGCCATCAACTACTCAGACTGGAGATCACTACTTGTCAATAATGCTTGATGAGTCCTCTATCTAACTCCTTAGATATTCATCCAAGCATCAGCCTCTATGATTCAATCAATGAATCAACAGCTGTATAATTATCAAATTGGCCATGGTACATAACCCTTATTGTACAGAGGGACCTTATAGTGAATTCATTCATTCAATATCAGAAAGGGAGTGAAACAAAATCAATAACTTTTATTGATGAATCATTTATTGCAATAACATTTATTGTAGGAATGGTTCGCCTCGGGCTCACATTGCTAACAATCTCCCACTAGCCCTCAGAACCATTCAGGAACAATCCTTAAACCCATACTCATTACATGCTGGTCGAAAACCTTCTGTGTCAGAGGTTTGGTAAGAGGATCAGCAACGTTGTCGGCAGAGGCCACCTTGGTGATGATGATGTCACCATGCTTTTGAATCTCCCGAATGATGTGGTATTTCCTTTCTACGTGCTTGCTCTTCTGATGCCATCTGGGTTCCTTCACCTGGGAAATGGCTCCCGTGTTATCACAGAGTAGCGGGATGGGAGTACCAAAGGAAACTACGCCAAGCTCCTGCACGAACTTGCGCAACCACACCGCCTCCTTTGCTGCATCCGATGCGGCAATGTATTCGGCTTCTATTGTTGAATCTGATGTAGTGTCTTGCTTCTTGCTTCTCCAGCTCACAGCACCACCGTTCAACAGGAACACAAACCCTGATGTCGACTTTTGATCATCAATATCCGATTGGAAGCCAGAATCTGTATATCCAAGACTTGGAGATCACCATCTCCATAGACCAAGATGTAATCTTACGTCCGTCTTAGATATTTGAATATGTTCTTTATTGCATTCTGGTGTTGTTCTCCATAGCAGGATTGGTAACGACTTACCACTCCCACTGCATGGCAGATATCTGGCCTAGTACACATCATGGCATACATTAAGCTTCCTACAGCTGATGCATAAGGACATCCAGCCATGGCCTTCTTTTCCTCAACAGTTTGAGGAGCCATTCCTTTAGACAGGTGGATACCATGCCTTAAGGGTAGGAATCCTTTCTTGGAACTATCCATACGGAATCGTTCAAGAATCTTCTTAATGTATCCATGTTGTGACAATCCCAATATCCTCTTTTCTTGGTTTCTGAACAACTTCAGACCCAAGATGTAAGAGGCTTCTCCAAGATCTTTCATCTCAAAGGTATGGGACAGCCAAACCTTCACAGTGGTCATCATCATTGTATCATTCCCAATGATAAGGATGTCATCTACGTAAAGCACGATGAACACAATGGCACTCCCAGTAAGCTTCTTGTACACACAAGGTTCATCAGGATTCTGCACAAAATCATAACTCTTTATGGTTTCGTCAAATCTGATGTTCCAGCTTCGAGAAGCTTGCTTAAGCCCATAGATGGATTTCTTCTGCTTGCAAACTTTGTCATCCTCAGTCATGAAGCCCTGGGGTTGCTCCATGTAGACATCCTCCTCGAGGTATCCATTGAGGAAAGTTGTCTTGACGCCCATCTGCCAGATGTCGTAGTCAAGATATGTAGCTATAGCCAGCAATGCCCTGATGGATTTAAGCATAGCCACAGGAGAGAATGTCTCATCGTAGTTGATGCCTTCTCTCTGTGTGTAGCCCTTGGCTACGAGCCGTGCCTTGAAAGTCTCTACTTTCCCATCAGGTCCCCTCTTTCTCTTGAAGATCCATTTGCACCCAATGGGTTTTACCCCTTTAGGAGGATCCTCTAGGGTCCATACACCATTCTTATGCATGGAGTCAATTTCTGACTACATTGCTAGCATCCATCTGTCCATGTCATGATCTACGAGTGCTTCATCAAATGAAGTAGGATCATTGTCAGTTTCACTTGACACATGGAATCCATACCTTTCATGTGGTGCAACCACCCTCGAACTCCTTCGTAGAGGTATGGGTGTTTCATCTTTATTTATCTCTTCAGTTTCTGGTCTAGGAAGCTCAGAATCCTCAGGGGACTCTATGAGTTCCTCTACTTCACTTTTGTCTTGACCTTTAAAGAAATCATCCTCCAGAAATTTCACGTCTCTAGAGACAAAAACCTTTTGTCTCTCAGGGTCATAGAGTTGGTATCCAATACCATCTCTAACATACCCAATGAAGTAACACTCACGAGTGCGAGATTCCAGCGTACTTGCATCCACGTTCTTTGCATGGACCAAGCAACCCCAAACCCTCAAGTGCTTAACAATAGGTTTGGTTCCATACCAGAGCTCATGAGGAGTCTTAGGTACAGATTTACTAGGAATCTTATTCAGGATATATATTGCAGTCTCTATTGCATATCCCCAGAAACTAAGTGGCAAATGTACTTTACTCATCATTGAATGGACCATATCCACGATGGTCCTGTTGCGTCTTTCAGCAACACCATTAAGTTGGGGAGTTATAGGAGTAGTGAGATTGGAGACAATTCCATTCTCTTTAAGGTATTCCTTGAATTCGACAAAGAGGTACTCGCCACCTCGATCAGATCGAATTCATTTAATCTTCCTATCGGTTTGGTTCTCAACCAAAGCCTTGAATTCTTTGAACTTTTCAAAGGTTTCAGATTTATGACGTAATAGGAAGACAAACCCGTATCGCGAATGGTCATCAATAAACGTCAAATAATATCGATATCCATTTCGAGTCGCGGTACTAAAGGGACCACATACATCGGTATGTAGTAGGTCAATAATACCTTCGCATCTAGTAACCTTGTTACGGAAAGGCATTCTAGTCATTTTACCTCGAATACAATGTTCACAGGTAGGTAAAGACTAAACCTGTAGAAAATCCAAAGGTCCATCCTTTATCAATCTATTGATCCTATTAACAAATAAATGACCAAGCCTTTGATGCCAAATCATGTTTGAATGATTTTCATTATTCCTGGATCTTTTAGGGTTTTTATTAGTGGTTGTAACATTCATGACAAGCTCATTAATGCACAATTCATAGAGTCCTCCAGAAGTCAAAATACCATCTGCAATATATTTATCATAATGATTTATGACTAACTTATTACAGAATAGGAATGAATATCCACTTCTAACTAGCTTAGATACAGATACTAAATTCCTTCTTACTTCAGGTACATAAAGACATTCTTTAAGTATTAGGACTCTTCCACTAGATAATGATAGTCGGTCAGTCCCGATGGCGACTACTGCAACACTTGCATCAGATCCCATCTGGATGACTATCTCCCTTCTTCAAGTTTTCTAGTTTCCTAAAACAAATGCAACAAATTTCATACATGAACAGAAGCACCACAATCAACAACCCAACTTCCTTCTCTTCCAACGAGAAAGTTGGTTTCAATGATGAAAGTAGATTTCATACCTGCTGGGGCTTTACCTTTGTCGATTGACTTCAGGTAATCTGGGCAATTACGCTTCCAGTGCCCCGGCTTTTTGCAGTGGTGACAGATGTCAGTTTTCTTCGACGCCATTAGAGTGGATGCATTGGAAGATGAGCTAACACTTTGTCCCTTCTTCTTTCTCTTCTGGGCCGGGCCCTTCTGAGAACCTTGCTTCCGACCGCGCTTCCCTCTGATATGTGCAACCATTGCAGTGCCAGTGGGACCATCTTTCTTCATTACATCTTCTGCAGACTTTAATGTAGCTAGAAGCCCAGCATTTGTCAATTCCAACTTATTCATGTGGAATGACACCACAAAGTTATTGAAAGATTTGGGCAATGACAGCAGAATGAAATCAAATTGCATGTCTGCATCCGTTGTTGCCCTCAGAGTCTCCAGCTCCGATAAGTACCCAAACATTTTGAGTACATGCTCGTGGACCGAAGTCCCTTCCTGCATCTTGCAGCGAACGAGTTCTTTTATAACATTGTACCGCTGGGTGCAGTTAATGTCACCAAACATATCTTTCAGGTTCTGCATGATCTCCTGGCAAGTACTCATCTCCACATGTTGTTTCTGAAGAACATTGGAGAGAGAACCCAAGATGTATCATCTAGCCAAGACATGATCCTCATCATACTTGTCATTGTATGCTTTATCTTCCTTAGATTTAGGGTTTTCAAGCTTGTCTTCAGAGAGCACATAGCTGATGCGTTCCGCTGAGAGTACAAGCTCCAAACTACGGATCTAATCCGAGTAATTCGGTCCGGTCAATTGGTTGACCTCCAGAAGCCTGCTCAGTGGGTTCATGGACTTCATTTTCTGAAATTGAGAATGCACTATATTAGAACATATAATCATATATTCAATTTAGTTTTATTTGATCAAGGTACTTTAAATCAAATTAGTCTTGTTATGTCAATTATGAAAGTTTATTCCCTTATTCACTTTCAAAGTAGGAGATATCTTTACCGATATATCTCAAGCAAGAACTGGGATCTCCTCTTTATCTTTGTCATATCCCAATAATATGAGAACTTATTACTCCAATAAAGAAAAGCGGGAACACATTCCGCCTTGCAAGTCCAACTTGCATTTCCCAATTCGGTCTTTAATACTCAGGCCCACCACCCCTAAGGTGATGTTGACCCGTCATTAATTGAACCAACCGTCAACAAGAATACAACTCGCTATGCGCAATCCAATATCGCCCCAATAATATGAGGACTCGATATTGGGTCACTACGCATACGTCCTTACTCATTCGAGAAGCGACGAGCCCGATCCAAATGGATCATATGCAGGAGCTGTCACTTCGGACAGGCGTCTCCCACATATAATATCTGGCGACGAAACCCTTCGCCTTGACGGGAGACCATGGATGTCACTTATGTGATCCACCATCTCTTATTCAAATTTAATTAATTACTATGAATCACATTCATACAATTAATTCTTCCAAGGGAATTATTAACTCCAATCATTAGAGTATTTTAATTGGACATAATTAACTTAATCTTATTAAATTAATTATCAATCCAATTCAATCAATCAAACTCGATTTTTATGCTTGAATATATATGGTATTATTCTTAAAGTACATATTAATTCGTATTTTAATGATTAGAAAAATACAACTTAATCCCTTGGACATTATCCCGGCCCTACTCGTTGTCATGGCCAGTATCGACGGGAGTGGGACAGATCGCATACGTTGCAACCCGCTACCCCAGCGATCCCCGACTAGACACCATATCCGCCTCGGGAAAGGATAATGTCAAATTGATTAATTTGTACTTGAGATGATCATCGGTTCTTCAACCGAAATTATACAATATAGTAATCAAAACAATTTTTTATTATAAGAAAATTTGCTAGACAAATTTCCAATCCTATTCAAACAAGGAGTTTGATGATTGTGTTTCCAATTATGATCTAGATCACATCTAATCAATTAATTAGTTGAGGCCAAGTCAATTAAGGAAATAATCATCTTCAAATATTTCTCAAATATTTTCCATAATTATTTCTTGAAATTAACAATTAATTTCATTAATTGACAATCACATGGTTCTTGATTAGGACTGTAATTTCAGCAGTGACCCCTACTTACTAAAATTAACATATCTTAATCATATTAAATCCAAATTAGACAAAATCAATTTTCATGGATTGCTAATTTGATTTAGGGCAGAACCCAAGTGAAGTTTTATGCATTTCAAGGCAAGTCTAAACAGTAATTAACATTTTAATCACGTTCAGATTTACAGTTCCCGCAACAGTGCATACGTGTTTATTAAAACAACCATATCTCGAGCATACGAAATCCAATTTACGCAAACTCAGATCCTATGGTTTCCTTATTTAATGGGGAACAAAATTCAAGTATTAAATTCGTGTTTAAACAATTTAAACAGTGCCGAATTTATTTACTAAACAGATCTGCGAAATCAAATGCGATAAAAACTTTCGCGGCCTTAACGAGACCCAAGTCGTCCTCGGTTAGCAAATCATATTCGAAACCATCAACCTGGCTCTGATACCACTTGAAGGATATGGAGAAATCCTCAAGCGCATCACGGAAGCGTGAGCGTCGTATCAGATACGACGGAGAACGACTAGTCGTACTAGTTGTTCGGTGCAGCGGAATTTAAAAATTTTATTCGATGAAACCACATGATCCGAGAACGATTCCCAGATCGTTTCATCTATAACCACAACAAGTATAATGCAATACCTCTTGAAGCATGGTTGATCGAGTCTCTAAGAGAAGAGACCTCCTGTCTCAAGTCTGATCGTCGGTGAGACCGCTTGCGAGCGCGGGGATGAACCACGTTGTCCTCGCAATCCAAGAAGTTGATCCAAGCGTAGTTGCTCCTGATCTCATCGCACGAGATCGAACGTCTCCTTCGTGAATGCAGCACTCCAAGAAGACGGAGAACCGAAGAACGTCGAAGCGGCGGCGCGATGGCGAGAGCGTTGACGATCCTCTCCTCTAGGGTATGGTGGACGGCCACCAATATTAGAGGGAGAAAGGGCTGTCGTGTATGAAGAAAGAGAGAGAGAGAGAGAGAGAGAGAGAGAGAGAGCTCAAATAATGCATGTAAATAGAGAGCATGGTATGCCTCTCTATTTATAGGGTTTTGGGATCCATGGATCTCAATCCATGTGACATGTAAAATCAATGGATGAGATTGATTTATGTCAATCCAATGGTCAAGATTGTTGTTGGTAAAACCAACAAATTTAGGTTAAAATATATTTGACAAAATCAAATATAAATTAGTCCTAAATCAAACCAATAAATAAGGAGAGAATGTACATGGAGATTTCATCTCCATGCACCTTCCATGTGGACGGCCACACATTCCTATTAGGAATGGTGTGCCGCCCACTCTTTCCATGGGGAGAGCAATCTCATGATAATTCATGAGATTACATATCTCCATGGAAATCTTTCTTTATTTATTTGCAACAAATTTGTTGGGTTTTATTCTTCAAAAGTAATTCACTATTATATTTGAGAATATTGCAATCTTGCCATGGAAAAATTGTGAATCATATTCACAACCCAAAATAACATACAATTTACATTGTCAATTAATTACACAATGTGTATCCAATACACATAATAATTAATCAACACATATAAATTATAATTAGCTCTCTCTAATACATTATAAATCACATTTATAATATATTATAAATAATTGGATATTTCTATCCACATTATTCTTATCCACATTAATTAAATCACATTTAATTATATTGGATAATTTCTTCATACATCAAGATGATTAAATCACATTTAATCATGATTTCTTCATTGCTTAGATCTTATGGAATTATTCTTGAACCCTTCAAGAATAATGCAATCTCTCCGCAGATACTTGGAGATAAGGACAGGGCGATTGTATTGTTCCACGTATAGTGACTTGGATATTGAGATCACATCTCAAATCCAGATCCCATAGACCTCTCATAGATGCTTGATTAAATCAAGATCATAAACCTAATCTTCTCATTGCATCTGAATCTCATTCAGATCAATGTCCAGTATATGGACTAAGATTAGGTCACTTCTCTAATGAGAGGAGTCACTAAAATCCAGAACTGTTTCATCACTCCCTCGGAATGGAAGCGTCATGGTTATACAATCGTTTATGATCAAATCACCCTTCAGGTATTCCCAATACCTGTACATCTGCATACTGGAAGACTCATGATCATCATGAAGATATAGATCACTTTTACACTGTCATCTTCATAGTCTGATCATTAAGTTTCTCAATCTTGGTCCTTGGGATATGGTACAGATTATATGCTTTCACAAAGCATATATCTTATCTTCAAATTCATATCATGCTTCTAAAGAATGATGACCATGCATGGAATTTGGTCAATCCCAATACCTCATGAGTGAGCTCATGTCTCCCGGTTCACAAGTGAACCTGTATGATCCCTTTGAGAGATCATATTACTCATATGCCCTTACATGCACACCAGCTCGCCGGTGTATAGACCTTGGTTAGGTCATCAACCTATTGGTCTGCCAAATGTACATACTCAGACATATAGCAATACATCAGTCTCTTGTCAGAGGATGTTTGCCTGTGATGTGACAGTATTCATCATAGGTCTTTGGTTATCTCGATCTCGTTAAGTCAACTCATTGACTCAACTAATCTGATACCTCCGAATCAATATTCCCATGCAGAGGACCTGCATCAAGAGGTCGATCAGATATCAGTCTAATGAGATAGGATTGCCATCTCCTACTCAGACTGGAGATCACTACTTGTCAATGATGCTTGATGAGTCCTCTATCTAACTCCTTCGATATTCATCCAAGCATCAGCCTCTATGATTCAATCAATGAATCAACAGCTGTATGATTATCAAGTTGGCCATGGTACATAACCCTTATTGTATAGAGGGACCTTATAGTGCATTCATTCATTCAATATCAGAAAGGGAGTGAAACAAAATCAATAACTTTTATTGATAAATCATTTATTACAATAACGTTTATTGTAGGAATGGTTCGCCTCGGGCTCACATTGCTAACAAAATATGGTGAATAAACGTGTGATATTTATAAGTAAATTTGGCTTCTTATTTAATGCAAATATGCATGCTAAAATGCAAGTATTAATTCCAAAAGCATGAATGACAATAATGCAAAATAAAAGGAGAAATGCAGTTAATTACCCAAGAACGAAGATCTATTTTTTAACTTTTGGAGTGATGAATCACATATTCATAAACCCCCTATACTTAAACCTTGTTCATCCCCAAGAAACTAAAATGAAATGCAAAAAGTGAAATGATTTTGGGTTCCATACCAAAGTCTGAACAAAAGGTGGAAATGGAGCTCGACCCGACCTTTGGATTAATGATGTGGCGGAACCTTATTGGGAATTCAATTTAAGACCTGACAGCCTTTAAGTTCCACAAGTCTCTATTCAGATCGCCTCAACAGTCAGGTCAGAACATATCCCCATACGCAAATTCTGATGAATATGAATCTTACTTGTACTGTGTAAGTGAAATATATCTATCCACATCAGAAATAACAAAAAAATAGCATCATCTGACAAGGTAACCCTAATTCCTTGGTCTAGCAACTCTTTCCTCATGGAACGGGGTATTCCCTTCTAAGATCAAGTGCAACCACCTCAAGAAGAGGGGGTAGAGAAGAGAATGGATTGTGACCAGTGTAGTCACATATCCATGGAGCTTGACCAGTGTCACCAAGTCCCCAGTTGCAGGCTTCCATGGTATGAAACTTTGACGCATATGCCTCGCTTATTCATTTTTTTCTCTGATAGGATTTTTTAACTTTTTGCATGTCTAACTTTTTTTGGAGATTATTTATTGATATATACAAAAGCGCAGCGTGAACATAAGGAGTTTTTATTCTTGAGCCAGTAGATTATCCCTCCTTTGAAGATTTATTGCAACCCACAGCATCCCGTCGTTAGACGTCGATGCCACTAGACTAGGTTGACATGAACTACCCTCCCTAGAGGAGGACAGATGTTTCCACCCGTGTGATACTCCAAGCCAAAGGATTATGCCTCCTCACCACCTCATCAATGAAGAGCTACATGCATGGTGCTTGTCCAAGTTAGGTCATTGTCTAAAAGAATTGTGCATGTGTATGAAATACTCTGCTCCAATCAAGATGACATGTGAACATACTCTTGCGGACTCAAAGAATTAAGTTGCTCGACCTGAAAAATCTTAACTCCATTTCCTATAAGGTTCCTATGAAATTAAGTAGATTAAGTCCAAATCAAATCCATCCTAGACTTCAATTCATAACTTGGTTCAGAACCCACTAACTTTTCACTTTGCATGTGCTAGATATGCAGATGACATGCAGATATCATGAAATTTATATGAATGAAGTACTAGATGATTTTTTAATGCAAGGATGATATGTAAGAGTAAATAAGAAGCCTCTTTTTTTCGTTTTTTAGAGTTTTTTTTATTTTTCGATATACCTCCTATTTTACAACAAATTTTACAAAAGTATTTATTTGCAAAAAATTTACAAAAGTATACACATTATACAATATACATATTATACAAATATAAATGTATTTTACAAAAAGTTGTTTTACCAATTTTACCCACCCAGTAATTATTGCATAATATATACAAAAATATGCGAAAGTACGAGCTATGGGAAAAGTATATATGTAATATATACACGCCCCCCTATACTTAGCATGTGCTATGTCCTCAGAGCACGAGAAGTGAGGAAAAGACATATCTCGTGTTAAGAGTAGGAGAGATAAAATAACAAAAAGTAGTATAGATGTCAACCCCCTTATACTTAGGCTCTGGTCAGTCTAAGTGTAGAAGAAGAGCAAAAATGAGGCGGTCGAGAGAAATGAATGAACATATGCACATGGTGGGCATCGATCCCCACTATACTTAGGCTCAGGTCAGCCTAAGTAAAGGAATGGAGTAAGTGTGAGAACTGATGAGATCAGAAGAATATACAAAGAATGGTGAAGAAAATAATGAGAGACCCGAGTCACTCTCCCCCTATACTTAGGATCTGGTCATCCTAAGTATAGTTATAAAATGAAATGATATGGAGTCAGGGTGAGTGATACAAATCACTGGGGAGGGAGGAAATAAAAGAAAGAAAATCTATACAAGGGGGAGTGAGAATATACAAGGATCAAGAAGGTTTGTGACGAACCTTCTTGCAGGAGCGAGGAGGTGGATAATATACATGTGTCATTGTCGGAATCATCCTCAGATGGATAATAATGATGGGAAGGGAACGTCCAACGAGGATCGACACAAGGTCGCTTGCTCAAATAGGGATTAAGAACAACCGAACTAAGTTCACTCATATAAATCACCTCATCAGGACCCTATGAGGACTCCTCGAGAAATTTCTTCTACGGTATGTTGAAGGAAACTTTCTTAGTCGGTTTTCTAAAACCTGAAGAATTGAGTGGGAGAGGAGAGTGACGAGCCTTGAGGGGTTCGGGGGAACACCTCGAGGAATCAATTCTCGACGTCCTCTCACTGGATAACCGACTAGAGGATGGAGCAACCGTGTTTTTAGGTGGGGTCAATTCAGACCAGGTTGTCTACTTTGAAGGTACAGGATGTGGTGCGGTACTGACCATGGATTCCTCATCATACGAGTCACCATATATATTGTAAAACTCCTGAAGGTTCAGTGCACGTCTTGAGTAGGAGCTAGTATTAATTGTCTTAGCAATTGGTAGTGACGCAACCATCGAGAGTCATGGATGTGTGGGGAGCCTCTGATCCAATGGTCGGTTCGACAGCAAGTATCTTTGGTGTAGCAGAGAGGTGGGACTCATCTACCTCTCGATGGTCACGACTGTCAGTGGCTTTGTGGGTTACCTTAGAGTATCGTGTGTCAAAGAATGGGTGAGTTCGGAGTGCTCCTAATGTTATAAAATCGATTTCCCGAGTCTTGCAATCTATAGTCGCCTTAGCCAAGGCTAAGAACGACTTTCCGAGAATAATCGGAGATTGGGTAAACTCTCCTCGATGCAATGTCAATGATCGTGAAGTCTATCTGGAGTAGAGCACCTTGGAGAGTAATGATGACTGAAATGGTTCCTCTCAACCGTTTTATAGATCGATCAGCCAACTGAATGATCTCTCTTGACTTTCTGATTGGCCTAAGTTTGAGCTTATCAAACACAGAGGTCATGAGGATATTTATCGATGAGTCGTTATCGATTCTAGAATGGGTGAAGTAGTGTCTTTGATTTCACATTCAACCCTAGGCAACCGCTTCACTCTACAGCTTTTGGTCTTTCTCCCCATCACCAAGGAGGCGATCATAGACACTAGATGCTTCTTAGTCTTTGTCCTTTTATTGCCCTACCTCTTGGTAATCAATTTACTTCTCACAAATCGTTTGAGGTTAGGGAAGTGATCTATGGCTTTTATTAAGGGAAGCTTAAAAATCAATTCCTCATTGAGTGCATCCCTTAGGGAAGAATCCAGTTTTGTCTTTTTCATTTTTACTTTTTATGAGTTTTTCTAATTTTAATGTTTTTTATCTTTTTGGGATTTTTGATTTTTTGTTGTTTTGATAGAAGAGGAGGAGTGGAAGAATGTGCAGACTCGAGATTGGAGGACAAGTGGTTAGTAGAAGAGGGAGGTAGAATGGACTCCAGTTGTACAGAGTATGTGAGTTCCCTAGTATTCGTTCGATTTTCAACATTGAATCCACTCATTTTGTTCTCCACTCCCATACCTAAGCTGGAGTAAATTGAATTTAGTCAATCGATGAAATTTCTATATTTATCCTCAACTAATTCATATTACTTAATAATCCTATAAATGTTGTTCTGCAAGGATTCCTCACAACAAATCATGGAAGCAGTTTGTTTACTCGGAGGATACTGTTGAGATCTTGAAGTCTCATACTTAACATACCTAGACTCTGGCATGTAATGCTAGGTTGAGTATGGACCATATGAATAGCAGATATTAGTCGAAGCCTTGAATACTGAATCAATGAACAGGGGGCTTGTAAGTCTAGCTCATGAGTCCAAGCTCGTGCATGTGTAGGCTCTCCTAATGTGTGATATGAAGGCTGGTTAATGTGGGCTTGATTACTAGGTCAATCAAGTCAGGAAGATCATATGGTGCAGGCCTCTTCATTCGATTTGTTCGGTCGATCGTGTTATACCTAAGGTCAAGTTGGGATGTGTATATGTGAATTGTTGTCCAGTCCCAACTTGAGGCAAGAAAGAGGTATGTGGGGGTAAATAAATCTTGCCATTTGTCTATCTCATCAGTATCTTACTCTTCAAATGATTCCTTGATTCCAGCAAGCATCCCACTATAAGGTGAACCAACCCATGGTGGAAGTGGATCCGAGGTGTAAGAAGGTGGGGTAGGTAACAAATGCGAAGAAGAGGGGAAGTCAAACGAAGGTCTGACTTCATAATCGGGTCGAGGTGGAACCGACCATGGGTAAGGGTCTCCCGCGGATGGTGGAGGATACATGGAAGAAGGAGAAGGCAAAGATGAATGGTATATGGTAGAGGAGGAGTGCCCAGAGAGGTCAGGGTATGGGGACCAATATCCCGACATCCTCGAGACATGATTGTAAACAGATGGTGGTTGAAAACGTACAATTGCACAGAATGATACACACACGGACAAACACAAAACAAACGCAAGAGCAAACCCTAGTTTCACAAACTCAACACAATGATGGTTGCAAAGGTCTAACCATTTATCTTTTCAGTATTAGTTAAGTGGTGAAATAAGAAATCAGTTTATTTAAGAACGATTTAGACGTGGGTTTTGAGTACTATCCTAGGAATGCGTCCTCACCTCTTAACAATTAATATACAATGCGTATAATGACAGGTTGCACTCCCGCAGTTAAGGGTTAATTTTAGTCAACTTTTTTTGTCAAAGTTGTATTAGCAGTCCTGATTTTAAGTTTGGTTATCAGCAAATTTAATCCACCACACAAGGCATGCCTAACGAACAGTCCCGATTTCCTTTAATCCTAAGTTGTAAAACCAAGGGGAAGGGAGTCAAAAAAAGCCGATGTAATGATAAAATCAATGATGCATGCCCAGTTCACAATACTTACAGTGATCCTCGCACTCTACATGCGGGATGCAATACAAAATTGAAAATGTTATAATATATGAAATGCAGGCAATGAAACCGCACCTAACAAATTGATCTAATTAGAGGAAATAAATGAATTGAATTTTACTAAGTTAGAACGAACTAATGTGTGTATTATTAAATGTAAATGTGTGGTCCTAGATTTTACGAGCACAGGAAATGAATATTTGACCTATGAAAATTTATAGGATCTGTCTGTACAGGTCTAACCTACGAGCCCCTCAAGTCGAGACCCACCCTCACCGAAGAGTGAAACAGGTCTCAATACACCACAATAATAATGTCTAAGTGTCTGGGTACACACAAGATATCCCAAATGGAATCCGCTGGAAATGTGCAATTATTACAAACTAATTAAAAATACAAGAAATAAAATCCTAAGGACTCCGTGTTCTCTCATGACTCGATCTTAATTCTATGCGTCCTTCAGTCAACTTAAATCCCAAAAAAGCTGGTCACCAATGCTCCCAAGTTGCTCGGCTACCTAAGCGGTTGCTCCATTGTATTGGGTCCCTCACACAAAAATAATATGGTGGTCAAAGAGATAGGCACAGTAAAATAAAATAAAGCAAATAAAATAAATTAAAAAGTTATTGGAAAATAATAAGAGAAACAATCACGATAAAACCAGGGGTCAGACTACCCATGCATGGAACCTAACACTAAGTTCTCTAAAATGATCGTAAGTCGTTTGTCTCTCTAGCAACGGTGCCATTTGATGAATCTCGAGAATGCCCTAGCTAATAGTGTCGTGTTGTTTTTGTAGCCGGGCAATTGGGATCAATAAAAAATAACCACACGAATGAATTATCTATCGAGCAAGCAAATAAGGTTTTATGTATTTTTAACCTAGGCAAGCCTCAAGGCCGACTCAAGGAGGCAAAGAAACAACTTAGGATGCAACTTAGATCAATTAATGCATGATTTTCATAGAAGAACTTTTTTGGTATTTTTTATCCAATATAAATGCAAATGTGAATATGTGATTGAACTAGTTTCTTAAGAAATCAGGTAATTTAGCTAAATTAAATTTTATTGATAAATTAATACAATTTAGCCAAGTTCTATTTTTCCAAGAAACAAAATCTAATGATGAATGCAAAATGTATTTTTTTGGATTTTTAGTGTTAAAATGCAATAATGAAAAATAAAGGATTTTTATGGGTTTTTATGTAATTTTTCATGCAAACAGAATGTAAAATTAATGAAATTTGAATGGCAACTCAAATACGATGGAATGAATCTATAATATTTTTTTGGAATTTTCTGACAATATATGGTTTTTTTATGATTTTTTAAGTAAAACGTAGTGATTGTAACTAATTAATTTCCAACAACTCCATGAAATTGAATTATCCAGAAATCAATTTATCACAAAAAGATATTTCAATGAGCAATATATGAGACTTGAAATTTCACAAAAATATCGTATATGGATTTCATTAAAAAGCAATTACAAAAATAAGTCTACAAATTATTTTAGTCACAAAACACATATGTTTTCAATGAAATTTTGAAAGAAATTAAAGCACAACTAGATGCAACATTTTTTATTTTTTAAGAATTTTTAGACAATGAATTAATGTGTATGAATTTCAGAGCATAAATGAGTAAAATTTCGAGAAATGTCACACTCTGATTTTTAATAAAGTCGTAAAGGCTCATAAAATTCAATTAAATAGTCTGGATATGTAGCATTAGTTGAACAACATAATGCAATTTTTAGATCGGAAAAATGATGTAAATTAGAGGTTCAAAATACAATGTAAATGCAGGGGTGTCTTTGTAATATAGAAAATAAAAATTCAACAAACTAAAGTTGTGCCTAAATGCACTTCTTTAGTATCTTATACCTCCAGGAGATTGGCTACAATTTTTCCAAAAGAATTTGGGATTTCTTCTTCTCTAGGCAGGTCATGGGTTCCAACACGCGATGCAGTGGAGGGCGAAAGGGTAACGGGCGCACGCAGGTGGGACCAGGGTCGGTGTAACATCCGGGAATCCGCCAAACCCGAACCGATTTGGGTCCGGCAAACCCAATAAAGTTGTTGGTCGGTATTAAACAACCTAAATCGATCAACTGGTCGTGAATCAAAAGTTGTTCGGGCGAAATCGACCGAAAATCGATGGCATCGGAATGCGCGCCGCGAAAAAGCCGCGACGCAAATTCGGAAACCGCGAAACGAACTGAGACCGTCATTAAATCCGATTCGACGATACAAAATCAACGGAATCGACCGTTCGTCAATCGGAGGTCGTTTGATATTTTTAAATCACAAAATTTAATCTGAAAGAAAAACCGTATCCGAAAATTTCGGGTATTCAAAACCCGATCGGAAGTATATCAATATTATACTCATATTGACCGTCACTCTGAGACGATCAATTCGAGATATGGTGCGTCAAAATCCGACATCTGGGGCGTGAATACGGTCAACTTTACGTTTTCTCAAATAAAGAAAGTTTGGTTTAAAAAAAATAAAAAAAATTCTGTCTGCTGTAGCAGCAGACTGTAGCAGACTCCAAATGGCGTGTGTTTTTTTTTCCATTTGGAAAACATCGCCATTCCCTCCTTGGTTATATAAGACCTAAATCCCCATTTTCTCCTCTAAGAATCCAATGAGAGAGAGAGCTCCTCCCCCTTCCCATTCCAGTCGTAATCTCCCTTTTCTCTTTTTCTCTTTCTCCCCCAAATCTCCTTTCAATTCTCAACTAAGGAATGCTGTTGCAGCTCTCTCTACGGTTGCTTCAAGACAACATCTCCATGCTTCTGTGAAGACCAACAACAGCACTAAACAGCTGCTGAAGAGTTGATTTTCCATTTATTGTTGTACATGCAACATCCTTCCAAAGCAATAAGAGCTTTTCCAAACCCTTCTTCCAAGATCAAGACCCTCCTGCTGCAGTCCAACAACTGTTCAAGCCATGCATGCAATTTATTTTCAAGTTTTGAAGATTTAGGTACCATCCCCTCTCCCTCCTCCTCTTGCTGCCATGCATGATCTAATGCCTTTTATTCTACCATGCATTCTTCATGATGTTACCCATTAACCATCTTCCTCATTGAGATGAATATGCATATGTTCAAGGTTTGCATGCATTCAATTACTCTCATGATATAATAATTTTTATTATATACTGAAATGGCTCCAGGAAATCCATATATATTTTTCTATTATAAGACATCTCCATATAGCAATTGGAAATCTGTATCTAAATATTATACAGGTTTTCGATTTTGGTTCCTGTAAATTTATATATTTCTGTTATACAGAAATTTCAGATGACTCCTGGAAATAGAATTCCATAACTGTCTGATGTACAGTTCTATTTTCCTATCACTGTCAAACATGCTCTTTCTTTTCCAACCCAAGTTTTCTATTCTATTTGTTTGTCCTTGATGTTGAGAGGTTTTAAAAAAAAATTGTTCTAATGATTTTGAGCTATGATGAGATCTATCACTAGACTTTATTTGATTTCTGTTATATGGACAATTAGGGAATATTGGCCAATTCACTTACACTTTTAAGTGTAACACAGAATATTCTAAGTTCTCCCATCCAGCAAATTGTTGGATTCTTATTCTTCTAAAAATTTGGCCAATTCACGTACACTTTTTATTAAAAATTTTCCTGCAGAAATTTCACTACCTTTTTGATACTATCCCTTATGCCAAGTCTAATTTAATAGAAGCATCCTATTTCATTTTTTTATCAAAGTAAACAATTCTGATCATTAATTAGTGATTAAAATTCTTGTCTTAGTTTTATTTTCGATATATATATATATATATCCAGTACTGTATGGGCATATAAGAGAGATTAAATTTTGATTATTGAATGATCTCAGTTCTTGGTTTTTATGGGGAGGAGAGTTATATGACATATATTCCTGATGAAAGGAGCATTGTAAATTTACTCCTGTTCGGCATATCAGATAATTGTTGTTGTTATGATTTAAGTAAACTAGATTGAAACATCTTTCCACTAATACATATTAATCATGTATACTCTTACTATGATTACTTTGTCTCAATGTTAACAAATCAGATCTGGAAGTACAATCGGAGACACTCAAAAGGATAGGATCCTTTCATGATTTTCTAGTAGGAAATTTAAAGGTGCTATAGGTGAATGTTGAGTTGGTTACGTAATCCATCCTATATCTTCAATAAATCCTCATGCAGTTAGATGCATGGATAGGGACTGTCCTTATTCATAAGGACATTATATCATCAACTTGAACTCTATAGAGGATTGATGTATGTCATGCACCTTTGAGGATTAAGAACCATGCGTGATTTTAAGGATTAGGAGTCTAATAATAGAAGTTAAGGTAAGTAAATAAGAAATTATTGCTAACTTCTTGAGACAATCTCTAAATCTATTGAGTTAAACATATCAGAGATCGAGAAAGAATGGATAAATGACATCTAATGAATAAACATGCCGGTCACGGTAATCTTCACACCTGACCGTGCGAGAGCGCGGTGACTCTCAACTGGGCGGGAGAATAGGAAGCCCAGTTAGGGCAGCGGCCGCCAAGTGCGCGGGTCTAGGATCCCAGTCTTTTACACGGTTTTTACGCGAGCTCGCAGTGTTTTTACGCCTCGTTGGGATTCTGTCTTTAGACCAGTTCCGTTGACCCTTGTTTTAGGATACCCAGGCGGGGGATCTTTGGTTTTCAGTTTTACGTACGAGCTCGGTTGCCCGTTACCGGTCGGGCTGTTTTACTAGAGTGACTTTTCCGGGAAGTCCCTCTCACCCGTCTCAGTGGCGTAGTTGGGGAGTAGACCTATCCCTCTATTGGACCGCGCTTCCAATTAGAGGGCGAGACGGAAGAGCTATTTGCAGGCTTCTTCACCGCTTGAGTTTTCTTTCGCCAATAGACTTGGCGATTCTACATCCAGATCATCTATATCTACATCTAAATCATCAAGAGTTGCATCTGAGAGAGTTAGAGTGAATGTTTGGAGGAAATTACAATTAAATTTGAGTTGATTGGAGGTGACTTTAATCTGATTCGAAATCCCTATAAGTTAGTGGACGTGTTGGGAACTTAGTTAGGATGCATTACACAACACCGCATGCCTACGGAGGCCCCCCAACCCTAAGGTAGTTTAATACCTTAGAGTCATAGTGTGAGGTTACACACAGACCAAGACCACGGACTATCCACTAACTTAAAAGGAGTAAATAGAATTAAAGATCAAATCCGTCATCATTATATCAGTCCATCATTGGAAACCATGACATGATCTCAATGACAAGAAAGTAGTATTTACATGTGCCATCAAGTTCCGTAACATGATCTCCAAGACCCAAAATCATGATCTTAAAATACAGGAAATCATTATATGTTAGGGTCTTTTATATAAACTTTATATAAATATATATATATATATAGAACTGTGAACCCCTCAGGATCCGGGTGCCCGTTTACGACACATTCACATTTCCACATTCATTAATATTGCATTAAGTAACTGAAAGTCCGGGAAAATTTTTCGCACGTGAATAGATGAGCACCACTACAAACTTGTCCAAGTATGGACGGAAGATACGGTTCATCATATCCATAAAAGCCGCGTGTGCATTGGTGAGGCCAAACGGCATAACCACAAACTCGTAGTGTCCCAATCTCCAACCTTTAATCGATAGGAATGTCATTAATATGAGATTAAATTGGACATATATATATGTCATGGATGAAGAAGAAATAATTAGATTACCTGAACTCCAAGTTTCTTCTTCGACGGTCTGCATAGCTCTTCTGGCGGCTCTGTGCCGTCAGAAGCCTCCGTCTCACAAGATCAACAGCTCTCGCAGTCTCCTCCAAGAGATCTACGGAATATAAAGCATGATCACCTACCTCACGTCAACTGAGAGGTGTGAGGCATCTCCGCCCGTATAGGGCTTCGAATGGTGCCATGCCAATACTGGAGTGATAGCTGTTGTTGTACGTGAATTCCACCAAAGGCAAATGGTCCTTCCAGGACCCTTTCCACTCCAAAATGCATGCGCGAAGTAGATCCTCAAGCGTCTGAATGGTGCGCTCACTCTGCCCGTCTGTCTGCGGATGGTACGCAGAACTCATCTTCAGCTATGTCTGTAGTGCTGACATGAACCGATGCCAATAATGAGATGTAAATCTCGAATCCCTTTCAGACACCACTTCTCGTGGTATACCATGTAGCCTGATAATGTTCTGCACATAGAGCTTGGCCAATCTGGATGGAGTGTAAGTCGTGTTGACAGGTATGAAATGGGCTGACTTGGTCAACCTATCAACAACGACCCAGATAGAATCATGGCCTCCTGGCGTCTTCGGCAGACTTGTGACAAAATCCATAGAAATGCTCTCCCACTTCCACTTGGGAATGGGGAGAGACTGCAATAATCCTGTCGGTCTCCTGTGCTCAGCCTTGACCATCTGACAGGTCATGCATCTGCTAACATGTAGCGCCACATCGCGTTTCATTCCATCCCACCAGAAATGTCGACGCAGATCACGGTACATCTTCGTGCTACCTGGATGGATAGATAACCGTGAACTGTGTGCCTCGTCTAAAATGTCTCTGCGAAGCTGCTCGTCATTGGGTACAACGACCCGTCCTGCCTTCCATAAAATAGACTCTATCACGACAAAATCATCAAATTCATCCTTGATGGCGCGCATGTATCTATCTCGGATCCAAGGATCTGTCTTCTGGCCCTCTACAATACGATCCCAAAGGCTGCTGTATCGTGGAGGCACGGCGGTAGAAATGGATGCGCTTTCCTGAGGATGCCAATCGGTCAAAGCTGCAAGCGTATCCCACATGTATAGCCAGTTCGCCGTACCATCAGCATGCGCTCTCCTGCTAAGTGCATCAGCTACCACGTTTCCCTTACCGGGATGGTAAGAGATCGTGCAATCATAGTCCTTCAGCAGCTCAAGCCATCTGCGTTGTCTCATGTTCAACTCCTTCTGATCAAAGATGTACTTTAGGCTCTTGTGATCCGTGAAAATCTCGAAGTTCACCCCATATAGATAGTGGCGCCAGATCTTCAAAGCGAAGACAACTGCCGCCAACTCCAAGTCATGTGTGGGGTAGTTCCGCTCGTGCGGTCTCAATTGCCGTGATGCGTAAGCAATCACCTGTCCTTTCTGCATCAACACTGCTCCTAGACCTTCCCCAGATGCATCAATGTAGACTGCATAATCCTGAGTGCCTGAAGGAAGAGCAAGAATAGGCGCTGTAGTCAATCTCTCCTTCAGTGTCGGGAAGGCCTCCTCACATGAATCGTCCCAAATAAATGGAACTCCCTTCTGCGTTAGTCGTGTCAGAGGGCGAACAATGCGTGAAAATCCGCTGACAAAGCGTCTGTAATAGCCCGCTAATCCGAGGAAACTCCGAACCTGAGTAACTGTCTTGGGTTTCTCCCAAGACATAACTGCATCTATCTTCGCAGGATCAACCGCGATACCTGCTCCAGAAATGATGTGCCCCAAAAATGAGACCTGGGACAACCAGAACTCGCACTTGCTCAACTTGGCATATAGCTTGTGCTCCCGCAATGTATCTAAGACAATCCGTAGATCATTCGCATGATCCCATTCATTCCGTGAATAGATGAGCACATCATCGATGAACACCACTACAAACTTGTCCAAGTATGGACGGAAGATACGGTTCATCATATCCATAAAAGCCGCGTGTGCATTGGTGAGGCCAAACGGCATAACCACAAACTCGTAGTGTCCATATCGCGTCCTAAATGCGGTCTTCGAAATATCAGCCTCTCTAATCCTCAGCTGATGGTAACCTGAGCGAAGATCGATCTTCGAGAAAATCGAAGATCCTTGGAGCTGGTCAAAAAAAATCATCGATGTGTGGCAAAGGATAACGGTTCTTCACCGTTCTCTTGTTCAGCTGCCTGTAATCGATGCACAGTCTCATAGATCCATCCTTCTTTTTGATAAATAGAACCGGAGCACCCCAAGGTGAAGTGCTCGACCTCACGTATCCCAAATCAAATAACTCCTGCAACTGCACCTTCAGCTCCTTTAACTCAGCTGGTGCCATACGGTAAGGAGCCATCGAGATCGGCCGGGTATCTGGTAGTAATGTGGTGTCGAACTCGATCTCTCTCAGGAGGTAATCCTGGTAGCTCATCAGGAAACATGTCTGGGTATTCTGATACTACTCGGATGTCATGTGTCATCAGCTCTTGATCAGATACCTCCCGAACAAATGCAAAGTATGAATCACAACCCTGATCAATAAGTCGCTGAGCTCACATCACCGAAATGTACTCCATGGTGGAGTCATGTATAGTACCCTCAAAAGTGAATTCGGGTAGATCTGGAATCTTGAAGAGAACCGTTTTCTTAAAGCAATCAACAAATGCATGATGAGCAGATAACCAACCCATGCCTAAAATCAAGTCGAACCCATCAAGCTGCAGAAGTAGACAATCTGCGATCATCTCGTGACCGCCAATCAGTATGGGCAAGTGCCTGACTATCAGTGAAAGAATGAACAACTGGCCACCTGACCCTCGGATGTGATATGGGGAAGAGAGAGTCTCTGCAACTCTATCTAAAGAAGCAAGTAGCTTCGAAGCAAGGAAAGTATGTGTCGTTGGTCCTGGCGTGTGCCGTCGTGAGCTGGACGGTAGGTGGAGTAGTCGTGTCTGTGCTCCGGTCTGGTCCTACAGTTAGTCCATCTGCTCGCTACGACCCAGATGGTCGAGCGGAATCTGTGCCATTTACAGATACTTATCATAAATGCTTTTTCTCTTCTTGGGATATAGTATGAAAATTAATGAAATTGGTGACATCTGTGGTGATTGAATTAGAATGTCAATTTCCCTTCTCAGACTCACGACAAATCGGAAGACTGTCGTTATCCGAGAACTTAATGCGATCGGAATTGTAATGTTGCAAATGTGCGTATCGGGGTACCACTGCTCTGATACCAAACTGTTGAAAACCTTTTTTTTATGCAAGTAGATGTAAATTATACTTGTTCCACCTTTCTACTTGCTCTCTTTTGCACATTAAATTACTTGTTATTTATTTTAACTACGGGTCTGTATTCACGTTTGTGACTCCTCTTCTTCCTTGCACGCATGGCAGGAAAGGAGTCTTCTGATTAGTAGCTATACATGGTTCCAGGAGACAAGGTTTATACCGGACGGTATGTTATTCTTTTTGTCTCAGTTTTTGTTCAGTTGTTAATGTCATATGTTTCTTTTCTCTTCAGTCAGATTTTGGGATATACTGTATGTACTTTCAGACATTGTACAGGTTGAAAATGAAATGAAAGTTAATGAAATAAATTCTTGGTGACATTTATCTTTATTATCTTGTGGTTGTGAATGTGAATGTCGAATGTCACTTGCAAATAT
The DNA here is from genome assembly GCA_037367405.1 of Ottelia alismoides. Taxonomy (NCBI): domain Eukaryota; kingdom Viridiplantae; phylum Streptophyta; class Magnoliopsida; order Alismatales; family Hydrocharitaceae; genus Ottelia; species Ottelia alismoides. The sequence continues at coordinate 216,925 of JAZKJV010002804.1, read as the reverse complement.
ATTCATTGCGAAAAATTTTCCCGGACTTTCAGTTACTTAATGCAATATTAATGAATATGGAAAAGTGAATGTGTCGTAAACGGGAACCCGGATCCTGAGGGGTTCACAGTTTGGTATCAGAGCAGTGGTACCCCGATACGCACATTTGCAACATTACAATTCCGATCGCATTAAGTTCTCGGATAACGACAGTCTTCCGATTTGTTGTGAGTCTGAGAAGGGAAATTGACATTTTAATTCAATCACCACAGATGTCACCAATTTCATTAATTTTCATACTATATCCCAAGAAGAGAAAAAGCATTTATGATAAGTATCTGTAAATGGCACAGATTCCACTCGACCATCTGGGTCGTAGCGAGCAGATGGACTAACTGTAGGACCAGACCGGAGCACAGACACGACTACTCCACCTACCGTCCAGCTCACGACGGCACACGCCAGGACCAGCGACACATACTTTCCTTGCTTCGAAGCTACTTGCTTCTTTAGATAGAGTTGCAGAGACTCTCTCTTCCCCATATCACATCCGAGGGTCAGGTGGCCAGTTGTTCATTCTTTCACTGATAGTCAGGCACTTGCCCATACTGATTGGCGGTCACGAGATGATCGCAGATTGTCTACTTCTGCAGCTTGATGGGTTCGACTTGATTTTAGGCATGGATTGGTTATCTGCTCATCATGCATTTGTTGATTGCTTTAAGAAAACGGTTGTCTTCAAGATTCCAGATCTACCCGAATTCACTTTTGAGGGTACTATACATGACTCCACCATGGAGTACATTTCGGTGATGTGAGCTCAGCGACTTATTGATCAGGGTTGTGATTCATACTTTGCATTTGTTCGGGAGGTATCTGATCAAGAGCTGATGACACATGACATCCGAGTAGTATCAGAATACCCAGACATGTTTCCTGATGAGCTACCAGGATTACCTCCTGAGAGAGATCGAGTTCGACATCACATTACTACCAGATACCCGGCCGATCTCGATGGCTCCTTACCGTATGGCACCAGCTGAGTTAAAGGAGCTGAAGGTGCAGTTGCAGGAGTTATTTGATTTGGGATACGTGAGGTCGAGCACTTCACCTTGGGGTGCTCTGGTTCTATTTATCAAAAAGAAGGATGGATCTATGAGACTGTGCATCGATTACAGGCAGCTGAACAAGAGAACGGTGAAGAACCGTTATCCTTTGCCACACATCGATGATTTTTTTTGACCAGCTCCAAGCATCTTCGATTTTCTCGAAGATCGATCTTCGCTCAGGTTACCATCAGCTGAGGATTAGAGAGGCTGATATTTCGAAGACCGCATTTAGGACGCGATATGGACACTACGAGTTTGTGGTTATGCCGTTTGGCCTCACCAATGCACACGCGGCTTTTATGGATATGATGAACCTTATCTTCCGTCCATACTTGGACAAGTTTGTAGTGGTGTTCATCGATGATGTGCTCATCTATTCACGGAATGAATGGGATCATGCGAATGATCTACGGATTGTCTTAGATACATTGCGGGAGCACAAGCTATATGCCAAGTTGAGCAAGTGCGAGTTCTGGTTGTCCCAGGTCTCATTTTTGGGGCACATCATTTCTGGAGCAGGTATCGCGGTTGATCCTGCGAAGATAGATGCAATTATGTCTTGGGAGAAACCCAAGACAGTTACTCAGGTTCGGAGTTTCCTCGGATTAGCGGGCTATTACAGACGCTTTGTCAGCGGATTTTCACGCATTGTTCGCCCTCTGACACGACTGGCGCAGAAGGGAGTTCCATTTATTTGGGACGATTCATGTGAGCAGGCCTTCCAGACACTGAAGGAGAGATTGACTACAGCGCCTATTCTTGCTCTTCCTTCAGGCACTCAGGATTATGCAGTCTACACAGATGCATCTGGGGAAGGTCTAGGAGCAGTGTTGATGCAGAAAGGACAGGTGATTGCTTACGCATCACGGAAATTGAGACCGCACGAGCGGAACTACCCCACACATGACTTGGAGTTGGTGGCAGTTGTCTTCGCTTTGAAGATCTGGCGCCACTATCTATATGGGGTGAACTTCGAGATTTTCACGGATCACAAGAGCCTAAAGTACATCTTTGATCAGAAGGAGTTGAACATGAGACAACGCAGATGGCTTGAGCTGCTGAAGGACTATGATTGCACGATCTCTTACCATCCCGGTAAGGGAAACGTGGTAGCTGATGCACTTAGCAGGAGAGCGCATGCTGATGGTACGGCGAACTGGCTATACACGTGGGATACGCTTGCAGCTTTGACCGATTGGCATCCTCAGGAAAGCGCATCCATTTCTACCGCCGTGCCTCCACGATACAGCAGCCTTTGGGATCGTATTGTAGAGGGCCAGAAGACAGATCCTTGGATCCGAGATAGATACATGCGCGCCATCAAGGATGAATTTGATGATTTTGTCGTGATAGAGTCTATTTTATGGAAGGCAGGATGGGTCGTTGTACCCAATGATGAGCAGCTTCGCAGAGACATTTTAGACGAGGCACACAGTTCACGGTTATCTATCCATCCAGGTAGCACGAAGATGTACCGTGATCTGCGTCGACATTTCTGGTGGGATGGAATGAAACGCGATGTGGCGCTACATGTTAGCAGATGCATGACCTGTCAGATGGTCAAGGCTGAGCACAGGAGACCGACAGGATTATTGCAGTCTCTCCCCATTCCCAAGTGGAAGTGGGAGAGCATTTCTATGGATTTTGTCACAAGTCTGCTGAAGATGCCAGGAGGCCATGATTCTATCTGGGTTGTTGTTGATAGGTTGACCAAGTCAGCCCATTTCATACCTGTCAACACGACTTACACTCCATCCAGATTGGCCAAGCTCTATGTGCAGAACATTATCAGGCTACATGGTATACCACGAGAAGTGGTGTCTGAAAGGGATTCGAGATTTACATCTCATTATTGGCATCGGTTCATGTCAGCACTACAGACATAGCTGAAGATGAGTTCTGCGTACCATCCGCAGACAGACGGGCAGAGTGAGCGCACCATTCAGACGCTTGAGGATCTACTTCGCGCATGCATTTTGGAGTGGAAAGGGTCCTGGAAGGACCATTTGCCTTTGGTGGAATTCACGTACAACAACAGCTATCACTCCAGTATTGGCATGGCACCATTCGAAGCCCTATACGGGCGGAGATGCCTCACACCTCTCAGTTGACGTGAGGTAGGTGATCATGCTTTATATTCCGTAGATCTCTTGGAGGAGACTGCGAGAGCTGTTGATCTTGTGAGACGGAGGCTTCTGACGGCACAGAGCCGCCAGAAGAGCTATGCAGACCGTCGAAGAAGAAACTTGGAGTTCAGGTAATCTAATTATTTCTTCTTCATCCATGACATATATATATGTCCAATTTAATCTCATATTAATGACATTCCTATCGATTAAAGGTTGGAGATTGGGTATTTTTGCGAGTATCTCCCATGAAGGGAGTGCAGAGATTCGGGGTTCGTGGCAAGTTGGCGCCGCAATATGTTGGACCGTTCGAGATTCTGGCTAGAGTGGAGAAGTTGCATATCAGGTAGCACTTCCTCCACAACTTTCAGGAATTCACGATGATTTCACATATCCAACTTGAGGAAGTATCTGCACGACCCTCGACACGTCATTAGTTACGAGAATCTAGACGTGGAGCCAGATCTGACTTATGAAGAGAAGCCAGTTCAGATACTTGACCGTGCTGTAAAGAAGTTTCGCAGCAAAGAGATGTCATTGATCAAGGTTTTGTGGCACCGACATGGCATCGAAGAGGCAATGTGGGAGACCGAAGCTGACATGCGGGTACGATACCCGCAACTTTTTTGAGGTAATAAGCAAAACAAGCTTTTGTAATTAGATATATGATAAAATATATGGCTTATTTTCTCTTTGAGGTTTTTATGAGTTCAAAACCCTTTGAGGTTTTTATGGACATATGAAACTCAAACAAGACACTTAATAACCTTAACTCGAGTCTCGAGGACGAGACTCCCTTTGAGGTTTTTATAATTGTAACATCCGGGAATCCGCCAAACCCGAACCCGACCCGATTTGGGTCCGGCAAACCCAATAAAGTTGTTGGTCGGTATTAAACAACCTAAATCGATCAACTGGTCGTGAATCAAAAGTTGTTCGGGCAAAATCGACCGAAAATCGATGGCATCGGAATGCGCGCCGCGAAAAAGCCGCGACGCAAATTCGGAAACCGCGAAACGAACTGAGACCGTCATTAAATCCGATTCGACGATACAAAATCAACGGAATCGACCGTTCGTCAATCGGAGGTCGTTTGATATTTTTAAATCACAAAATTTAATCTGAAAGAAAAACCGTATCCGAAAATTTCGGGTATTCAAAACCCGATCGGAAGTATATCAATATTATACTCCTATTGACCGTCACTCTGAGACGATCAATTCGAGATATGGTGCGTCAAAATCCGACATCTGGGGCGTGAATACGGTCAACTTTACGTTTTCTCAAATAAAGAAAGTTTGGTTTAAAAAAAATAAAAAAAATTCTGTCTGTTGTAGCAGCAGACTGTAGCAGACTCCAAATGGCGTGTGTTTTTTTTCCATTTGGCAAACATCGCCATTCCCTCCTTGGTTATATAAGACCTAAATCCCCATTTTCTCCTCTAAGAATCCAACGAGAGAGAGAGCTCCTCCCCCTTCCCATTCCAGTCGTAATCTCCCTTTTCTCTTTTTCTCTTTCTCCCCCAAATCTCCTTTCAATTCTCAACTAAGGAATGCTGTTGCAGCTCTCTCTACGGTTGCTTCAAGACAACATCTCCATGCTTCTGTGAAGACCAACAACAGCACTAAGCAGCTGCTGAAGAGTTGATTTTCCATTTATTGTTGTACATGCAACATCCTTCCAAAGCAATAAGAGCTTTTCCAAACCCTTCTTCCAAGATCAAGACCCTCCTGCTGCAGTCCAACAACTGTTCAAGCCATGCATGCAATTTATTTTCAAGTTTTGAAGATTTAGGTACCATCCCCTCTCCCTCCTCCTCTTGCTGCCATGCATGATCTAATGCCTTTTATTCTACCATGCATTCTTCATGATGTTACCCATTAACCATCTTCCTCATTGAGATGAATATGCATATGTTCAAGGTTTGCATGCATTCAATTACTCTCATGATATAATAATTTTTATTATATACTGAAATGGCTCCAGGAAATCCATATATATTTTTCTATTATAAGACATCTCCATATAGCAATTGGAAATCTGTATCTAAATATTATACAGGTTTTCGATTTTGGTTCCTGTAAATTTATATATTTCTATTAAACAGAAATTTCAGATGACTCCTGGAAATAGAATTCCATAACTGTCTGATGTACAGTTCTATTTTCCTATCACTGTCAAACATGCTCTTTCTTTTCCAACCCAAGTTTTCTATTCTATTTGTTTGTCCTTGATGTTGAGAGGTTTTTAAAAAAAAATTTGTTCTAATGATTTTGAGCTATGATGAGATCTATCACTAGACTTTATTTGATTTCTGTTATATGGACAATTAGGGAATATTGGCCAATTCACTTACACTTTTAAGTGTAACACAGAATATTCTAAGTTCTCCCATCCAGCAAATTGTTGGATTCTTATTCTTCTAAAAATTTGGCCAATTCACTTACACTTTTTATTAAAATTTTTCCTGCAGAAATTTCACTACCTTTTTGATACTATCCCTTATGCCAAGTCTAATTTAATAGAAGCATCCTATTTCATTTTTTTATCAAAGTAAACAATTCTGATCATTAATTAGTGATTAAAATTCTTGTCTTAGTTTTATTTTCGATATATATATATATATCCAGTACTGTATGGGCATATAAGAGAGATTAAATTTTGATTATTGAATGATCTCAGTTCTTGGTTTTTATGGGGAGGAGAGTTATATGACATATATTCCTGATGAAAGGAGCATTGTAAATTTACTCCTGTTCGGCATATCAGATAATTGTTGTTGTTATGATTTAAGTAAACTAGATTGAAACATCTTTCCACTAATACATATTAATCATGTATACTCTTACTATGATTACTTTGTCTCAATGTTAACAAATCAGATCTGGAAGTACAATCGGAGACACTCAAAAGGATAGGATCCTTTCATGATTTTCTAGTAGGAAATTTAAAGGTGCTATAGGTGAATGTTGAGTTGGTTACGTAATCCATCCTATATCTTCAATAAATCCTCATGCAGTTAGATGCATGGATAGGGACTGTCCTTATTCATAAGGACATTATATCATCAACTTGAACTCTATAGAGGATTGATGTATGTCATGCACCTTTGAGGATTAAGAACCATGCGTGATTTTAAGGATTAGGAGTCTAATAATAGAAGTTAAGGTAAGTAAATAAGAAATTATTGCTAACTTCTTGAGACAATCTCTAAATCTATTGAGTTAAACATATCAGAGATCGAGAAAGAATGGATAAATGACATCTAATGAATAAACATGCCGGTCACGGTAATCTTCACACCTGACCGTGCGAGAGCGCGGTGACTCTCAACTGGGCGGGAGAATAGGAAGCCCAGTTAGGGCAGCGGCCGCCAAGTGCGCGGGTCTAGGATCCCAGTCTTTTACACGGTTTTTACGCGAGCTCGCAGTGTTTTTACGCCTCGTTGGGATCCTGTCTTTAGACCAGTTCCGTTGACCCTTGTTTTAGGATACCCAGGCGGGGGATCTTTGGTTTTCAGTTTTACGTACGAGCTCGGTTGCCAGTTACCGGTCGGGCTGTTTTACTAGAGTGACTTTTCCGGGAAGTCCCTCTCACCCGTCTCAGTGGCGTAGTTGGGGAGTAGACCTATCCCTCTATTGGACCGCGCTTCCAATTAGAGGGCGAGACGGAAGAGCTATTTGCAGGCTTCTTCACCGCTTGAGTTTTCTTTCGCCAACAGACTTGGCGATTCTACATCCAGATCATCTATATCTACATCTAAATCATCAAGAGTTGCATCTTAGAGAGTTAGAGTGAATGTTTGGAGGAAATTACAATTAAATTTGAGTTGATTGGAGGTGACTTTAATCTGATTCGAAATCCCTATAAGTTAGTGGACGTGTTGGGAACTTAGTTAGGATGCATTACACAACACCGCATGCCTACGGAGGCCCCCCAACCCTAAGGTAGTTTAATACCTTAGAGTCATAGTGTGAGGTTACACACAGACCAAGACCACGGACTATCCACTAACTTAAAAGGAGTAAATAGAATTAAAGATCAAATCCGTCATCATTATATCAGTCCATCATTGGAAACCATGACATGATCTCAATGACAAGAAAGTAGTATTTACATGTGCCATCAAGTTCCGTAACATGATCTCCAAGACCCAAAATCATGATCTTAAAATACAGGAAATCATTATATGTTAGGGTTTGTCATCTAAACTTTATATATATATATGGGATGAATGGGAAAAAGGGGAGAACAAATGAACTTAATACCAAACAGTTGAAAACCTTTTTTTTATGCAAGTAGATGTAAATTATACTTGTTCCACCTTTCTACTTGCTCTCTTTTGCACATTAAATTACTTGTTATTTATTTTAACTACGGGTTTGTATTCACGTTTGTGACTCCTCTTCTTCCTTGCACGCATGGCAGGAAAGGAGTCTTCTGATTAGTAGCTATACATGGTTCCAGGAGACAAGGTTTATACCGGACGGTATGTTATTCTTTTTGTCTCAGTTTTTGTTCGGTTGTTAATGTTATATGCTTCTTTTCTCTTCAGTCAGATTTTGGGATATACTGTATGTACTTTCAGACATTGTACAGGTTGAAAATGAAATGAAAGTTAATGAAATAAATTCTTGGTGACATTTATCTTTATTATCTTGTGGTTGTGAATGTGAATGTCGAATGTCACTTGCAAATATATTCATTGCGAAAAATTTTCCCGGACTTTCAGTTACTTAATGCAATATTAATGAATGTGGAAATGTGAATGTGTCGTAAACGGGGACCCGGATCCTGAGGGGTTCACAGTCGGCCTGCATGCGGGCACGCAATGCGTGGGGTAGTGCAGTGGTGGAGAGGGAGGTGGCATGGGGAAGCGACGACGAGCTTCGGCGTGGGCTATACACGGGGTTGGATTGTATCTACACGGTAAGTGTGGCATGCACGGACGGTCGTGTGGTTGTGATAGGAGGCGAAGGCCAAGGGGCATGTAGGCACGCACAGGTGCGACCAGGGGCGACGACGGCATTGATGGGGCAACTGGCCTAGAGCGACAATAGTGCATGGGGGCATGAGCCTGAGGAAAGGTCGCCACTGCAAGCAGTGGTTGCCGGGGCATCGTGGGGTCAGTGTTGGCCGCTGTTGTGGGGACGCCGGTGCAAGATGGCGGTGGAGAGAGAGGCTGTTGTGTAGAGCATGTGTAGGGGCTGTAAAAAAATTATTTATTTATTTATTTTTTTATTTTATCAAATAGGGAATCAAAAAGTGGGAATGGTGAGATGGTTTATGTGATGGTGGTGATGATGATGATGATTAGGAATGATTGAAGAAGGTGGTATATTAAAAAATGATGTAGAACAAAAATAAAAAATGAGTGTTAGATTACAAAAGAAAATAAGGAGATGAAGATGGAAAACTTACTTGTGTGGTTCGTCGGATGGTGGGGATGCGATGTGCAGCTCCCGTCTGGCTCAAGCATGTGGTGAAGAATGTGAGGCTGCGTAGTGACATGGAAGAGACTACGATGCGAAGTAGAGCTCTGCGGATATCGCCAATGGCCGATGAAGGTCAGAGACTTAACGTCGCTCAATGCCAAAGGAGGAGATGGCACCTCAAAGCTTCGACGGGGTTGGAATTCTCTTCTCTCTTGTTTAAGGAATTGGCGGATGATCAGAGAATGAACGAGGAGAAGGGAACAAAAAGTAGGAGGAGGAAGTTAGAAAAGAAGTGACGTGGAGGTTGGAGGAGTGGTGGAAGATGAGGGGAGAATGCGAGTTGGTGGGAGAAAATAATAAGAATTAAATTAAAAAATGAAATTAAATTAAATTAATAAATAAATATAAATAAGTAATCAAAATTAAAATAAAAAATAATAATAATTGAATAAATAAAAAGTAAAAATAAAATAAATAGATATATAATATAAATAAGTAAATAAATAATAAATAAATAAAGATAAATAAAGATAAATAAAATGAGTAAATTAAAATAAATTAAAATAGATTACGAAAATACTATAAAATGGGGTGACATGTGACAGTTCTATGAGTTGTCATGTGTCGCTCCCAAAAAATCAAAAATTAAATGTAAAGAAAAATAAAAAAGAAATAACAAAACAGGTCGAATCAAAAAGTGATCAACACGAAAGTTGCTCATCTCGGCGAGATCTACAAATTTTATAAAATATCAAAAATCAAAATAAATCATCTGTACAAAAATTATTTTCAGGTGGCATCTTATTGGTATAAAATACTGTATTTTGTCTTTTATAATTTTTGTCATTTTTTAATAAGATAAAAAAACAAAATAAAATCAAAGAAATTATAAGATAAACAACTAAAACTTAATATATTTTTTGGATTTTTAATAATTAATAAAATAAAAAGATAAAATAAATAAAATACAGGGACATGTGTACAATATACAATGAGGGGCCCAAAAACCAAGTTTCACATATGAATTCTGATTCTTTTGAATTTGGTCTTGTTTTGAAGATAATTGAACGTGCATTAATTTAAAAATGAGTAGGGACCTGACAAGGTCATGATGTAATTTCGATAATTATTGATAAGCTGACTAAATCCTCTCACTTCATAGCAGTCCACATGACATGCACATTGGACCGCTGATGAATATGTGATTCATCACTCTAAAAGATGAAAATAGAGCTATGTTCCCAAGCCAAAACTGGCAATTATTCATTTAAATTGTGTTTCTCGCATCCATGCATGTGTAATTAATATCCATGTTCTACCATGCATAATTGCATTTAATAAGAAGCCAAAAAATCCTTGTACATTATCACCCATAACTTCCCTTACTTTAAATTTTTTTATTAACACCAAATAAAATAAAATCAACTTGGTTGTGTACATATTACTAACATTAATAGAAGGAAAATATCAAAAAAATAATAACTTGTATATTTGTCCAATAAATTCCACACCATAGTTTAGAGAACAAAAGTCGTAAAAGTTAATATTTCACGCATAAAGTCACCTATGAATCCCTACTTACTTTTGAATTAATGTACGTTCAATTATCTACAGAACAAGATCAAATTCAAAAGAATCGGAGTTGATATGTGAAACTTGGGTTTTGGGTCCTCATTGTATAGTGTACATTTTGACTGATTTTAACCCTATTATTTCATGTACAAAATTAACTCTTTTTGATATATTTCTTTTTCATTTATTTCTTTGATTTATTCTTTAATAAAATATGCAAAAATTGAAATCAAAATTTAAGTAAAAAATAAAGAAAATAAATCACTCTCAGTCTATATATAGTATGTATATATGTCCCTTTTATTTTTTATTTATTTGCTTAATTATTAGAAAATAAAAACTTAGATTAATGTGTATATATTTATTTTTTTTATCTTCATGTTTACCCTATTTAAAAATTACAAAAAATGCAAAATAAAAAATTCAAGTATTTTATATCTTAGAGTACCACCAAAAATATGTTTTGTACCGATGATCTCTTTTGATTTTGGTTCCTTCAGGAAATTGTAGATCTTGTCGAGACAGACAACTTTTATTAAGATTAATTTTTTATTTGACTTAATTTGCTATTTTTATTGATTTTTTCTTTTATTTTCTTTTTTCAGATTTTCTAAGAGCGACACATGGCAGCTCTTAGAGCCGCGACGTGTCACTCCTCTTTCATTTCTTTTTATTTTATTTATTTTTATTTTATTTATTTTATTTTTTTTCTTTTAATATTTTTATCTACCGCATGGCTCAACTACAGTTGTTTAATCTTGGCTGATCGAACGGTTGAGGTTCCTCCCCCATCCTTTAGATGTTCCCTATTCCCCCGATCCTACACCTATGTTGCCCCACGCACGTCACGACCATTGCGGCCCACAGATGTTACACCTCCCTCCACCTCCATGGCCATTTCTCTCCAAGCTCTCATCCTTCTATAAATCCCAAGCTCCTTTGTCAGTATGAATGATCTGCCATTATTATCATCGAGATAGAGAGAGTCGAGAGGTGACCAGTGACAATGGCCATCACCTCGGGTGTAGACCTCCTGGAGCCGTGATCTAAGGTTTCTCAAAGAACCTTGCTACTACTTCATCTCCCCACGAGCGGCTAAGACTCATCGTCGCCGCGACTCCCTCTTCCTCCTCTTCTTCGCGCCTCTTCTTCTTTCTTCTCTTTTCCTTAGATATTTTCTCTTCTTCTTTCGACACCACACTGCCACTTTACATACCCTCTACCTTCATGCTTGACCTCATCACGCGACATGCCACCGTCGTGCACCACCTCCATGCTTGACCTCCACCTACCTCTAGCATAACCTCCAGCGGAACCCTAGCTCCTCTATGTTCGACGCTTCACCGCTGCCTTGACGCTCCGGCATGCGTCTCTTGAGAACTGAGCTCAACCTCCTCACCTCTTGCCGGTCCACCTCCATTTCCAAGTGCCATTGCACCACCTCCCCAACTTCATCAACCGCCATCAGTCGAGCAGCACTGTCCTTGACCCTCAGTCGAGCAGCTTGGCCTCCATCTGTCATGGGATCACGGCTAAAGCTCTAATCCAACGATGTTACATGAGCTACATAGCGCCTATGAGACCACCCTCGAACAAATGCTTTGGCTCGCCCGAAGCTCACCATGTCAGCCACGAGTAGGCTTGGTCGCTAGCTCCTCCGCCTTGGGCCCGAGCTGCCACCCAAGCCTCAACTCGTGTACATAACGAGGAAATTTGCAATCAGGTCCCCATACTTTCGGATAATTACGTCGAGGTCCCCACTGCCCAGAGCACGTGCAACGCATGTTCCCTCCATGGCAAATTGCAAAGACACCCCTCTTGATTTTGCTATTTACTAATAAATCCCCTCAGGGGCCATTTTGAGATAAAAACTCTATAATTTTATTCTATTTTTAGTCCATGGAACTTCCTTTAATCATAACTTTCTCATTTGAAATCCATTTTCAGCATACCTTATGTCATTTTAAAGCTTTTTCTGCACTCCTTCATTCTACATATTTTATGAAAGTATCATAGCTGAATTTTTATTGAATATTATTTGAGGATTGCTTTTGATCATGCAGGCTCAAAATTGACTTATTTGTGCTATCATATTTTGAAGAAAAATTTATCTCAATTATAGGGGCTTATTCGACGAGAACTAATCGATTTATTTCTTTGGTATTATTATTTTACTTATTCGTCAAGGACTAAATTATAGTGAAAATTGGGGGTCATATCCTTTTGAGGATCATCAATGTTCTCATTATTTGTATGGTCATTTATTCATTGATTAATCTATCAACCTACAATCGTGAATTTCATTGAATATATTCTTGATATCCATCTAGGTTTGTGATTCAATTAGAGGATGTCGGCACATTGGTATTCATACCCAGACTCCATGGGTCCATCGTACACGATCATGTACTGATACTCTTCTTCTCTGCCATTTCAGAGGAACCCTCTCTTCGAACCAATTCCTCCACATCCATCATTTTCCTCCACTTAAGACCCACACTTCCTCTTGGATTAGACCACTCGCAACTTCTGAATATCATATGGATACAGTAGAGGTAGCAGATATAAGGATGGAAAATAGAGTAACCAATTTTGATAGAGAAATACAATTTCCGATTACAATGGACTACACACCGTTTGAACCACCCTCTACTCAAGGTGACTTTCTTCCCGAGTATGATAAATTTTCCTTTGACAATTCAGGAGAGATACAAAGTCAGGAAAACAGACTCATGACAAGACCATAACGACTTGGAATAACCAATACTCCTCTCATAGCTACATGCTAGAGTCACAGCATGTGGAGTACAATTATTCAGCCCCAAGCCATGAGACGCTTGAGGATGACATTGCTCGGATCAACCATTAAGATGATGCTTTAATAGAACAAATATATAATTTCATCCAATCAATGAAAAATCAAGAAGAAGTGAGGACACCACTGAGCGAACCAAAGATGCATCACGTGTCACACAATCATACACAACCATCTCTGACCTCTGACTAACGTACTGACCATTACACTGAAAACACTAAACATTTTGAAAAACTAGAAAAATTAAAGAAATGGACAATTGTGAAATAAAAGCATTTTGCAAGAGTCTGATCTTAGAATGTATGTTAATCAAGTCCATAGAGTATATGCTCGATCTTAAGAGATTTGTAAAGAGTCGATTAAACCCTAAAAGACGGGAAAGAAGCGATCAAGACTAAGTTTCATGTAATATCTATGGCTAGTTCTTTGGTGATAAATCATGAAACCAAAAGACACAAAGTCAAGTGGTTGACTCGAATCATGTGTGAAACTGAGGATTCCATATTCACTCATGTTCAGTTAGATGAGACTCCACGTTAAACATCATCGTAAAGTCCATCTTTGATCAACTCAAGCTCCAACAACTCAAAAAATGAGGATGATCGTTCAACTTCCAGATTGATCTACTAAAAGACCAAGAGGAATTGTTTCAGTCATCGTAAACTTCTGAGGTGACAAACATAGAATGGACTTTATTGTCCTTGACATTGAGCACCGCAGATAATTGTCTAAATATCCTATCATTCTAGGAAAGCCATTCTTATCCTTTGCTAAGGCAATTATCGATTGTGAGACTTGTGACATACGATTCTTGAACTCGGCACAATGAACAAACCCTTAATGACATGACATGCTCTGAGGAAACCCAACCAGCCATCAATTGTCGTGACCGGAAGAAGATCATTTCACACGATCAAACCTCTCCTCAAGAAACACGGACACAGGTCCTAGGAGAGACACCTAATGAGACCACTATGGAGCTGACAAACAAAGACATCACCAAGAAAGATTCAAAACCACAAAGGGGTATACATTATTACAAACAGAAATTGTCCCTACCCCCTTATAGAAACCCCTTTGTCACCAAAACTTTAAAACATCAAAAGGAGAAATCTTCATCCCTATTCATCAATCACACTGCCACCCGGAACGAGCTCACAATGCCTACTAAAACTGAAGAAACTCCCCTGAGATGTGTCATGACCCTACAGGAGTGAGTCAATGAATACAGTCATTCATTTGACGAGGAACCCATAAACGCCACACCTTCCAGATCGGTTACTCATGATAGGGAGAAGAACTATGACCTTCCTCCTCTCGATACTTCATACAAAAACAAACAAACTAAGAAAGACACATTTGACCTTAGAAACCAGGTGACTTCTGAAGAGTTCTCGTCAAGTTCCTCATCTGATCTTGAAGAGGTACATCAAGTAAGTGCAATCAGTGCAACTATTATCAAAGGACACTTACCTCTAGTTGAAAATAATTGGAGATCATCTGCGTATGACTATTATTATTCTAAGGATGACTCTGACTATGAATGGACTTCTTCATATTCTCCCTCTTCAATGCCTTCTACATCTTCATACTATCTCCCACGACACTCCTACAGGAAGGTTTATCGAAAACCTTCTTGACCCCGTCGGATGTACTCTATCCCCCACTTGTTATTACTTGATCATACTTAGACTAACTTGAGGGGATCCAACATCATTGTGAATATATCACTTCTATTCTTTCTTCTCACCCTTGACCGCCTCATTTCTTGTTGTTATGTTATGCCTAGGCCCTCAAAGCCTATGTATAGGGGGGAGAGTCAACTTCCTATTTCTTTCCACTCTGGTACAAGCTATGTCTTTATTCCACTTTGTGTCGTGGGGACATAGAACATGCTAAGTATAGGCGGTGTATATTGTATATATTTACTTTACTCATAACTCGTACTTGAACTTTTTTCAAATAAAAAATTAGGATTGGGTAGTTTGTGTAATATGTAGACTAAAAAAATTTGTGTGTATATAATACTTGTTTTGAAATTTTTTGTAAAAATTAGGGGGTATAACAAACTTTTAAAAAAATCTTCTAGTGACAATTCTATTTACTGAATTTAAAAATAACTAGCTACTTTTCAGTGAGGAACTACGATTTTCCTTAGCAGATTGGGTGATTAAAGTACAACACGTAAGGCACCATCCTGAAGTAATATGAGTAGCTATTCTACGGTCCGTATTTACACACATATCGGCTGGAAGTAGAGGCAACTAGCCATATGAGTTCGGGCCAGTCATTATGTCACTTTAATCTTCTAACCTTTAAAAATACAAAAAAAAACAAAAAAAACAAATATCTTTTTCTAATAAAAATGTCTTCTTATCCATTCTTTCGTAAAAGAAAAAAAAGATTTTCATACAAAAACATGCACTTCATTCATGTGCATTGCATTACATTTGTGCATTTCATTAGCATATCATGCATATGCAAAGTGGCAAGTTAGAGGGTTCTAAACCGAGTTATTAGTAAAAACCGAGAATGGACTTGACCTGACCTTAATCCACTTAAATTTCAGATGAACTTCATTGAGAAGTAGGTTTTTAAAAACTTCAAGTCATAGACTTAATTCTCAAAGTTTACAAGGCAGTGTCTAGAATTTGACTCTTAGTGTCTAACCTAGTCGCCTCATTCTGAGTAGACTCTTGGATAAGGAATTAGTCTATACTCTACACCACGTACTTAGTGTTGGACATGTGAGCCCACAGCGAGCCATTATGCAATAAATGTTATTACAAATATCATTCCCAGATCTGAAATGAGGAATAGCAAATTTGCATAATAGGTCCCTTAGTACAATTAGGGTTATGTACCATGGCTATCTTAATGATCATACAACTGTTGATTCAATAATTGAGTCATAGAGGTTGGTGCTTAGATGAATGTCTAAGGAGATAGATTGAGGACTCGTTAAGCACCATCAAATGATTGCTAAGAGTTGATCTCCAGCATGAGTAGAAGATGGCATTCCTTCCTCATTAGGTTGTTGTCTGACCGACCTCTTAATGTAGGTCCTCTACATAGGAATAGAGATTTGGATGTGTCAGATCAGTCAGGTCAAAGAGTTGACTTAACGAGATCGAGATAACCAAAGTCCTATTTCATATGTTGTCACGATATAGGCACGCATCCTCTGACGAGAGACATATGTGTTACTATATGTCTGAGTATGCACATTTGGCAGACCAATAGATTGATGACCTAACCAAGGTCTATACACCAGCACACAGGTGTGCATGCAAGGGCATATGAGTAGTACAATCTCTCAAAGGGATCATACAAGTTCATTTACTGAACTGGAAGACATGAGCTCACTCATGAGATATTGGGAAGATCAAATTCCCTGCACGGTCGTCTCGCTTTGGGAGCTTGATTGAATTTGTAGGTTTGATATATGCTTTTGGAAAGTATATGATCAACACCTAGGTATGATATATGCTTTTGGAAAGTGTGTAATCGATACCGACTCCCAATGATCGAATGAGAACCTTAATGATAAAACCTTGAAGTAGACAGTCTAAAAGAGATCTAAAAACTTCAGGTTCATTCTTAGTCTTCCAGTATGCATGATGTATATGTATTAGGAATACCTGAGGGTGATATGATCATAAACGATTGTATAACCATGACGCTTCCATTCCTAGTAAGTGATGAAACTGGTCTGGATTTTAGTGACTTCTCTTAGTAGAGAAGTGATCTAATCTCGGTCCAAGTGTTGGACAGAGATCTGAATGTGATTCAGAAGCAATGAGAAGATTGGATCTATATCCTTGATTTAATCAAGAATCTATGGGAGTTCCGCAAGATCTGGATTTTGAGATGTGATCTCAATATCCACGTCACTATACGTGGAACAATACAATCGCACTGTCCTTATCTCCAAGTATTAGCGGAGAAAGCGCATTATCCTTGAAAGAGTTCATGGATAATTTCATTGTTGATATATGTATCCGAGCATTGAGAAAATGGATAATTAAATGTAATTTAATTATCATGAATAACAAGAATTTGATGCATATTATATGGAGAGTTATCTAAGATAATTAAGTGTGATTTATTTATCAAAGATGTAAATAATGTGAATGTGATTCATATTATTTGGGCACGTGAGAATAGAGATCCAAGAAGATTAAATGTTATTTAGTTATCATGCATATGAATAATGTGGATAACACTATCCATATTAATCATATATATTATAAATCTGATTTGTAATATATAAGAGAGAGCTATTTGCAAATAACATTTAGAAATTAAATGTTGATGTGAATTGGATTCACATTGGACAATTAATTGAAAATGTAATTTACATTTTATTTTGGGTTGTGAATGTGATTCACAATTTTCCAATGGTAAGATTGCAATATTCACAAATAATTATGAATTATTTTTGTAGAATAATTTACAACTAGTGGTGTTGTAAATATTGGAGATTTCCTTGAAATAATGTAATCTCATGAGACAACATGGAGATTGCCCACCAATTCCCATTATGAAAGGGTGGATGTCCCTCCCCCCCTCCCCTCTTTATGGAAGGAGGCAATCTTCCTTCCAAATATCTCCATGCTTGATTGATTTAATATAAATTAAATTATATTCAATATATATATTATATTTAATTAAATTAATTGTTGTTGTAAATTTACAATAAAATTATGGCCATTAAAACAAAGACAAATCAATGTGAACCATTGAATTTGTGTTGTCCATGGATTGAGATCCATGGATTCTAAAATATTATTAATAGAAGGATAGCCATAGCCTTTTATTCCACATACACACACAAATTGGAGACAACAACATATGTTCTCTCTCTCTTTCTCTACACGCCATCTCTCCCTCTCTCTTGTGGTCGTCCACCTTGATGCCCTAAAGAGAGTCGCCATCGCTGCAGCGTCATTGTTATGCTGCCGGATTATTTGATCATGGATCTCCGTCTCCTTTGGTGCACCTAGCTCATAGAGAAGATGTTGTATCTCGTGTGATGAGATCTGGAGATTCGTCTCTTGGATCATCAACATGGATTGCGAGGAGCATGTGTTTCATCAACCTGCTGGCAAGCGTCTCCTCCCTCGGATCGAACTTGAGACAGGAGCTCTCTCCATTTTGAGACTCGATCGCAACCACACGTCAAGAGGTAATCCTAATACTTGTTTGTGGTTTAGAGAATATGATCTGAGAAGTGTTCTTGGATCATGGAACTTCATCGCATAAAAAAAATTTTAAATTCCGTTGCCTCGGGCAACTAGTGTGACTAGTCACTCCTGATCGCGTACGATGCGATCCTCATGCTTCCATGATGCACTTAAGGATCATACCATATCCTTCGAGTGGTATTAGAGCCTTAGGTTGGAGGTTTCGGATATGATCCATAAACCTAGGATGACTTGGACTCATTAGGGTTTGTGAAAATTTTATTGCATTTCATTCTTGCAGCCCTATTTTGTGATTATTTTCGACACTGTTTAAAATGTTTAAACACTATATTATCATTGAATTATGTTCCCATTAAATAAGGAAACCGTGGGATTTGAGTTTGCGTGATTTGGAATCTGCTTGCTCAAGTTATGATCATTTTAGTGAACTTGTATTCACTGTTTCGGGGACTATGAATCTTGACGTAACTAAGGAGTTAATTACTGATTTGAAACATCTAAAAATGTGTGCATATCACTTGGGTTCTGTTGTAAATCAAACTAGCAAACTTTGGAAACTTATTTTGCATGATTTGGATTTAAATTGATTGAGATATGCTAGTGAGGGTCACTGCTGGAAATTACATTCCTAATCAGGAGCCTTGTGATTGTTATTTAATCAATTAGTGAAATTAATGATTAAATTCTTGGAATAATTATGGATAAATATTTGAGAAATATTTTATTCCTTAAATCACATTTCTTTGACCAATAATTGATTAGATATGATCTAGATCACAATTGGTTACACAATCTTCTTTCCAACAACAAAATTGCTTTTGAATAGGATTGGGGATTTGTTTAGCAAATCTCCTTATAATGTTAACAAAAAATGTTTTGGTTAGTATTATATGGTATAACTTCAGTTGAAAGACCGATTATCATCTTAAGTACAATGTGATCAATTGCCATTATTCTGGCCCGAGGCAGATATGGTGTTTAGTCGGGGATCGTTGGGGTAGCAGATTGCTCCGTGAGCGGTCTGCCCCACTCCCGTCAGTACTGACCATGACAACAGGTACGGAAGGGATAATGCTTGAGGGATCATGATGTATTTTTCTAATTATTAAATTCGAAATAATATGTATTTTGATATTATACCATCCTTCAAGCAACAATTAAAAATTGTTTGTTGGTTGATTGATTGGATTGATAATTGATTTAATATGATAAAATTAATTGGATCCAATTAATATTAAAACACTCTATTTTCAATAGAGTTGTTATTTCCCTTGGAAGAATTAATTATGTGAATATGATTCATAATAATTAATTAGAATTTGAATAAGATATGGAGGATCACATAAGTGACATCCATGGTCTCCCGTCAAGACAAAGGATTCCGTAGCCAGGGATTGTATGTAGGAGACGCCTGTCCAAAGTGACAGCTCCTGCATACAAACGCATCCGGATCGGTCTCTTTGCTTCTCGAAAGAGTAAGGTCGTATACGTAGTGATCCCAATATCGTGTCCTCATATTATTGGGGCGATATTGGATTGCGCATAGCGAGTTCTAATCTTGTTGACGGTTGGTTCAATTAACAACGGGTCAACATCACCTTAGGGGTGGTGGGCCCGGGTGTTAAAGACCGAATTGGGAATGCAAGTTGGACTTGCAAGGTGGAATGTGTTCCCGCCTCTTTTAATCCGAGGTATATGTTCTCATATTATTGGGATGTGACAAAGATAAGAAAGGAGATCCCAGATCTTTCTTGAGAGATAATGGTAAGTATATCTCTTACATTGAGAGTGATGTAGGGAATGAACTTTCAGTGTTGACAAGGCAAGACAACTTTGATATAAAAATTCATGAATCAAAGTAAATACATATATATATATATATATGCAAGTTTCTTATTTCAGATAATCCTTCATAAAACCCAATCAATGTTATACTCAATAATAACCAGTAAATTCTCAGGAATTGGATTCATGATCAAGATAGAGTAATTACAGTTGGACACATAATTTATGTGGTTGCAATGTGCAAGTTTCCTCATGATAATGAGAAATGACAATTAAATAGACAATAGGACTACAACCCTAGGGTTTGTATGCCTCTATAATCTTGATATCTCATCGAATGTACTTTGGAAGTGACAGGTCGATGATGATCGTAATTATCAAATAATTCTTGTAAAAAACTAATAAGATGTTCTGGCATGCATATGTGCTCTTGACATTTAATCATGAATGACATGGTTCACTGCATCACGCAGAATGGTGGCTCTACAAGAGATGATGTATTCAGAATGTTTGAGTACCTACCTGAAACTAAGTCTCTAAGAGTTAAGATGTATGTAGATATGATGAGTGTCATCATTCTACTACTTATACTCTAATCATTCATGAAACTTTATAATATTCATATTGTATGAATTAAATGAAGCATGTATAAATACTGAAATACTCTTATATCGAAATCTTTTGAATTTAACATAAGAGATCATGTGTCTTAAGCAATAATTGTTTATAGTCAGAGGAGCACAGCGGAAGCATGGGTCGGAACCAAGTAAGAAGGAAAGTCAAAGAGTTGACTATACTTTTGTGACTTCCATATGACATCTAAACAGTTGGATGAATGCTAATATTGCAATAAGCTGATGTATTGATAGCATGACTATCTAGTCTATCTAGGATCCTTAGAGAAGGACCCAGATGGTGCATCGGAATAATCTATATCTACATATCATCATTGAAATTGAATTTCTTATTAGATAATATTAAAGTCTAATAATTGTATCTCTTTCTTCTAATGACATTTGCAATTGGTTTCATATGTTTTAGAAGACTAGAAAATTTTGATCTTAAGGTTTACTAGTCATCCACATGGATATTGATGCAATTGTTGCAACAATATCTATCGGATAGATAGACTTCATAATTTCAGTGGGAGAGGCCTTAGTCTTAGAGAATGTATATATGACCTAGATATTAGAATAAACTCGTTGTTTATTTCTAAATGTTGTAAATAAATATGTATTCTGGAATAGACCTATCATAAAGAGTTACGATGGATATATTTTAGATAGTAATCTAACATCTAGTGGACTCTACTAAATTAGAAAATTAATGAATGGTTCATTAACATTTCTAATACTGAAAAATTAAAACTTTATAAGATCAATAGGAGGATGAAGATCATTTGACAATGATCTGGCATCAAGCCTTGGACATTTGTCTATTGATGAATATACTAGTAAGAGATGAAAATTTAGATTGTCTGAAATTTCAAATCTTACAAACTTGTGAATATTGTATTCAAAGTAAAAATGTCCAATACACCCTTCTTTGGTAATGGTGTTAGATGCTAAGGTATTCAAGATCTCCTACATATTGATGTATGTGGATCATCTATATTATAATGAACATTAATGATATATGATATCATTCGATGATTGTTTGTGATATGATATTTCTTCCCTTCACCTTAGAAATTATTTGAAATGTTTAAAGATTTCACAATTTTGGTTTAGAACTAAAGTTTGAAGGAAGATGAAATGAATTTGATCTAACCTAGGTAGCATGTACCTATTAGATGAATTCAGGGAATACCTTAGGGAGAAAGGAATATCATTCCTATCTGAATCCTCCTAATACACCTTAACTTAATAGAGTAATATGGAGATGCAATTGGATCATGTGTGACATGATTTGATAAATTATGAATATTAGCATAATTACCTCTTGCTTTCTAAGGTATATATATGTAGTAGATACTAGAATATATATATATATCCTTAAAAAGGTTTCATGCAAATTAGCTAGAATTTAGCACCTGGGAGTGCTACCTCATTAGGAAAATAAAGGATGGTATTGAATACCTACTTTATAACCTTGAGATTCTTAAAAGATCTCATCTCTGGTAATGTGATTCTTAGAGGATGAGACTCTTGAGAATCAAGATGAAAATGAAGTAAAGGAACTCATTAAATCTTGAAAATATAATGAGGCTCCAGATTGGAAACTAAAAGGAAAATTAAAGACGAAGCACTCATACCTCTTCAAATAAGTTTGGAGATGAATTCCATGTGTCGTTTAAGTCTAACAATGAAGTGACTTCATGTGATGAAGTTTCTGATGATCATGACATGGAAAGATGGATGTTAGAAATAAAATCAAAAGATTTCATATTCAAGTGTTTTATATGGACCCTCGAGGATTCACCTATATGGGTAAGACCCGTTAAGGTGTAAATGGATCTACAAGAGAAAGAGGGAACCTGATGAGAAGGTGGAGACCTTCAAAGAACGGCTCGTAGCCATGAGCTACACACTGGAGAGAAGACATCACTTGCGATGAGACTTGTTCTCCAGTGACCTTGCTTTAACCCGTCGGAATATTGCTAACTTTAGCTACACAACTTGACTTTGACATATACAAGATGGAAGACAAGATTGCATTCCTCTATGAATTCCTTGCCGAGGATATTTATATGAAGTAGCCCCATGGCTTCATGGGTGAAGGATGCAAGGTGCAAGCTTAAGGAACTCTATATGTGGACCTGAATAAGCTTCTTATAGTTGGAACATCATATTTGATGAAATTATAAATGTTATGATTTCAGATAGAATCTTAATGAACCATGTGATGCTTAGTGGGAGTACCATTGTGTTCACCGTGCTAAATGTGGATAATATCCTAGTCATAAGGATAATAATAAGTGTTTAATAATCTAGCTATTCCATACCTTAAGATATGATCTCAAGGATACCTCTTAGATCTTAGTTTTGAAGATGTTTAGAAGCAAAGAGAAGAGAGTATTGGGACCGTCACATTAGTAATACACCTTGGACATGTTCCATTTTCTGGAAACTTCTAAGAAAGGCCTCTTTCCCTTAAGATATGGTATTGATCTATCTAAAGGGATAGCACCTCAAAGAGTTGAGGAAGTGAATGCTAGAACTTCTTGCCCTTGTGCATCAGTTACGAGAAGTCGAATGTATGCTAAGTGTACAAAAGCCATATGTTTGCCATGCAGTGGGAGTAGTAAACTGTTACTAATCCTATTATGGTGATAAAATACTTGATTGCAGTTATAACAATATCTTCAAAGATGACAAGACCTTAGAGATAGTGATCTCTAAGTCTTATCTTCAAGAGCTAAAGACTTTATAGATAGAAATCTAAAATGTCTTAACTGCGGATACCTTAGGAGATAGAGATCTCTGGGAACAAGGGTATTCTGATAAGGATGATGGGAAATATATATTGGTTATAATAATTATTGAGATGTAGTGTCAAGGACGCTAGAACTAACAATATTGAGTATTGGTTGCATAAGATGCAACATTCGCATTGGATGCGAGCATTGTTCCTAGGAGATATGCAAGTGCTGTAAAAGGACTAGGCGTAGTATCTTGGGAATAGAGTGACTAATTAACTTACCTAGATATTTTTTCTAAATAGCCCATGATTGGCACATGAGTGCTGATTTAAAGATTGGCCCATTAATGGCTCTTTGGGCTAGTGGGAGATTGTTGGACATGCGAGCCCACGACAAGCCATTATGCAATAAATGTTATTGCAAATATCATTCCCTGATCTGAAATGAAGAATAACAAATTTGCATAATAGGTCCTTTAGTACAATTAGGATTATGTACCATGGCCATCTTAATTATCATACAACTATTGATTCAATAATTGAATCATAGAGGCTGGTGCTTGGATGAATGTCTAAGGAGTTAGATTGAGGACTGATCAAGCACCGTCAAATGATTGTTAAGAGATGATCTCCAACCTGAGTAGGAGATGGCAATCCTTTCTCATTAGGTCGATGTCTGATTGACCTCTTGATGTAGGTCCTCTACATGGGAATAGAGATTCAGAGGTGTCAGATTAGTTAGGTCGAAGAGTTGACTTAATGAGATAGAGATAACCAAAGTCCTATGTCATATGTTGTCATGATAACGACACACATCCTCTGAGCGGAGACAGATGTGGTACTATATGTCTGAGTGTGTACATTTGGCAGACTAATAGGTTGATGACCTAACCAAGGTCTATGCACCGGTGCGTTGGTGTTCATGCAAGATCATATAAGTAGTACGATCTCTCAAAAGGATCATATAGGTTCATTTACTGAACCGGAAGACATGAGCTCACTCATGAGATATTGGGAAGATCAAATTTTGTGCACGCTCATCTCACTTTGGGAGCTTGAATGAATTTGTAGGTTTGATATATGCCTTTGGAGAGTATATGATCAACACCTAGGTATGATATATGCTTTTGGAAAGTATGTGATCGATACCAACTCCCAATGATCGAATGAGAACCTTAATGATAAAACCCTAAAATAGACAGTCTAAAAGAGATCTAAAAACTTCGGGTTCATTCCTAGTCTTCCAGTATGCCCGATGTATATGTATTAGGAATACCTGAGGGTGATGTGATCATAAACGATTGTATAACCATGATGCTTCCATTCCTAGGGAGTGATGAAACAAGTCTGGATTTTAGTGACTCCTCTCAGTAGAGAAGTGATCTAATCTCGGTCCAAGTGTTGGACAGAGATCTGAATGTGATTCAGATGCAATGAGAAGAATGGATCTACAACCTTGATTTAATCAAGCATCTATGGGAGGTTCGCAAGATCTGCATTTGCGATGTGATCTTAATATCCAAGTCACTATATGTGGAACAATACAATCTCCATGTCCTTATCTCCAAGTATTCGCAGAGAAAGCGCATTATCCTTGAAAGAGTTCATGGATAATTTCATTGTCGATATATGTATCTGAGCATTGAGAAATAGATAATTAAATGTGATCTAATTATCATGAATAATATGAGTTTGATTCATATTATATGGAGAGTTATCTAAGATAATTAAGTATGATTTAATTATCAAAGATTTAAATAATGTGAATGTGGTTCATATTATTTGGGTACATGAGAATAGAGATCCAAGATGATTAAATGTGATTTAATTATCATGGATATGAATAATGTGGATAGCACTATCCATATTAATCATATATATTATAAATGTGATTTGTAATATATGAGAGAGAGCTATTTATAAACAACATTTACAAATTAAATGTTGATGTGAATTGTATTCACATTGGAAATTAATTAAAAATGTAATTTACATTTATTTTGGATAGTGAATGTGATTCACAATTTTCCAATGGAAAGATTGCAATATTCACAAAATAATTATGAATTATTTTTATAGAATAATTTACAACAAGTATTGTTGTAGATATTGGAGATTTCCTTGAAATGATGTAATCTCATGAGATTACATGGAGATTGCCCACCAATTCCCATTAGGAAGGGTGGATGTCCCCCCCCTTCTTTATGGAAGGAGGCAATCTTCCTTCCAAATATTTCTATGCTCGATTGATTTAATATAAATCAAATTATATTCAATTTATATTTGATTTAATTAAATTAATTGTTGTTGTAAATTTACAACAAAATCATGGCCATTAAAACAAATGCAAATCAATGTAAACCATTGGTTTTGTGTTGTCCATGGATTGAGATCCATGGATCCCAAAATATTATAAATAGAAGGGTAGCCCTAGCCCTTTATTTCACACACGCACAAGTTGGAGGCAACAATATATGCTCTCTCTCTCTCTCTTTCTCTCTCTCTCTACATGCCATCTCTCCCTCTCTCTTGTGGCCATCCACCTTGATGCCATAAAGAGAGTCGTTATCGCCGCAGCGTCGTTGTTATGTTGCCGAATTGTTTGCTCGTGGATCTCCGTCTCCTTTAGTGTGCCTAGCTCTAGAAGAAGACTTCGTATCTTGTGTGATAAGATCTGGAGATTCGTCACTTGGATCATCAACATGGATTGCGAGGAGCACGCATTTCATCAACGCGCTCATAAGCATCTCCTCCGCCAGATCGGACTTGAGACAGGAGGTCTCTTTGTTTAGAGACTCGATCGCAACCACGCTTCAAGAGGTAACCCTAATACTAGTTTGTGGTTTAGATGAAACTATTCGAGAAGTGTTCTTGAATCATGTGGTTTCATTGCATGAAAAAAATTTTAAATTCCGCTGCCTCGAGCAACTAGTGCGACTAGTCGCTCCCAATCACATACGATGTGATCATTACGCTTCTGTGATGCGCTTAAGGATCATACCATATCCTTCACTTAGATCAACTCGGATGAGGTGTTGGAAGATCGTATATCTTTTTCTTTGGTAGCATAGAGTATCGGGTTGAAATAAAGCTTTGGATGAAGGATGGATTGCTAGCACAATTTTTTCTAAGACCTCAAAACATGGGCGGAACAAGAGTTTCTATATCCGTCGGGGCATAAAAGATCAATGCAGAGTAACCAAAATTCCTACCAAAAAGAAGCCAATACCAAAAAGAACAATATTTGACCACAATGGTCTAAGCTTCATATAGCACGCAGATTTGGTGGAGACTTGGCTACAATGGCCAAGCTTCACAGGAGAGTTGACTACACTGGTCATTCCCCACTTCTTTTCCCTTCTTCTATACTTCTCCCCCGCTCGTTGTGAACTAGCATGTTACTGAACTTAGAAGGAAATACTTGACTCGCTGAGGACGAGTTACTGAAGGAGGCGATTGCATGGTAGTTCAACATCTTGGATGGGAAGAGCTAACACCCTTCACACACCAGAGACAGTTATTTAGAGTTCTTGTGGGATGCTTTGGGAGGGGGTTTATCTAAGATGACTTCTAAGTTGGGTCTGGAAGATGATTTGTACAACTTAGAGAATGTCATTCTCAGAACCCTTATTGTCACAAGGAGTTCCATCACATTATTAATCCAAAGGTCAATTCGAGCTCCATTTTCAGCTTTTGTTCATGACTATAGAATCCAATATCATTTCACTTTTGCATTTCATTGGTTGCTCGAGGATGAGCAAGGTTTAAGTATTGAGGGATGATGAATATGTGAGTCATACTCTAAAAGATGAAAATAGAGCTTCATTCCCAACTCGTTACTGTATTTAATCATTTAAATTATATTTCTAGCATTCATGCATGTATAATTAATATTCATGTTTTAGCATACGCAATTGCATTTAATAAGAAACCAAAAGTCCTTGTACATTATCAGCCAAAACATCCATTATTTTTAATTATTTTTCATTAATACCAAATAAAATAAAATCAACTTGGTTGTGTACATATTACTAACATTAATAAAAGAAAAATATCAAAAAAATAATAAAATTATATTCTCCTAATAAAACCCAAACCCTAGTTTGGAGACTAAAAGGCGTAAAAGTCAATCTCTCTCTCATGCAATCTCCAATGAACCCCTGCTCACTTTGAATTAATGTACATTCAATTATCTGCAACACAATATCAAATTCAAAAGAATCGGAGTTCATATGTGAAACTTGAGTTTTGGGACCTCATTGTATATTGTACATTTTGACTAATTTTAATCCTATTATTTCATGTACAAAATTAACTATTTTTTATTTATTTATTTTTCATTTATTTTCTTTTATGTTTTAGTAAAACATGCAAAAATTCAGATCAAAATTGAAGTAAAAATCAAAGAAAATAAATCACTCTGAGTTTGTATATATAGTCTGTATATATATACCTTTTATTTATTTATTTTATGAATAATAAAAAATAGATTAATATGTATATATTTATTTTATATTTTATCTGATTTTATCTAGATTTTTACCTTATTTAAAAATTACAAAAATACAAGATACAAAAATACTGGTATTTTATATCTATAGAGTACCACCCAAAATAAGTTTTGTACATATGATCTCTATTGGTTTTGCTTCCTTCACGAAAGGATCTCGTCGATACGAACATCTTTTATAAAGATCACTTTTTGACTTGACTTAATTTGTCATTTTCTATTGAATTTTCTTTTATTTTCTTTTTTAAATTTTCTGGAGAGACACGTGACAACTTCTAGAGCCGCCACATGTCCCCCTTTTTATATTTTTATATTTTATTATTTTATTTTATTATTTTGTTTTATTTTTTATTTTTTATTTTAATATTTTTATCTACCACGTGGCTCAACCGCGACCGTTCGATCTCGACCGATCAAACGGCCGAGCCCCCCCCCCATTCCTCTGTTGTTACACCTTCGCTGCCCCGTGTGCATTGCGCCCGTTGAGGCATGTGACCATAAGACCTCCCTCCACCTCCACAACTTTTCACCCTGAGCTCTCCTCCTCCTATAAAACCCAAGCTCCTCAGCAAGTACGAAC
This sequence comes from Ottelia alismoides, assembly GCA_037367405.1. Lineage (NCBI taxonomy): Eukaryota > Viridiplantae > Streptophyta > Magnoliopsida > Alismatales > Hydrocharitaceae > Ottelia > Ottelia alismoides. The sequence goes on along the minus strand of JAZKJV010002804.1, from coordinate 188,447 downwards.
GATTCACCATTATCATCATCATCGAGAGAGAGAGAGAGAGAGGTGGTCAGTGACAACATCCACCACCTCAAGCAAAGACCTAGTGGAGGCATGCTCCAAGGCTGCTCGAAGCACCTTCCTCTTTCTTCGTCTCCCCATGAGCAGCTAAGACTCATCGTCGCCACGGCTGGAGTCAAACACCGGAGTCGAGCTATGCTCCTCCATTCCTAAGGCATAACCCCGGGTAGCTTCATCTTCCTCCTCTCCTTATTGCTTCCTCTTCTTTCTTATATTTTCCTATGCTATTTTCTCTTCTTATTCTTCCGACATCGCACCACTATTTTACATCCCCTCCACCTTTGCGCTTGACCTTGTCGCTTGATGTATCTCCGTCGTGCTCCACCTCTACACTCGACCTCCACCCATCTCCGACGTATCCTCCAGCGGAACCCTAGCTCCGCTCCATCCAACGCTTCACAACCACCTCGCCCCTTGGGAATGTGTTGCCTAAGGACCGAGCTCCACCTCATTGCCTCTCGTCGGTCCACTACCATCTCCAAGCATCATCACACCACCTCCCCAGCTTCATCGACTGACATCAACCGAGCAAAGCTGGCCTCGTTCCTCAGTCGAGCGGCTCAACCACCAGTCGTAGGATCAAGGCTAAATCCCTGGATCCAACGGTGTTACATGAGCCATGTCGCGCTTCCAAGCCATCCCTCGAGCCAAGCGTGTTGGCTCTCCTGAAGCTCACCACGTCATCCACGTGTCGGCTCGATCACCCACACCTCAACCTTGGGCCCGAGTCACCACCCAAGCATCAACGTGCACGTACATTGTGTGGATAATTTACAATCAAGCCCCCACGCTTCTAGATAATTACGTCAAGGTCCCCACTGATTAGAGCATGTGCAATGCATGTGCCCTCTAGGGCAAATTGTAGAGGCACCCTCTAGTTTTGTTATTTACATATAAGTGATGAATCTCCATTTCATCACCTTTATTCTATCATTTTGGCCTTAAAAACCCCAACAAGTGCATGTAAATAGCATCAATTTGTCTATAATAGCATTCATTATTTATTGTACTAATTGTACATAGAATAAGGTTTTTAATGCCAAAATTATAGAATAAAGAGAAAAAAAGAAAAAGGAATAAAATATTGCAAATATATTATGACCCGAACCCCGAGACCAAGGCCAGCATGGGATTGGTCGACAAGGAATAGAGTAGGGGGAGATAAGGGCCAATAATACAATAAATACCTCATTTAATTATTCACTCATTTATGCATTTTTGACACCTATTTTGTATTTAATTATTTATTCATCAAATAGAGAAGCTTTGTACAGAAAAATTGTAGATAATAATGGGAATAAAAATACAAAATTGAATTTGTACAAAAATGATACACAGTGTACATTTTATACACAGAATAAAAAGCCAGAATCTCAACTTCACAGACCCATATCTTGCAAATAAAAACTCAAAATCCACCATACTCACCTTTAATTGTATATAGCTTTCCAAGAATTATTTAATAAAATTGGTTTCATAATTTTTGGAGTTCATATGTGAAAGATAGGTTTTGGCCCCCATTGTACAATATACCCGAATAAAATATTCAATTTATTCTTCATTCATTATTTTTACAAATTTATATTTTCAGAATTTTGTAAATAATATATATATTACACATACATATTGAAATTAGAATAAAATCAAAATGAATTTGTAAAATAAAATAAGTCTATACAATACATAGGCAAAATACCTATGCTATCTATATTATATAAATAAAAGGGATTTTATTCTTTTATTCTTTATTCATCTATATTTTTAGAATATTGTAAATATTACATAAAATTTATTAAAAATATAAATCCAAAATAAAAACCAAGAAAATACATTAAATAAATAAAGTGTATATAAAATATTGGTAAAATACCTATAAGTATACCTACATATTACATATACCTATTTATTTAAAAATGTAAATAAACTTATAAAAATTGAATAAAAATATATTTATACTCACAAAAATAAGTTATAATTTTATAAAATAAAAAATAAAATAATAAAATAAAAATAAACAAAATAAAATTAAATACATATAAATATACTTATAAATACATAATTAAAATAAACCCATGATAAAATACATCAAAAAATTAAATAAAAATCGTAAATAAATACTACATTATTTAATAAACATTTTTTATTCTATAAGAAAAATTTAATTATCTCATTTACTATGTTTAATAAATAAGTCAAATTCGGGCAGATATGGACCAATCAGAGGCCAGGGAATGTTGACCTCCGGTCAACTCCCCCTGCACCTCTGATTCCCGTCAGAACTGTCCAATCCCCCTTATTCTTGCATTTTTTCCGCCCGATCTGTTGCTCCATTGACAACCATCACTTCACGAGATTTATGCCCCGTTCATTGTACATTCACGTCGCTCATTTTATTCGTTTGTACATAGCTTGTACCGCCACCTATTAGCTAATCAATAAGGGCGCATATGCATGTTCTTAAATAACCCATCTTCTTCGTCCGAACTTTTTGGCCGTTTCCCTAGCCCTAGAGCCCCAGCTTTCGGCCAAGAGCGCATCCAGGTGACAGCTGGAGGTCCCCTGAAGGTCGTGGAAGCTCGTGGAGGAAGGAGATGCGCCCACGGCGGAGCTCTGGCATCTGTCCTGCTCCTTGGAGTTCTCATGGTATAAGAGCTGCGCATTTACATTTCTTAGGTAGATTTTTATTCCTGCATTTCATTTCTGCATTTTATTTAGCATTTAGATCGTTAGTGTAGCCTAGGTTAGCTAAATCGAAGTTCGCCGGAGCTCTGCTCCAGCGACTTCGCCACCGTGCCCTCGATTGTTTCTCGACTCACTTTCACCTTCATTCTGTTCCCCACCGCCTTCTCTACTTCCAGGCCATCTTTGTTCAACCAGATCTTCCCTAGATCTGCGAATCGATGCTCTCCTCCTCCACTTCGCCGGAGCATCGCCGCCCCCCATCGTTTTATGCTAACAGCTTCCTTTTTTTGGTCGAGGAGTGACGCCCTCAAGCCGTATGATCTTTCTGGACAGGTTAGGCACCTTGAAACGCGCCAGAAGCCGCAATCGAAGCCGGCGGAGGTACCTGGAGCTCCATTCCTTCTCCGAGCTCGTGGCGGTGCTCCAGCGTACCTCTGGCCGATCCAAGACCTCCAGCAGTTAGAGGAACCTTCCAGGAAGCCCATGGGACCTTCAGGAGCGGCAAAGATCGGTGGAGGTGCGAGATATCACCGGAAGAAGCTTGCCCTGGCGAGCGTTCTTCCCTGTTCGTCCAGCCATCGCCTCCGCCGTTGGATGAAGATGGAGGCCCAGATTGAAGATCAGCCGTCAAATCTCGCCTGGAGATCTAATCCATGCCATGGATCCGTGAAGCGTCATCGGCTCACGTGGAGGTGCCATGTGGATAAGTCACGAAGCTCAACCGTCAGATCCAGCGCCTTTTGGGATAATTTTCACTTATACCCCTGCTTTTTGCTGTATTTAATTTTTAATATTGTAAAATAAATGTCACGTTGTAAATAAATTTTAATTTTTGCTGAAGGGACCCTGAAGTTTATAGAATTACAAATAGGTCCTTCCGCGCCTCACGTGCAGTCCCACGTGAGGCACGTGATTTTTGCAGTGTATACCCTGGCATTTTTGTTATTTGTAAAATAGTTCCAAAAATTAAAATAAATATATATTCTGTTGGTATTTTTGCACAGAGCCCCTTGTATTTATTTTATTTGCAAAAATGTTCCTGCTAGGCTGTTTAATTTTTATGTCTTTTATCTATTTATTAAAAATACCTATGTAGCTCCTAAAAATCCACAAAAATTAGGTTAGATGCTTCATGTAGTGTACCTTGACGCCACGTGTCCATTCTGCATTTTTTGCATTTTACCTAATTATTAAAAATGAAAAAGGAGCCCTTTTGTACTGTTTAAATTGGAAAATACAAAAAAATTATAAAATGTTTTTGAAAAATCACAAAAAAATTATATATGGTATATTTATATATACATTGAATCCAAAAATTGAAAAACCCTAAAAATAATAAAATGAAAAATATAAAAATGATAAAGCTCCAAAATCCAACAAAAAATAGAAAACCCCTTAAAAAATCCCAAAAATATATTTTTCTTTTTTATAATTATCTATATATTATTATTAATGTATTAAAAAAATTTGGGTAATTTTGGGAATTATTTTATATTTTTCAAACCCAAATTATGTTTGATCTAGTTAATTGGTCCATATTGAGGACATTTTTGAAATTAAAAATACATAAAAATTAGAAAAATTCCAGAAAAATAAAAAATATATAAAAATATAAAAGAATATATATATTATATGTAATATGTTTTGAGTATCTATATATATAAATATCCATATTTCATACTACTTCCCTCTCTCCTTATATATATATATATATATATATATATCTTTATATATATACCTATATTTATAGAATTAAAAATAAAAAAAGGAGAAAACATAAAAACATATGAAACATAAAAACAAAATAAAAATTAAAAAAATATATATAATCAAAAAAACCCACAAAAACAATAAAAATTGGACATGATCATTGAATTGAATAATTGTACAACCAAGTTCACCACATCACCATTCGCCTCCCAGTGTTCGACCTCTACTTGTACTTACACCTATACACACTTGCATGTAGAGTTATAATAAATTTTAACTCCACATTTTTGGATATTCATTGCATACATTTATTGTGGGTTAATTGTTGACTGATTAGGGATTCTGTCTGAGGTCAACTCAGCGACTGTCGATCCGCCTTGTGGAAAGACACGACCTTGGCTAAATCCCTTTCATCAATAAGTCCCCTCAAGGCCCATTTTGAGATAAAAAAACTCTATATTTTTTTGTATTGTAGTCCCTAGAACTTCATTTTATCGTAACTTTCTTATTTGAACTCTATTTTTAGCATACCTTATGTCATTTTAAAGCTTGGTCTGCACTCTTTCATTCTGCATATTTTGTGAATAGATCATAACTGAATTTTTATTGAATACTATTTGAGGATTCCTTCTGATCATGCAGACTTAAAATTGACTTATTTGTGCTATCATATTTTGAGAAAGAATTGATCTCAATTACAAGGGCTTATTCAATAGGAATTGATCGATTTATTTCCTTGATATTATTGTTTTGATTATTTGCCAAGGATTAAATTATAGGGAAAATTAGGGGCCGGCTCTTTTTGAGGACCATCAATGTTCTTATTATTTGCAGAGTCATTTATTCATTGATTGATCTATCAACCTACTACCATGAATTTCATTGAATATATTTCTTAATTCTATCAGTCTAGGTTTGTGATTCGATTATACGATTAATTGAACATTTCATTTAGGATTGAAGATAGACTAAAATCATAGAACTTTTTCTTCCTCTATTTCTCTGTTTGTTCGCATCTCTTTTCTTTATGCTTTATTTTTTGACATAGAAGTTAACATTGTAATTGATAATCACTTAAATTAATTTGAAACCTCGCAACTAAAAATCATCATTCCATGAGTTTGACCTTGGTACACTTGCCAAGTAAAAAATCCACAATATTCCAAAGTGTGATTTTTCACGAATTGGATTCCACCTCCTATACTATAGCAATATATTATTCTTAAAGAGGTGGGATTTCGATTCATCAACTGCATGAGCAAGATTTTTGTGGATGAAATAGTAAGATTGCAAGGAGCACATGCATCCATTGTATCCAATAGAGATCCACACTTTCCCTCTAGATTTTGTCCTAGTCCACAAAAGGTCATGGGTACAAAATTAGCATTCTGCACGACTTTTCACTCGCAAACAGATAGACATGCGAGCATATTATATAAACATCAGAGGACATGTTATGGGCATGTGTATTAAGTTTCAAGTATACTTGGTATGAGCATTATCACTCATAAAATTCACATAAAATGACAATTATCAAGCTAGTAATAGAATGGCCCCATATGAAGCTTTATATGATCAGGCACGCAAAACTCATGTATGTGGAATGAAGTAGGAGAACATAAAATAATTACACCAGAATTGATACAAAATTCAATAGAAAAAGTTTAGGAAATAAGGAGATATTTGAAGAGTGCACAAGATAGGCAGAAAAAGTTATCCAGATAAGAGAAGGAGAGATCTTGAGTTTCAAGTAGGGGATCATGTATTTTTACGCTATCTCCTTGGGATGGTTTGATTAGATTCTGTAAACGTAGAAAAGAGACTCAAGATACATTGGTCTATATACTATTATAGATATAGGCAATGTAGCGTATCGTCTATTGCCACCACCAGACTTGTCGAAAATGCATGATGTTTTTCATGTTTCTACCCTTCAAAAGTACATCCCAGATCCATCTCATGTTATCGAACCAGAATAAATACAATTAAAGGATGATCTTTCCTATGAAGAAGCTTCAATACAAATTTTAGATCCCGAGGTTCAAGAATTACAGACAAAGAAGATATCTCTAATAAAAGTTCTATGAAAAAGCCATGCAATAGAAGAAGCCACTTGGGAAAGAGAATATGAAATGTGATCTCAATACCCACACTTATTACTAAGCTGCCTGAGTAACACTAAGTAGGGAAGTATTATGCCATTCTCATCCTTAAGAGGTACTAAATTTAGAAATACTTGATTATGGATAAAGACTTTTATTCTCTTTAAACTATGATTTTAAACCATTATGATGTTATAGCTATAGAAGTTCTACATTGAAATTCTCTAGATCCCAACTTAGACATTGTTATGATATTCGTCTTGACAAGACGATTCCAATGGATCTTGATTCATATCAATCAAATGTTGTTATGAATTTCTATGAATTTTTTGAATTTAGGAGAGTTGATATTTGTTAAGCTCAAAATCAACTATTAATTATTGTCATTAGGAAGAGTTAATTATGATTAAGGAGATTATTGATGATTTAAGGAACTTAAACATGGATTGTAGGCTAAAGATAATTAAGGATTATTAATCTTGATTAGTATAACTAATTTTAATTAGTGCTAATTAAGTATAATTAGAAAAGCCATGCTTCATATGAGCCAAAACCATGGTCAACAACCATAGGCATGGAGACCATGTCATTGGGGAAAACCATGGTATTGACAACATCATGGGCAAAAACCATGGGTCCTGAACCATGGTTTTCACCATTTGGAGGCTTATAAATTACCCTTACCTCCACATTCTCAATCCATCCAATCCATAACCAAAATTCTCCAAAATTTGATGGAGATGTTATCAAGAATATAGCGAAGCTCAGCTAGCAAGTAGAGTTAGGATCATAGTGCGAGTAGGGCGTAACATATTTCAGGAGAAAGTTCGTAGATCTATGCCGCATTTTCACATTTTCTTAGCATATAATGGGAATTTATGTTGAAATTTTCTTAACAAGCATCATCTTTTAAAGGGAAATTTTTGTCGAAACATTCTTAAGAAATATTGCTTTTTACAAGGAGGAACTCTGCAGATTTTCTCTTAAGAAAATCACCTTTTAAGGGGAGAAGAGATCGTATCTTTATTTTTGATAAGCCAACACATGCATGCATAAACATGGGTTAACAGATTCCATACATTAATTTTCTTTATACTACATAGGAGGAGAATATATTTTGGTTGGTGGATTGAGATAAACTTGCTAAGAGGCATCAACATCAAATTAAAAGTGAGTAGTCTCTCAAGCACCATTTTTGATATTCACATATATTTCAACTAATAAATATGATGTTAAAGATTTTAGTTATTCCTAGATCATACAGTTAGTTGTACATTTTTTAATTACTTTGGAAATCAGATAAGTTTTTATCCATAATATATTAAACTTAGTATTCAGACCTTGTAAGTAATATGATGCTTCAAGTTTTATATATGGTAGAAAAAACTTAATTTTCATCTTTAAATATAGTGAATCTTTATACAACTTGAGTATTTTCAACATTCGGTTACTTTGTAATAGTGCAAACAAAGTTTCACATGCATACAATAAAGCTTTTATGTAGTGATATGATTCATATATCATACACTTTTCATGTTATAGTTATGTTTTTATGAACCATAAAGGAAGGACACAAAAAGAATGAACACCACAGTTTCTCTCTGAGAAGTCATGAACTAGCCATCAGTATGATCCTGAAACACATCATTATATATGAAGAAAGCCATTAGATATGGTTGAAAGGACTTTGAAAGCAAGGAAATCAGACCTCATACATCACAGAAGCGTGGAGATTGGGTCATATCCGATCAAAGTAGACCAGCCATACTAGTCGATGCATCCACAAAAAATTAATATTTTTCACTGAACAGTCTGTTTCATCAAGACCATACGAGTATAAGGATACCTCTTGAAGCTCGATCGCGATCTTCAAGTCTCTAAGCAAAGATACCTCCTCTCTCAAGTCCAATCCGACAAAGACAATACTTGTGGGCACGTTGATGAGATGCACGCTTCCCACAATTCAAAGAGATGATTCGAGTAGAGAACCTCCTGATTTCATCGCATGAAATTCACCACCTTCTTCAAGAAAATGAGGTGTCGAAGAAGATGAACAACCATGAGAGATCAATCTAGAAACACAATGGGAGCATGACAATGGTTGTGGTATCCACAAATCCTAGGCATGGGACAACCACTAGGGTTTATGGAGAGAGAAATGGATGTGTGGTGTAGAGAGAGAAGATGAAATTTCAACTCTTGAAATTCTCTTCTTTTTGTGTTGTTGTAACTTGAGAGAGCTATGGTTTACCTATCTTGTATATAACATTGGATGGAAAGGATGCGCACTCCTAATAATAATCAATGGTCAAGATTGCATATGGCCCCAACCACAATTATGGTTAGGAGATGATAAATAAACTATCAACTCTAACTCCAATATAATCTCTAAGATTACGTACAATCTCCAAGATTACATGCAATCACCAAGATTTCATGTAATCTCAAGATTACATGAAATCTTCTTTCATGAATAAAGCTAAAAGGAGAGAGGGCCTCCTTCCATAAAAGGGATAGAAGCCCACCGTGGTGGACACCACCATGGAGGACCATGCCTTTTAAGAGTGGAGTTTTCGATCTCCAGTTATCCCAATTTTATGCAATCTGATTATCATCAAATCTTTATTCATAGAATTATTTTATCAATAAATTACCATCAAATATTTGCAAATTATTGATGATAGTCGCAAATAGATCATTGGCATTTATGAATTACATTCATCTATCCAAAACTAAATCTAAATCTCATTTACATTTATTTGCATGATGTAAATCCATTTCACATTAACATTGAAATTGTGAATCATATTTACAATTAAGTCTCTCTAGGATAATACAGGTCACATCCACATTATTTAAGTTTATTGTGGAGAGTATTATCTACCTTAATCATATCCAAGAAAATTAAATCCAATTTAATTGTCTTATATGTCTCTCTGGACATGTCCAAATAATGTGAATCATATTCACATTATTCCTGATAATTAAATCTGATTTAATTATTATCATTTCTCTATATTTTTCAATACTTAGATATTTTCTCTAATGGAATGATCTGTGAACTCTTTTAAGAATTGTATGCCTTCTCCGCAGATACTTGGAGATAAGGTCAAGACGATTGTATTTGACATGTATAGTGATTTGAATATTGAGATCTAATCTCATATCCAGATCTAGAAGACCTCTTTGAGATGTCGGATTATAGTAGACAATATATCTAATCTTTTCATTGCATCCAAATTATATTCCAATCAACATCTAACATTTGGATTAAGCTTGGACAACTAATTTACTGAGTGGTCACTAAAATCCAAACTTGTTTCATCACTCCCTCGGAACGAAAGTGTCATGGTATACAATCTATTAAGATTACACCACCCTCGAGTATTTCTGATACATGTACATTTGCATACTAGAAGACCACAATTGAACCCAGAGTTTGGGTCTCATTTAGGGTTGTCTCCTTCATGGTTTTATTGGTAACTTTCTCATTCAATCATCGGGTATTGGTATTGATCATATTCTTTCCAAAAACCTATATCATACCTTTAAATCTTGTCTCATTTTCAAAGAAAGATGACAAATTTTGAATTTGATTTATCCCAATATCTCATGAGTTAGCTCATGTCTTCTGATTCAGCATCAAACCTATATGATCCCTTTAAATTGTTGTATTACTCAGATGCCCATGTATGCATAGTAGCATGCCAGTGTATAGATCTTAATTAGGTCAGCAACCTATTGCTCTGCCAAATGTACATACTCATTGATAGCACGGATGTATCATGCGAGGGTCACCATTAATAATATGAGAGGTGTCGTTGAGGCGACCGCTCACAAAAATACCCGTGTTGATCAGCAATTAACCCACAATCCAAATAATACAACAGTCAAGCTCAAAAATAAATGTGAATTAATCTTTATTTACTCTACCATAAGATGTACAGTGACAAGTATGTAGAGGTCGAATCCACAGAGAGCAATACAAAATGTCATAGCCTACATGTAAATCACAGTCATCCTTGTGTGGGTTTTTGATTTTATATTTGTATTATTATTATTAATTATATTTTTTTATTTTTATAATGTAATTAGGTAATATATATATAATATAAATAAAAATACATGTATACCCATAGAGGGTTAGTGTATAGCTTATAATTCTCTCAATATATATAGGAATATATAAATTTAATAAATATATATATATATTTTTTATTTTTTTTATATATTAAGACTAATGGGAATACATATAAATAATTACATATATATATATTTCTTTTTTTAGGATATATGGATATATATACATAAAGGGGGTATTATAATATTTATAGAAATACTCAAAAATAGTCAAAATATCAGGAAAAGGGTCTTTTTGGAATTTTCATGGTTTTTTACTGTTTTTATGATTTTTGGATATTTTTGCAAATATTTTTAGTATTTTTAACTAGCTAAATAGTAGCAAACAGTGGACTAGGTATTGGTCGTCACCAAAATAGATATTAAAAATAGCTAACAGCCTCAAAATGGTGATACTATTTTTCTAATAAGGGTAATAAAATATAGCATAAATAGGGCTTGAGTTTATATTTTTCTGATTTTTCTTTGGTTTTTAATATTTTTTTGAAGTTTTTGGGGTATTTTTGAATTTTTAAGGTTTTCCTTTTGAGATTTTTAGGGATTTTTGGACTAACACTAGAATAGGACAAAATACACCATAGGGAATTTTTTTAGAATTTTTCAAGGCATTTTCCTATTTTTTTGGGATTTTATAATCTAGATAGTGAATAAAAGACATGTTTTTGATTTTTAATAAATGCAAAAAGGCAGCAAAATGAAAAACTAAAAACATGACATGCAAGCACAACCAACCAGTAGCTTAAGTCTATTTTTACAAAAATTTTCGATTTAATATAAAGCACAAAATAAATAGACAAAGCATTCAAAAATTAAATGGCCTAGCAGGGTATTTTTGCAAATAAAATAGTTCGCAGGGGCATACATGCAAAAATCACAATAAAAATACACTTTAACTTTTATTTTCAGGACCATTTAACAATTACAGGGACCCGGCGGGGCTTCAATGCAAAATTTCACGCGCCTCACGTGGTTGCTGCACGTGAGGCGTGGAAGGACTAAAGTGTAAATATGAAAACATAAGGGGTCCTTTTGCAAAATATACATTTTATTTACAACTGAGACTTTTATTTTTGGGATTAAATTCTATATACAAAAAGCAGGGGGTGAGGTGTGAAATTTACCCCTAAATACAGTGTGGCATCCGACGGCGGAGGGCTCTTCACTTGCCACGCGTCGTCTCCTGATCGCCCGATGACGCTTCACCGATGGGAGGCTGAGATTAGATCAGCCCAGCTGATCTGACGGTCGATGCAATGCTCCACCAGACGGCTCCTGTTGAATCTGGGATGGCCCTCCTGATCCGACGGCGCTAGAGCTCCCCGGAAGAACTGGGACGAAGCTCGCGCCTGGCGAACTTTGATCGAGGAGCTCGGGCTCCTCCGGGGCTCTCCGGTGCGTCTGAGGTGCTCTGAAGGTAGCTGGAAGCCTCCCGCGTCGACTGATGGCGCTTTCATGGCTCCTGGGGTCCAACTCGATGGAGCGAGGTCGAAGAAGGAGAAGACCCCCAGGTGCCTCTTCCCGGATCCGTGCGAGTCCAGTTGGGCTCGATTCTTCGAAGTACCTGCACAGGAAGAACCGCGGGCGAGAGAGCTTTCTCCTCGACCCGGGGTTTTGAAGCTACGATGCAAAATGAAGGTGGGCGGAGGGGCTCCGGCGAACGGCGGAGGAGGAGCCCCGATTCGCCAGGACCTAGGGTCCTGGGTTGAACAAACATGCGCAATAGATGGAGAAGGCGTCGAGGAACGAGATGGGATGCTTGGGGCGGTCGGACACAGTCGGAACCACAGTGGAGAAGTCGCCGGAGCTGAGCTCCGGCGAACTTCGAATTTTGATTTTTACACTACAAGCATGATTTAAAACCTAATCTAATGACGGGAATGAAAAACTAACATCTAAAACTAACTAAAAATGCATAGAAGGTCAGCTCTTATACCTGGGGGCCTCCAGGGAGCAGGGCGGACGCCGGAGCTCCGCCGCGTCAAAATCTCCTTCCTCCGGCCGAGTCAAGCTGCCGGGCTACTCCCCCTGTCACGAGGAACAATCCAGGAGCAAGATCTAGGCTTTAGGTTGGAATAAAAGTGGCCAAATTCGAGGAAGGAAGCAGAGATTGTTATTTATAAACATTGGCGAGTGGCCTTATTGACCGGCGATTATTGGCTGATCCAATGAGTATCTACATGATCTGAGGTTTTGGCGGGCATCATGGATGATTGGGAAGTAATTCTTGTGCAGGAAGCATCTTCGATTGATGGATGGCATGCCCGGGAAAAATGGGAGAAGATGGGCGAAGAGACACGCTAAGTCACATCGGGCGGCTGGGGGAGCAGTTGACCGGAGGTCAACGAAGGCTGGTACGCGATTGGTCCACGCCAGCCGCTAGAAGACAAAACAGGGGGTCTGAGTAGAAATTGAATTATTTGACCCTTTAAATGATTTTATTAATTTATTCTTATAAAATAAAAAATGTGTATTATTTTGTCTAGTATTTATTTACGATTTTTATTGAATTTTTTGAGGTTTTTATTATCGTTTTATTTGAATAATGTGTGTTTGTATGTATTTACATGTATTTTTATGTATTTTTATTTTTAATTTGTTTATTTTCTTTTATTATTTTATTGGCTTATTTTATAAATTTATAATTTATTTTTGTGAGTATAAAGGTATTTTGTTTGATTTTTATGAGTTTATTTATATTTTTAAATAAATAGATATATGTGTATGTAGGTATACTTATAGGTGTTTTATCTATGTATTTTATACACTTAATTTATTTAATATATTTTCTTGATTTTTATTTTGGTTTTGTATTTTTAATGAGTGATGTATAATGTATACTTTATTATAAAAATATGAAAGAATCAAAGAATCAAGGATTAAAATCCTTTTTACTTATATATAGGTATAGAGCATAGGTATTTTGTCTATGAATTTGTAGACTTATTCTATTTTACAAATTAATTTTAGTTTTCATTAACTTCTCTCATGTGTATGCATTATGTATATTATTTACAAAATTCTAAAAATATGAATTTATACAAGTAATGAATATTGAATAAAATGAATATTTTAATCAGTCCTATATACTAGGAGGGCCAAAAACCTAACTTCTGCATATGGGCTCCAAAAATTATGAAACTAATTTTATAAAATAGTGTATGGAATTCTATATACAACTAAAGGTGAGTTTGGGTGATTTGGAGTTTTTATTTGCAAGATGTGGGTCTGTGAAGTTGAGATTTTGGTTTTTTATTCTGTGTATAAAATGTACACTGTGTATCATTTTTATACAAACTCAATTTTGTAATTTTATTCACATTATTATCTACAACTTTCATGTACAAAGTTTCTCTATTTGATGAATAAATAATTATATACAAAATAGGTGTCAAAAATGCATAAATGGATGAATAAATAAATGAGGTATTTATTGTACTCTTGGCCCTTATCTCCCCCTACTTTATTCCTTGTCGACCAATACCATGCTGGCCTTGGTCTCGGGGTTTGGGTCATAAAATATTTACAATATTTTATTCCTTTTTCCTTTCTCCTCTTTATTCTATAATTTTGGCAGTAAAACCTTATTTAATGTAAAATAAATACAAAGAATAATGAATGCTATTATGTACAATTTGATGTTATTTACATGCATTTGTTGGGGTTTTTGAGGCCAAAATGATAGAATAAAGGTGATGAAATGGATATTCATCACCCCCCTATACTTGCCTTTGCTAGTCCCTAGCAAACACTTATGCAATAAGTACAAAAAGAATAAAGAAAAGAAAAAGGAGAATAAAAGAAAGATAGAGTGAATACGGGTGCTTTCAGTGCAATGCATGTTCTTACAAAATCTGAATTTGGAGCTCCTGTCAGACCTTGGGTGTGAATGTGTGTGGAACCTAGTCGGGAACCAGCTCTAAAATACAACAGCCTTCAATAGTCACAGAACTCGGTTCAACCCACCTCAATAGCCGGGTCAGAACTAGTCTACATCATACGCAAACCCTTATAACTATGAAGCTGACTTGTACGGTGTAAGTGATAGTGCCTCTCCCCAACTGAGATGATAAAGGAGCTGACTTCTCTAGAATGACAACCCAATGATTCCCCAGTCCAACAACTCTTTCCTCGAGGAGCAGGGTATTCCCTTCTAAGTTCAAGTGGCAAGCAGCTCAAGAGGAGGGGGGTGAAGAGAAGAATGGACGGTAGCCAGTGTAGCTACCTATCCCGGGATGCCAGACCAGTGTAGTCAAGTCATCCAGCTGCAGGCTCACATATTTGTCTTTGGAACTCAAGCTTGCTTATTAACTTTGTACATACTTTGCAGGCATTTTATTTTTGTACAGGCCTGACCATTTTTTTTAACATACTATTCACAGCAGCATTTACATAAGGAGTTTTTCCTCTTGAGCCAGTAGACTATCCCTCTTTTGAAGCTTTATCGCAACCCACAATCTCCTGTTTTTAGACCTCATGGCTATTGGACCAGGTTGGGGTGCACTTCCCTCTCTAGACGAGGACGAATGTTTCCACCCGTGTGCGTCTCAGACTGGCAAATCCATCCCCCTCACCACTCCAACTGAGTTGAGCCAAGTGAAAAGTGCAAGTATCCAAGTTAGGTCACGGTCGGCAAGAGTCGTACGTGTGTCTCGAAAAGTTCTACTTAGTCCACTGAGGTGACTTGAACCCAGCCCTGATTTCTCAAAGAATTAAGTCTGTATAGACCTGAAGTACCTTAAACCTAGTTCCCATAAGGTTCCAGTGCAGTTAGGTGCGGTAAGGTCCAACCAAGCTCCCATTTGAGACTTTATTAGACTGATTCAATCATCAAGCTCACTCAAAAAGAATACGAATGGTATGCTTATGCTATGCACAATGAATGATGCAAATTTTTCACAAAAAGTTTGGAAAGAATCAAAGAATGTTTTTACACAAAGAATTTTTGCAAATAAACTAAGAACTTGACATACACAAAAAGTATATACAATTATTTACACGGGCGTGCTGCTTTATTCACAAAATGTATGAGTTTCTAAAAATTTTACATGTTTGAATGGAGTAGTTTATTTAGAACTGTACAGAAAGGATTGTATGTGTCTTATTTATGATTTACAAGAGTTTGTAAGAGTGTTCTTATTAGGTTTTGAAAATACTTTTGCAAACTATAGTACACAATAATTTTCGCAATCATTTACACACATTTGAAATCTATTTTTGCAAAGATTTGTCACACTATATATGTATAATTTTCACAATAGTTTTGACAAGCATTTTTCAAAATATTTGCACATAGGTTTTTCAAATACTTTCTTTCACACAAAGAAAAATTTTGCAATCAAAATGTTCTCACATATTTGAAATCATTTCACATCAAATTTTTCAAAACTGGTCACACTATTTTTCAAATCGTACTGTATAGGTATCTGATTTATTTATCAGTATGTACAAAAGAAGAAAAACAGTATTTGATGTATAATATGGTTTTGGTTCTTATAGGCTTTATTTGGGCTTATTCATTATTTACAAATGAGCGATTTTTGTGCGGACTCCTCAGACTTACTTGAGAATCATTTTCACAAGGATTTTGAAAACTGTAGTCCAAAATAATTTTGCAAAACATGTTCACGCATTTGAAAATCCTTTTACAAAGGTTTTATACAACATAGATAGATTTTTCAAAACAATTTTGTCAATCAAATTTTTCACAATCATTTGCACAATGATTTTCACACTTTTTGGTTTCACTCAAAGAAAATAAAATTTACACGCAAAACTAATTTTTCAAACTTTGAATACTTGTACACACTCTTTTCAAACAATTTTCACAAGATTTTTCAAAAGAGAATGTTTCGCACAAAACCTTTTTCTGACTCAATTATCAGTATAATTACAAAGAGTCTGAGGAACTCACAATCATCTTTCATTATTATAGAGCTACTTTTTACATTTTATTTTATGATGAGGTGGTCTTTTATTTTTCAGTATGAGTTATGGCTTGTAGTATATACATGGTATATACGACCCCCCTATACTTAGACTGAGCTATGTCCTCGTAGATCGAAAGGAAAAGCAAAGACATAACTCGTACTGAGTATAGACAGATCTATGAATAAAATGAATGAATGAGAAGTTGACCGTCCCCCCTATACTTAGGGTCAAATAATCTTAAGTATAGTAGACTGTACAAAAAGCAGGGAGGGTCAAGGGTGGGAATATACTGATCGTACTCAGATTGTCTCCCCCTATACTTAGGGTAAGATACTCCTAAGTATAGACAAGGAGAGGAGACAATGGAGAGGATCGTAATGAAATGACAAACTCGGGGTGCACACCCCCCTATACTTAGGACCAAGTACGTCCTAAGTATAGAAAACTGTCTACAAGGGTGGCACCTTTTGTTACGAAAAAGAAAATAGAAAATGAAAAGAAGAAAAGAAGAAAAGGAGCAAATCAGATAAACAGTTGTTGAATGGCATAGTCTGGATCTTTCGATGCCGCAGGTGTTGTGAGGGTGTCATCATGGTGCATTAGCTGAATAGAGTCAACAACGGCCAAGAATGCATCTGGTTCGAGATAAGGCTTCAGTAGTTGGCCGTTGACGACGAAGGGCTGTGCGTCAGGAGACAAATCTGATATCGTGATACTGCCATTGTCACGCACCTCACAAACTCGGAATGGCCCTGTCCACTTACTCTTTAATTTGCCAGGAAATATCCGTAACTTTGCATCAAACAGCCACACTTTCTGTCCAACATCGAAGGTCTTTCGTCTGATGTGCCGGTCATGCCAGCGTTTCACCTTCTCCTTGTACATCAAGGTGTTATCGTATGCGCAGTCTCGGAATTCCAAGAGCCTGTTCAGATCGTCTTTTCTCTTCTGACCACTTCTTCGTGAGTCCAAGTTACAATTGCTGATTGCCCAAAGAGATTTATGAATTAATTCCACGGGCAGATGGCATGGTTTCCCATATACAAGACGGTAGGACGACATGCCCAAGGGAGACTTGTAGGCCGTTCGGTACGCCCATAGAGCTGAGTCCAAGAGTTGAGACCAGTCTTTTCTGTTCGGCCTAATGAGTTTCTGCAATATGGTCTTGATTTCTCTGTTTGATAACTCTGCCATGTCATTGGTCTGCGGATGATAAGGAGATGCGACACGGTGATCGATGCTGTATTCCTTCGTTAATTTCTTGACCTCTTTGTTGATGAAATGGCTACCACCGTCTGAGATGAGAATCTTTGGTATCCCAAACCGTGAAATGATGTTCTTCTTCAGAAACTGGCAAACTGTTTTGCTGTCGGCGGCTCGGGCGGGAATAGCTTCAACCCAACGACTCACGTAATCGACGGCAAGAAGGATGTGCTCAAAACCTTGACTGTTAGGGAAAGGTCCCATGAAGTCAATGCCCCATGCATCGAAAACGTCAGCTATCTGAATTATTTTCAGAGGCATTGAATCTTTGGCAGTGAGTGTACCTTTCAGTCGCTGACAGTCAATACATCTTTTAATAAACTCTGCTGCATCCTTGAATAATGTGGGCCACCAGAAGCCACACTGCAAAACCTTCGCTGTCGTACGATCTCCAGAATGGTGCCCACCAGATTCGAGCGAATGACAATGCTCGAGGACACTAGATTGCTCCGTCTGAGGGATACACCTGCGCCAAATACAATCTGCTCCTTCTCTGAATAAAAGAGGATCCTCCCACTGGTAGAAGCGGATGGTCGACATGAATTTGTTCTTATGATTCTTCGTCCAATCTGAAGGTATTACCCCAGAGGCGAGGTAATTGACAATGTCAGCATACCAAGGGAGAGAATCCACTGCTAAGATAGATTCGTCAGGGAAGGTTTCTGTGATAGGTGCATTACTCAGAGGAGACTCATGTTGTACTATTCTGGATAGATGGTTTGCCACCACATTCTGAACTCCAGGTTTGTCTTTGATTTCTAGATCGAATTCCTGGAGGAGGATCCAACGAATCAGTATTGGCTTGGCATCCTTCTTCTTCTGTAGGTACCGGATAGCTGAGTGGTCTGTGAAAATGGTGACCTTCGACCCCAACAAATAGGATCTGAACTTCTCTAAGGTGAAAACCACAGCCAACAGTTCTTTCTCTGTCACTGTATAATTTCTTTGAGCTTCATCTAATGTTCTGCTGGCATAGTGAATGGCATAGGGCGCCTTGTCTTTCCTCTGTCCAAGAACAGCTCCGACTGCAAAATCTGACGCGTCGGTCATTATCTCAAATGGAAGAGTCCAGTCGGGAGGCTGTAAGATTGGAGCCTGAGTGATAAGCTCCTTCAATTGATGGAAAGCAAGGAGAACTGGTTGATCAACAATGAACTCAGTCTCCTTGCACAAGAGTTCTGTCAGAGGTCGGGCAATGCGGCTGAAGTCCTTGATAAAACGTCTGTAAAATCCCACATGCCCCAGGAATGACCTCACATTCTTTACTGACTGAGGTGGCTGAAGGTTTCAAATGACATCCACCTTGGCTGGGTCGACTTCCATGCCACGTTTGGAAACGACATGGCCCAGCACAATACCTTCAGTGACCATAAAGTGGCTCTTTTCCCATGAGAGCACTAGATTGACTTCTCGGCATTTCTGAAGCACTCTGTCTAGGTGCTCAAGACAAGCATCGAAACTATCACCGTAGACAGAGAAATCATCCATGAACACCTCAAGAAAACTGCCTACCATCTCGGCGAAGACTGCTAGCATGCATCTTTGGAAGGTTGCAGGTGCATTGCATAATCCAAAGGGAATCCTCTTGAAGGCGTAGGTGCCGAACGGGCAAGTGAAGGTAGTCTTCTCTTGATCCTCAGGAGCGATCGCCACTTGGTTGTACCCGGAGTACCCATCCAGGAAGCAGAAGAACTCCTTGCCTGCTAACCTCTCCAGAACCTGATCAATGAATGGCAAGGGGAAGTGGTCCTTCTTGGTTGCTGCATTAAGACGGCGCTAGTCAACACACACTCGCCAGGATGTCGGTACCCGAGTTGAAATTTCCTCTCCTTTATCATTTGTAACCACGGTAAGCCCATATTTCTTTGGAACTACATGCAGCGGGCTTACCCATTTTGAATCGGAGATCGGATAGATGAAGCCTGCGTCACACCATTTCGTGATTTCTTTCATAACGACGTCCCGAAGGTTAGGGTTCAGCCTTCTCTGAAATTCGCGGGATGGCTTGGCATCTTCTTCTAGATAGATATGGTGTGAACACAGGGCTGGATTTATCCCTCGGAGGTCTGATATGCTCCAACCAAGTGCCTTGCGGTTCTTTTCTAGAACCTCGAGAAGTCGAGATTCTTGATCCGGATTTAGCCTGCTGCTGATGATGACCGGATACATGTGTTCTTCACCCGCAATGAAAGCATACTTCAGGCCTGCAGGAAGTGGCTTGAGTTCTGGTTTTGATCTGTCCACTTTATCTGTCACTTCAGATACCATGCTGGTGTGGGAATGCACTTTGAGGTTGCTACCATCCTCAACATTCTGTTGAGAGCCCGGAAATGCACCGAACGGTTCTGCACTAAGCTGATCATGTTCGGTCTGGAGTGAATGCTCAAGAAGATGCGCCTGCATCTGAGAATCTGTCTCCCAAGAATCATCGGAGCATATGCTGACTGCGCTTTTCAAGTCCTCCTCAAGAATGAGGATTTCTCGGGTCCATGGATCGTCCAGTGATAACTCCGAATCTCTGATCTCTGCGATAAGATCACAGTCTGCTTCTGATGCTGCCTGGCTCTCATTAGTCGTGGCATTCTGCTCTTTGTTCATGTTTATCGTGATTTGCTGGGTATTCGAGCTGAAAGTGATCTTCCCAGACCCGTAATCAACCACGGCACCGGAAGTACGGAGGAATGGTCTGCTAAGGATGATAGGGGTCTGGAGCAGGGGTGCAGGTGAGTCCATATCAAGGACTACAAAGTCAGCTGGGAATTTCATCTCCTGCACGGTAACTATCACGTCTTCCAACAGACCTCGGGGCCGCTTGACGGATCGGTCAGTGAACTGAAGGATCATGCGTGTCTGCTTGAGCGGTCCCAGCCTGAATTCTTGCATTATAGACGAGGGCAGAAGGTTGATGGAAGAACCACTGTCAAGGAGAGTACGCTCGAAAACCTGGTCAAAAATCACACAACTGATGAGAGGTGCTCCTGTATCATGCTTTTTCTGGGGGAGGTTGCTGATAGCTGCAACTGTGGTCATGGAGAGAACGTGCTTTTCTACTTCTCAGCGTCTGTTGTCTTGCGCTGGGCGACGCCTGTTAGTACATGCCTCTTTCAGTCCTTTATTTACAGCTGGCATGTATTCCACGGCCTTCAACAAGGGAATCTCAACAGTCAATTTATCCAAAATATCCACAACACCTGGATCAGACAATGCCTTTTTCGTTTTGCAATTTTTTTGGATTTTTGTATTGCATGCAGAAAAGGAATATTTACACCACTGGAAGGAAAATGAGAGTTCTTATTTACATCAAAATCATCGCCCACAGAATGTTGTACATCCGGACTACAAAAGGGAGTACAAGCTGAATCTAAACATGCTGGTGCTGCTGGGCGGTCAAAAAGAGTAGCGTCAGCTCCATCGGCTGGCGAGGGATCGGCTGCTGCTGGCGGCTCCTCCAAGGCTGGCGCGGCTTTACTGCTGCTACAAGCGTCTTTTTGCTGTTTTTGCTTTTGCTGATTTTTTTTTGTATTTTTGGCTGAGGTTGATGCTGGCAAGGCACGATGGCTGGACTGGCTTCTCCTTCCTCTTCCTCCTCACCCGCCCCTGGAGCTGGCACGGCTGATGCGGAAGATGACGATCCACCTGTTTCTTTATTCACCCCACTGGTAGTAGAAAGCGGAGGCAAGGCCCTACCGCTCCTGAGAGTAACAGCATTAGAATAAACAGTAATATCATTTTCAGACACGGACTGGACATCACATTCTACCTGCTCTTTCTTCTTGAAATTGTTGGGGTTGGCTTCGACCTGCGTCGGAATAGTGGTTCGGGTGGCGGTCAGGTCGTCAAGCCGTTTTGTCATCTCCGCCAGCCCTTTAACAAGCTGGCATAGACACTCCATGGTGGGACTAGCAGGGGACATATCAGAAGACTCAGCGTGCAAACCACGTTGCTGTTGGGTAGATGGGTGGGGAGGTTGTTGTTGGTGGTGCGGTGGTGCAGGAAGTTGAAGTTGTTGATATGACGGAGGAGGATACTGCTGATATTGCGGAGAGGGGGCAGCCGCGTACTGGTGATACGGCTGCGAGTGGCGGTACTGCGGCTGCTGTTGATACGGAAAGTTCTGCCTCCATTGTTGTGCAAACTAGGGAGGCTGCTGGTACTGCTGGTGCTGCTGGGAGGATTGACCAAAACGACCACCCTGAGGTTGGTGGTACTGCCGGTTGGCAAATTGCTGACCCTGTGGTTGTCCTTGAGGACGGGTCGGTTGTGCATCCTGAGTCCATACCCCATTTACTTCTTGAATTAGGGGTGGTGGTGGAAAGACTGGATCAGGTACAGGGAGGAACTCTGGTTGGTATACGACCATCTACTGCTGCGGCGGGCCCTGGTCGGGTGCCTGCACGTAGTATACGTGCTGGACTGCCGGTGGCTGCTGGCTCGGCTGAGGCTGATGCTGCGGTTGCGGCTCGTCCTTCTTCTCAGCGGGAGCGTCCGATGGTGTAGCCGACTGGACAGAGTTGATTGTACCGACCAACAGCTCGAGGTTCTTGTTGATCTGATCTAGCTTATCCAGGTTCTGGGTCCTCTTCTCGATCACAGCGAGTTTCTCGAGGTCCTGTGATCGCTTCTCAATGATATCTACCTTAGAGAGATGGCCCCCGATGATGCTGAGGTTGGAGCTCTCATCTCTCTATGCTTCCTTGGATGCAGCCATGTGAACTTGTTTCTGGAGGATCTGGGGCTGCTTCTGGTATGCCTTGGATGAAGAGAGGGCGGCCTCTCCTTCGGCCATTTCTTCAAAAATCTGCCAGACAACATCTTCATCCTTGTTGAAATGGGAGCCCCCACATGCTGCATCCACGAGCCTTTGGCTTTCAATGTTCAGTCCCCCAAAGAAATGCTGGACCAAGCTGGTCTTCGGGATATCATTATGGGGACACTTCTCCTGCAGATCAGTGAATCTCTCCCAAGCCTCGTGTACTGACTCATGTGCTCCTTGGGAGAAATTACTAATACGTGCTCGCATCTGGTTGAGCCGACCGAGAGGGTAGTATTTGTGCAGGAAGGCCGACTTCAACTCCTCCCAGGTCGTCACGACCTTTCCCATATGATTGACCCAATAGAGGGCCTTGTCCTGTAGACTGAAGGGGAAAACCGTCATCTTGACAATGTCCAGGGGGACATTCGGATAGTGGGTGGTGCGGCAAATGCGGGAGAATTGCTGCAGGTGAATGTACGGCTCTTCGTTCGTGTTTCCATGAAAGGCAGGGAGAAGGGCTATGAACTGGGGCTTCAGCTCAAAGTGAGTGTGTACCGGTGGAATGAGAATCCACTCGGTCATCTGGCTGTCCCCCGGGTTGTATGTTTCTTTTAGTGTCGGCTTCGGTTGTGGTATTTCAAAGTCATCATCAGGAGGATCATCACCTCCTCCACCTCCACCTCCTCCTCCCCGGCCTCCTCTGCCTCTGCCTCCTCTTCCATCGTCACGGTTCATCATGTCATTCAACATATCCTGGAACGCGGTTTGTGTCAGGGCCTGCTCGGTCAGCTGCTGCTGTATGGCCTGGATAGATGCCAACAACTGTGCATTAACTTGATTTTGATCTGGCGCCTGTCCCTCTGGTACGGGTGGCTGCTGACCCTTGCCCTTTCCTCCTGGAGCCATGTCAGGGTCTGAGTCGGACGAGATGAACTCCGGAGGAGTCTCCAGGGCTCGCTCTGGCTTCTATCTGCAGAATGAGATAGTCCGAATCAGATCACTTGTAATTAACTTTCAGCTGCCGTGATTAAGCTGGAATTCAGGTCAACCCCATCATGTGGTGAATGGAAAAGGGATGTAGACTGTAATCGACTCCCATTCACAACGGCGAAAGCGGGACAAAAGTGATCCCAGTTTATTGGGTGGCCAAGAGAAAGGTAGAAAACGAGGAGTCTGGAGATCGATCCGCAAAGTCCGGATCGGGTTCTCAGGAATCGCCTCGAAATTATCGGCGAAGTTGAGTCTATGGAATCGATGTAGGTGTCGGCATGGTCCCGACGAAACCATCCATGGATCAACTTCGCGAAGCAAGAGAATGTCGGATTGTTGGAAGAATGATACGATGGTCAACGAGGAATAAAAGGAGTGTAAAACAGTAGAAAGGCTCAGTTGAGCGGGGTGGTCAAAGGGAGAAACATCAAAAATGTGCGCAAATGCGCGGGACTTGATCTTTGAACCTTAATCTAGATTCATTCAAACACAATACAAAATCGGGTTCACCAACTCACGCCATGTGAAGCTGTGAAAGTTCGGCTATTTATTATCTTTTCATTTTTAGAGTTGTGATTTTCAGGCATATCTTATAACAAGTCCTTAGTACGCTACCCTATAGGAGAGAGAGTACTGCCGGAAGAGTATCCCGTACTTATCCTCCTCCTGTGTAACCTATAGTCTGTACTTTTTGGAGTCCTTGTAACCCTTCCTGGATCCCTACTCAGCCAAAGAAAAGAGAGAGGAAGCCGATAGGCGAAACCAATACTTCAGTTCTCGCTCGCAACGGAATCACCCGTGAGCGTGCAAGAACCTACTCGGACGCAGGACGATGAGACAGACACCCCCGTGAAGGCGTGGCCTATGCTCAATACTTCGGACAGGGTCGATGCTCTCACAATAGAGAGTCACCATTGGTGACCAAGTCCTACTCGCCTACGTACGATAGAAGCGCCATTACTTCGGAAATCCAGGCGATACACAAGGCAGTTGCAGACTGGGTTTTGGGCTTTAATCCTTAAGGGTCGCACTCGCTCAAGGGAGTAGGGTTTTGGTCCCCCTCCAAGGTACCTGAAAACAATGAGGGCTTTATGAACCCGGTACAAGGATAGTCCATTACGAATTTTAATTAAGGTCAAAGTTTATTTAGCAGTCCCCTTGTTTTAAGTTTTTGGGTCTTCACCTTTTTTGGATCTGTTTCGTACCAGCGCCTAACGTTTTTTGTAGATTTTTATTTAAGTCCTAGGTGCTCAAAATCCGAGGGAGATAGCGGAAAAGTCGTGCAAGTGGTTCCATGATGGAAATCTCACCATTGAACCGAATGATGCATGCTGAGTTAGAAGACTTACAGTGCATCCCAGCTCTCTCCATGCGGTATGCAAAACAGGATTTTTAAACCTATCTACATGTCGATATGCAAGGCACAAAAATCACCCTAAACATAAGCTGCTATTAGCGTGAAGAACCATAAGCCGCTAATTTATCTCTAGCCCAAGAGAGTCCGGTCTTGGCTCACCCCTCCTCTGCTCAACAAATTGAGGGTAGGAGAAAGCGCTTTACAGGGTTCGCTACGGCACAGAGGGCTAAGAGACAAATTAACAACTTGTTTAAGTTTGACTAGATCCAAGCGAAGTAAACTATAGGAACATGCATTCTTATTAATGTTTGGACCTAGCTACCGAGTCAAGCAACCTATATCTAGGGGCTCCAAGCACATAAAACAAAATAAAAGAAAGGCGGAAAGCTCAAAACTTCGGGAAACAAAATGAAAGAAGGCGATGAAAACTCGAAAAAACCGCGATGAGGCCCCCAGGTGAACAATCACCTGGGCACTGGACCTCATTGTGAAGAGTAGAGTCTTGTTTATATACATGCCAAAATAGTCTCTCTCTCACCATAAATTACAAAATAAATAATCCTAAACATCTAGCTCTAACTAATGCACATCTCCTTGCTTCTTTGGTGCACTCTCCAGATGGTCATGAGGAGAAGACCATCCTCCTCCAAGCTTGGCTGCATTGGCCTCCTAAGAAGCCATCCTCGCGTGGCGGTCCCTTGCATCAAAGTCACAAAAAGAATGCATTAGTAAAGCTCAATCAATTAAATAGAGCAGAGAAAATAATCACAAGACATAAATCAATTAAGCATGGTGATCAATAGCAAAAAAATAGC
This sequence comes from Ottelia alismoides, assembly GCA_037367405.1. NCBI lineage: Eukaryota > Viridiplantae > Streptophyta > Magnoliopsida > Alismatales > Hydrocharitaceae > Ottelia > Ottelia alismoides. Next base: position 162,650 of record JAZKJV010002804.1, on the reverse strand, counting down.
TGCTCACAAAAATGCATGATGAATCAAGAATTTTTTTTTTACAAGAATGACAAAATAATTAGGCTATGCTCATTGCTCCCCGGCAACGGCGCCATCTGATAGCACGGATGTATCATGCGAGGGTCACCATTAATAATATGAGAGGTGTCGTTGAGGCGACCGCTCACAAAAATACCCGTGTTGATCAGCAATTAACCCACAATCCAAATAATACAACAGTCAAGCTCAAAAATAAATGTGAATTAATCTTTATTTACTCTACCATAAGATGTACAGTGACAAGTATGTAGAGGTCGAATCCACAGAGAGCAATACAAAATGTCATAGCCTACATGTAAATCACAGTCATCCTTGTGTGGATTTTTGATTTTATATTTGTATTATTATTATTAATAATTATATTTTTTTGTTTTTATAATGTAATTAGGTAAAATATATATATAATATAAATAAAAATACATGTATACCCATAGAGGGTTAGTGTATATCTTATAATTCTCTCAATATATATATATATATAGGTATATATAAATTTAATAAATATATATATATATATTTTATTTTTTTTATATATTAAGACTAATAGGAATACATATAAATAATTACATATATATATATTTTTTTTCTTTTTTTTAGGATATATGGATATATATACATAAAGGGGGTATTATAATATTTATAGAAATACTCAAAAATAGTCAAAATTTCAGGAAAAGGGTCTTTTTGGAATTTTCATGGTTTTTTACTGTTTTTATGATTTTGTATATTTTTGCAAATATTTTTAGTATTTTTAACTAGCTAAATAGTAGCAAACAGTGGACTAGGTGCTGGCCGTCACCAAAATAGATATTAAAAATAGCTAACAGCCTCAAAATGGTCCATACTATTTTTCTAATAAGGGTAATAAAATATAGCATAAATAGGGTCTGAGTTTATATTTTTCTGATTTTCTTTGGTTTTTAATATTTTTTTGAAGTTTTTGGGTATTTTTGAATTTTTAAGGTTTTCCTTTTGAGATTTTTAGGGATTTTTGGACTGACATTAGAATAGGACAAAATACACCATAGGGAATTTTTTTAGAATTTTTCAAGGCATTTTCCTATTTTTTTGGGATTTTATAATCTAGACAGTGAATAAAAGACATGTTTTTGATTTTTAATAAATGCAAAAAGGCAACAAAATGAAAAACTAAAAACATGACATGCAAGCACAACCAACCAGTAGCTTAAGTCTATTTTTACAAAATTTTTCGATTTAATATGGAGCACAAAATAAATAGACAAAGCATTCAAAAATTAAATGGCCTGGCAGGGGTATTTTTACAAATAAAATAGTTCGCAGGGGCATACATGCAAAAATCACAATAAAAATACACTTTAACTTTTATTTTCAGGACCATTTAACAATTACAGGGACCCGGCGGGGCTTCAATGCAAAATTTCACGCGCCTCACGTGGTTGCTGCACGTGAGGCGCGGAAGGACTAAAGTGTAAATATGAAAACATAAGGGGTCCTTTTGCAAAATATACATTTTATTTACAACTGAGACTTTTATTTTTGGGATTAAATTCTATATACAAAAAGCAGGGGGTGAGGTGTGAAATTTACCCCTAAATACAGTGTGGCATCCGACGGCGGAGGGCTCTTCACTTGCCACGCGTCGTCTCCTGATCGCCCGATGACGCTTCGCCGATGGGAGGCTGAGATTAGATCAGCCCAGCTGATCTGACGGTCGATGCAATGTTCCACCGGACGGCTCCTGTTGAATCTGGGACGGCCCTCCTGATCCGACGGCGCTAGAGCTCCCCGGAAGAACTGGGACGAAGCTCGCGCCTGGCGAACTTTGATCGAGGAGCTCGGGCTCCTCCGGGGCTCTCCGGTGCGTCCGAGGTGCTCTGAAGGTAGCTGGAAGCCTCCCGCGTCGACTGATGGTGCTTTCATGGCTCCTGGGGGTCCAACTCGATGGAGCGAGGTCGAAGAAGGAGAAGACCCCCAGGTGCCTCTTCCCGGATCTGTGCGAGTCCAGTTGGGCTCGATTCTTCGAAGTACATGCATAGGAAGAACCGCGGGCGAGAGAGCTTTCTCCTCGACCCGGGGTTTTGAAGCTACGATGCAAAATGAAGGTGGGCAGAGGGGCTCCGGCGAACGGCGGAGGAGGAGCCCCGATTCGCCAGGACCTAGGGTCCTGGGTTGAACAAACATGCGCAATAGATGGAGAAGGCGTCGAGGAACGAGATGGGATGCTTGGGGCGGTCGGACACAGTCGGAACCACAGTGGAGAAGTCGCCGGAGCTGAGCTCCGGCGAACTTCGAATTTTGATTTTTACACTACAAGCATGATTTAAAACCTAATCTAATGACGGGAATGAAAAACTAACATCTAAAACTAACTAAAAATGCATAGAAGGTCAGCTCTTATACCTGGGGGCCTCCAGGGAGCAAGACGGACGCCGGAGCTCTGCCGCGTCAAAATCTCCTTCCTCCGGCCGAGTCAAGCTGCTGGGCTACTCCCCCTGTCACGAGGAACAATCCAGGAGCAAGATCTAGGCTTTAGGTTGGAATAAAAGTGGCCAAATTCGAGGAAGGAAGCGGATCTTGTTATTTATAAACATTGGCGAGTGGCCTTATTGACCGGCGATTATTGGTTGATCCAATGAGTATCTACATGATCTGAGGTTTTGGCGGGCATCATGGATGATTAGGAAGTAATTCTTGTGCAGGAAGCATCTTCGATTGATGGATGGCATGCCCGGGAAAAATGGGAGAAGATGGGCGAAGAGACACGCAAAGTCACATCGGGCGGCTGGGGGAGCAGTTGACCGGAGGTCAACGAAGGCTGGTACGCGATTGGTCCATGCCAGCCGCTAGAAGACAAAACAGGGGGTCTGAGTAGAAATTGAATTATTTTACCCTTTAAATGATTTTATTAATTTTTTCTTATAAAATAAAAAATGTGTATTATTTCGTCTAGTATTTATTTACGATTTTTATTGAATTTTTTGAGGTGTTTTATTATCGTTTTATTTGAATAATGTGTGTTTGTATGTATTTACATGTATTTTTATGTATTTTTATTTTTAATTTGTTTATTTTCTTTTATTATTTTATTGGCTTATTTTATAAATTTATAATTTATTTTTGTGAGTATAAAGGTATTTTTGTTTGATTTTTATGAGTTTATTTATGTTTTTAAATAAATAGATATAGGTGTATGTAGGTATACTTATAGGTGTTTTATCTATGTATTTTATACACTTAATTTATTTAATCTATTTTCTTGATTTTTATTTTGGTTTTGTATTTTTAATGAGTGATGTATAATGTATACTTTATTATAAAAATATGAAAGAATCAAAGGATCAAGGATTAAAATCCTTTTTACTTATATATAGGTATAGAGAATAGGTATTTTGTCTATGAATTTGTAGACTTATTCTATTTTACAAATTAATTTTAGTTTTCTTTAACTTCTCTCATGTGAATGCATTATGTATATTATTTACAAAATTCTAAAAATATGAATTTATACAACTAATGAATATTGAATAAAATGAATATTTTAATCAGTCCTATATACTAGGAGGGCCAAAAACCTAACTTCTGCATATGGGCTCCAAAAATTATGAAACTAATTTTATAAAATAGTGTATGGAATGCTATATACAATTAAAGGTGAGTTTGGGTGATTTGGAGTTTTTATTTGCAAGATGTGGGTCTGTGAAGTTGAGATTTTGGCTTTTTATTCTGTGTATAAAATGTACACTGTGTATCATTTTTATACAAACTCAATTTTGTAATTTTATTCACATTATTATCTACAACTTTCATGTACAAAGTTTCTCTATTTGATGAATAAATAATTATATACAAAATAGGTGTCAAAAATGCATAAATGGATGAATAAATAAATGAGGTATTTATTGTACTCTTGGCCCTTATCTCTCCTACTTTATTCCTTGTCGACCAATACCATGCTGGCCTTGGTCTTAGGGTTTGGGTCATAAAATATTTACAATATTTTATTCCTTTTTCTTTTCTCCTCTTTATTCTATAATTTTGGCAGTAAAACCTTATTTAATGTAAAATAAATACAAAGAATAATGAATGCTATTATGTACAATTTGATGCTATTTACATGCATTTGCTGGGGTTTTTGAGGCCAAAATGATAGAATAAAGGTGATGAAATGGAGATTCATCACTCATGCATATAGAAATACATATGTCTTCGGTCAGAGGATATGTGCCAATATCGTGACATCTTATGATACAGGTCTTGGTTATCTCGATCTCACTAAGCAAACTCTTTGACCTAACTCATACGACACCTCCCAATCTTTATTCCTATGTATAGGACATGCATCGATAGTTCGGTCAGATGTCAGACTTTGGAGAAAGTATTGACATCTATTTCTCAGGTTAGAGATCCTTTCTTGATAATCACTCAACGATGTGGCTGACTCCTCAATATAACTCTTTAGATATTCAACTCTGCCTCAACCACTATGATCCAACATTTGGATCAACAATTATATGGTATCAAGATGGTCATGATACATATCCCTAATTATATGAGGTATCTATCATGTAAATTAATTATTCTTTATTTCATATTAATGAGTGATTTGTAATAATCTTTATTGCATAATGGCTCTCCATGGGCTGGTGTGTCCAACATTCTCCCACTAGCCAAAAGAGCCATTAATGGGTTAATCGTTAAATACACACTCATGTTTTAGTTATAAGCTACGTAGACACATAGCTTGGTCAACTAATTGGTCACTCTATCTCGAGAGTCTATGCCAAGTCCTTTTACAGACTTGCACTTCCCCTGGTAACAATGCTCGCATCTAGTGCCTTGCATCTTGTTAGTTTTAGCCTTTGGCACTTCAATTATGTAGTAAACATAACTAGTACGAGATTTATATTATCCTTATTGGTATACCTCGATCGGAGATCTCTATCTTGTTAGATTAAAACATAGTCTTAAGTCTATTAACGTATTCATAGATAAGACTATGAGATCACTATCTCTGAACTCTTAAGCCCTTGAAGATGTTTTTATGACTACACTTTAGTGTTTTATCGCCGTAGTAGTATTAGTAACAATTTACCACTCCAACTACGTGGTAGCCATCTACCTTTTCTACAATCTGGCATACACCATGCTTCCTGCAATTGATGCCCAAGGGCATATAACTATAGCATTCATATCCTCAACACTTTGAGGTGTTATTATTTTAGACAGGTCAGTACCATATCTTAAAGGAAAGAATCCTTCCTTGGAATTTCCCATGTGGGATATGTCCAAGGTGTATCGTTGATGTGACAGTCCCAATACCCTCTTTTCTTTACCTCTGAACAAATTCAGAACTAAGATTTAAGAGGAATCCTTTAGATATTTTATCTCAACGGTATGGGACATACATATTATAAATAATTTCTATCATTCTCCTTATATCATTCCAAATGTCTAGGATCTCATCTACATTTACACAATAAACACAATGGAACTCCCACTGACATTTACATCGTTCATTAAGATTTTATCTGAAATTATAACCTTCATGATGCCATAAAATCTGATGTTCTAGCTATAAGAAGCTTGTTTGAGCCCATTGATGGTGTATCTTAGCTCGCACATTTTGCCTTCCTCAACTATGAAGCTCTGAAGCTACTTCATATGAATATCCTTGTTGAGGTATCCATTGAGGAATGTCGTATTGACTTCTATCTTCTATATACCATAGTCAAGTTGTGCAGCTAAATTTAGCAAGTTCCAAATGGATACAAACATGGTCATGGAATAGCAAGTCTCATTACAAGTGATGCCTTCTATCCATGTGTAGCTCTTGGCTACGAGCTGTGCTATGCAAGTCCCTACCTTCTCATAAGGTTCCCTCTTTCTTTTGAACATCCATTTACATTTGTTGGGTTTGAACCCTTTAGATGGATCCTTGAGGGTCAATACACAACACTTGTGCATAGAGTATACTTTAGACTTTATGGATAACATCCATATTTCCATGTCACAATCCACAAATGCTTCATCACATGAAGTCAGATCATTCATATCATTCTCAAACTCTTCTGACACAGAGAGTTCATACCACCTCGATGGTCACCACCCTCAAATTGGTTTGAAGTGGTGTAAGTGTTTCATCTTCATTTATCCCTTTAGTTTCTGGATTAGGAATCTCATAATCCTTCATGGATTCTATGAGTTCCTTTACTTCATTCTTATCTTGGCTCTTAAGGAATCATCCTCTAAGAATCATATCCTTAGATATGAAATCTTTAAAAATCTCAAGGTCATAAAGCATGTATCATATACGGTCCTTTACATACCCAATTAAGTGGCACTCTCTAGTATGAGATTCCAACTTACTTGCATCCACATTATGACATGGACCAAGCAACCCCAAGTTCTCATGTCTAACACTAGGCTTGATTTCTAACCAAAGCTCATGAGGGGTACTAGGTACGCATTTGCTAGGAATCTTGTAAAGGATATATATTGTAGTCTCTATTTCATATCCCTAGAAATTAAGAGTTAATTGTGCTCTGAATTAGCATTGATCTAACCATGTCAAACATGACCCAGATGTATCTTCCCGCAACTCCACTGAATGAGGTATTCTTGGAAAAGTGAGATAGGAAAATATTCCTTCCTTTATAATGTATTCTTTGTATTCATATGATAGGTACCAGATACCTCGATCAAATCGAATTCTTTTTGTATTCCTTTTAACTTTGGTTCTCAACAAAAATGCAAAATCTTTGAAACATTTCAAAGGTTTCTAACATGTAAGGAAGAAATCCCATACCACAAATGATCATAAATGGATTTTACATATTGTTAATGTTCATTATGGTATGGAGAGTCCACATACATCAATATGTATGAGATCTTGAATACATCTATAGGTTACACCGTTCTCAGGGAATGGTGCCTTGGACATTCTACTTTGAAATACAATATTCATAAGTACATAAGTTTTGAACTTTTAGAGAATCTAAAGGTCCATCCCTAGGTATTATATTGATCCTATCAATAAAGACATGTTCAAGTCTTGATGCTAGATCATTCTCAAATGATCTTCATCCTCTTTTGATCTTAAGAGTTTTAATTTCCAGTATTATCAATGAAATATTCATTAACATTCAAAATTCATATAGTCCTCTAGATGTTAGATTACCATCTAAAATATATCCATCACAACCCTTTATGATGGGTCTATCTCAGAATGTATGTCTATCTCTAATCATTCTTCAGATCAAGCTTACTAGTCTTTTAAAACATGTGCAACCATTACAAGTGTTTTTGGAAGATCTATATACAATTACCCAACTTTAAAGAAGTCAATTTTAATGACAAATTATAGATGTAGGATATGCCGATGTACTACCCGACTTCTTTAAGGATTCTGGACAGTCATACTTCTAGTATACCAACTTATTGCAATATTATCATTCATCCAACTCTTTGGATGTCATATGTGTGACTTTTCTTCTTCTTATATGGGCTGGACCCATGCTTCCATCGCACTTAATTCAATGCTTAAACACCAATTACTTAAGATAAAGGACCTCTCTAATTGAACATGTCCTCAAAGGACTTCAATCCGAGAATATTTTAACATTTACTTACTTCATCCTATTCATAAAATATGAAATTAAGAAGCTTCATGAAAGACTTGAGTGGAAATAGTAGAATGATGACACTCATCATGTCCACATTTATCTCCAATCATTATAATTTGGATCAGGTAGGTACATAAACTATTTAAGTACATCATCTCCTATGGAACCACCATTTTGCATAACGCAATGAACCGGGTTCTTCATGATCAAATGTTGAGAGCATATATCTATGCCAAAAGCATCTCGTTCAAGTCTAAAAGGATATTGACAATTATGGTCCACATCGACATGTTACTTCCAAAACGCACTCTACGAGGGATCAGGACTGTAGAGACACATGAACCCTTGGAAATTGTCCTACTTCCTATTTAATTGACAACCCTCATCATTATGAGGAAACTTGCATATTGTAACCAGATACATTTCGTGTCTAACTATAAGTGCTACATCTTAATGAAGGGAGTCAATTCAATGAAACGGACTTGCACATCACAGAAGTGTGGAGATCGCATTGTATGCGATCTAGGTTGACTAGTCGCACTAGTCAATGGGGCAGTAAAAATTAAAAAATTTTTGATGGAACCACATGCCTTGGGAACCTTTCCCAATCCATTCCATCAAGATCACACAAGTATTAGGCTTACCTCTTGAAACGTGTTTGCAGTCTTGTAGTCTTAAGTAAAGAGACCTCTTGTATCAAGTCTGATTCGATAAAGACAACACTTGCGGATGCATGGATGAGACACGTGCTCCCCGCAATCCTAGGTGACGATCCGAGTAGAGAACTAATGAATAGCCATTTTATTACCTTTTTTCTCCTATTTTGGCTTTAAAACTATAGTAAAATACATGTAAATATCACTAACTTGTATGAATTAACGTCTTAACCTTATTGTGTAATTAGCACATAAATGCTTATATTTAAATCCAAAATAAAATAATAAAGAAAAATAGAGAAAAATAAAGGAGGTGTCAAAGATACTGACTGACCTAAACCCTGAGACCTGGTCAAATATTGATTAGGTCAACAAGGAATAAAGTAGGGGGATATAAGGGCAGAATAATATACATAATACATAGAACCCTAAGTGTACAATACATTATATACCACATACTTACACTATTTTATACACACTCATACACACTTCAAATCAAAATATTTTCAATATGAAACACATATATAATAATATAAATAAAATAATAAAAATAATGTCACAAATAAATCAAGCACAAGTCGCTCTGTACATTCAGTTGAAAAAGCCGCAAACAAAACTTCATTAATCAATATCTTCTCCATATTAACTCGACATTCATCAACTCACCTTCACATTCATCAACTCACCTTCATTATATTTCAAATTAAATTACCTGTAAAATGAAGATTTCATTTAAATTGGAGTCAAGATACAAAAGTAGGCTAATTAGGTTACTATGGTACTTGTACATTTATATATAAAGTCAATATATTTTACTTTTTATATTTTTAACTTCTTTATATTTTTCATTATTTGTACATATTATTAACATTTAAATAAAATTTAAATAAAAATAAAAGCATTTGGTAATATCAAAATAAATAATAAACTCTAAAACATAAGTATACTATATCTATAATGTACATATATGTAATTATTTATACTCATAAATAAAATCATAAAATTTTGTAAATATGTATTAAATAATATTATAAATAAATAAATTATGTAAATATACTATTATGTATAAGAATAATAAAATAAAAATACAAATACAACTACACATGTATAAATACTTATATATAAAGTGCATAAATATTATATACTAATAAATAAGTCGATAAAAATAATTAAAAATCAAGTAAAAAAAGTTTAATGAATAAGAAACAACTTTTATGTTTAAGTTTTTGTTAATAAAATAAATTTATATTTTAAATTCACAAAAATTCCTCCTTAAGTGGTATTTTGTACTCTCGCGAGGAACGTGGACCAATGAGGAGTCAGGAAGGATTAACCCCATGTCAACCCTCCCTTCTTCATGCAAATGTAGCCCCGGACTGGTCCGATGCCCTCTTCTCCAAATTGTTCCCGCAGACACAAACCTCATTTGACCTCGAGCCTTCGAAGGAAATTTCATCCCAGACGTTTATGATCCATGCCACCTTGTCAAATCAACTTGATCATCCTTGGATTGGGCAAAAACCATAGGTCTAAGTGTCTCCATTCTACCGTTGTATATAACATCACATATCACAGCCGAGCTCTGGGGGGCTCAATCCTCTCTCTGTAACCCCAATCCTAAGTGCGAGCAAGTGTTAATTCAATTAAAAACATTAAATGTTTTATTAATCAAAAGTCAAAAATTAAAAAATATTCCTTATTTTCAAACTATTTTATGGGTATTTTTATTTATTTTTACAACTACAGTTATTAGGTGTTAATTTCTACAAGTACATACATAGGTATATTTACTTATATTTTAGGTATTTTATTTTTATTTTGTATTTTTAACTTTTATTATATTATGTACATATTTTATATATTTATAATATATTTAGACACATACATATTTTTGTTTTATTTTCCTGATTTTATTTACATACTCAAATAAATATGGGTATATACATTATAAGCATAGTATACCTATATATTTTAATATTAATTGTTTTATTTTATGTTTATATTTTAATATATTTCAAATAATATAAATACAATGGTCCCCAAAAAGTTGGCATCTGTATCTTAATTCTATTTTTAATGAAATCACCTTAATTAAATATATAATTTAATTTAAAATACAGTGGAGATGAGTTTAGTGAATTTTGAGTTGATATGGAGAAAATATTGATTAGTGAAATTTGGTTTACATCTTCTTCGTCTATGTGTGCCTGTTGCATTGTGCATTTTTTATGTGCAATTATTTTTATATGTTCCTATATACTTTTATGTACAAGTTTCATGGAGATCATTTTATTATTTTAGGTGTATAAAATGAAGAATAAAATCAAGTAAAATGGACATTTTTAAGAACAAAAACTAGGGTTTCTATATACAATTATGACTCTTATCTTCCCCTACTTTATTCCTTGTGACTTGGTCTTGGGTTTAGGACCATTCATTATCTTTGATACTTCATTTATTTTTCATTTATTTTTTTATTCTTTTATTTTGGATTTAAATACATATTTTTGTACATGAATCGGAGGTTAATACATATGAATAATGAATGCTAGTTTGTACAAATTAACTTATTTACATGTGTCTTGATAGGATTTAAATACAAAATAGAAGAACAAAATTAGATGAATGAGTATTCATCAATGAGTCTCAAGCATTTTGATAAGAAATATATGGCTAAATCCCAAATAGCTTTGCATGATGCATGGAAAACACTTTTTAGTCAAAAGTAAAGAATGAAACATATTATTGCCGTGAGAATATTTTACTAACCATGTAGAAATAACTGTAAATAATTTAAATTTAACTTTTAAAAATATATAAAATATAACATTGCTAATCATAGATCTTGCATTAACATCACCGTGGCTAATTGTACCAAGTCCATGAACACTGAAACAAAACTAAATCATATGATACGACAATCCCAAAGGCCAAAGAATACCCTGCATAAGGTCCAGAGCCCATATATATGGAAAATGCTGACCCGAAGTTCTTTGAACCATATCTAGTGGTTACCATACCTAATAGCTCCGTCATATCTAATGACATGTTTCAGGGTTATATCTAATGACATCACCATACTAATGGCTAGTTCATGACTAGTTCGAGCGCAACTGTGGTTTCAACATCCATTTATTTTTTTTCTTTGTTATTCATAAACATAACTACAAGCTAAACAGTGTACGATATCTGGATCATATCACTACATAAGCTTTATTTCATGCTTGTGAAACTTCTATTGCATTATTACAAAATGATCAAATACTGAAAATCCTCAAGTTGTATCATAACCTTCATTAATTGAAAGATGAAAACTAAGATTTTTCTACCATGCATAAAATTTGAAGAATCATATTACTTCAATACAAGGTTGGAATATTAAGCTTCATGTACTATGGTTAACAACTTATCCAATTTCTAAAGTAGATAAAGTATGTATAACTGTATAATCTAAAGATAATTACACGTTTTAACATCAAATTTAGTGGTCAAAATATAAGTGAATACTGAAAATAGTGCTTGAGAGACCATTCACCTTCGATTTGATGTTTATGCATCTTAACAAATTTATCCCAAACCACTAATCAAAAAGGATTCGCCACCTATATAGCAGAAAGAAAATTAATGTATGGAATATGCTTACCCACGTTAATGCATGAATGTATTCTCCTATCCAAAATAAAGATACAATATCTTCTCTCCTTAAAAGGTGATGTTTTTGAGAAAATTTTGCTAGGAATTTTCCTTGTAAAAAGTGCCATTTCTTAAGAATATTTTGGCATAGTCCTTCCTTAAAAGGTGATGTTTCTTAAGAAAATTTAGGCATACATTCCCCTTATATGCTAAGAAAAAACAAAGATATGTCTTAGATCTACTAACTTTTTTCCTAAAATTTGCTAGTCCCCACTCGTACAATGATCGTGCCTCTACTTGTCAACAGAGCTTCGCTATGTTCTTCCTAACCTATCTGCCAAAGTTCCAAGGTTTTATGGTTATGGAATGGATAGGTTGAGAATGAGGATGTAGGGGGTATTTATAGGCCTTAAAAAGGTAAAAACCATGGTTTATGACACCCATAGTTTTAGCCTATGATTTTGTCAATACCAGGGTTTTATGTTCATGATTTTGGCTCTGTAAAACTTGATTTTTCTAACGATACTTAATTAGCTAATTACTATTAACTAATACCAATTAATATTAATAATCCTTAATTATGTTTAGCACTACATTAAGACATGTTCAAGTTCCTTAATCATCAGTAATATTCTAATGACATTGATTAAGGGTCCATTTGGTTATCGAGTTATCTTAGATAACCCGACGTACCCCTCTGCATTCTTGGGTTAGAATTCCATCAGAAATCAAGGTGACATCACACCACATCCTTATTCCAACCCTTTCTAATTCTCATAACTATCCAAACAGTTACTATTCACATGAGGTTACCCCAACCCACCCTATCTCAGTAACCAAACAGACCTTAAGAGTTTAGTTTGAGCTTAACAAATATCAACTATCCTTAATTCAAAAATTTGTAGAATTCCATAACAACAATGTGATTGATATGAGTCAAGATTCGTTGGAATCATCTCATCATGACGGATATCATAACAATGTTTAAGTTAGAATATAGAGAATTTCAATGCAGCTCTTCTATAGCTATAAACACCGTAAGGAGGCTTAGGATCATACAAAGAGAATAAACGTTCTTTTTTTTTCACAATCAAATATTCCTAAGGTCAGCCTCAAGAGCCCTGTTGACTCCGCAATCCTGCCACTCGATCCCCGCAGACCCGAGACTGCGAGCATCGCAGAAAACGGCTATTCCTTCCTAGATCCCCATTTATTTATTATTATTTGTTACCGCCGAAACTCAGCCAAACGCTCTCTATTTGACATTGGGCCGATCCATCTCTCAATTGCCAATCTTTCCCTCCTCCCCGATGTCGCCCCCTGGGATCTTGCTCCTCCTCTGCGCCATCTCGCTCCTCAGCTTCGTATCGGGCCGCGCGGTGACGAGGGACATTGGTGTCGACCGCCTTGATCCGCCAGACGCCGCCGTGGACCTAAACAGATTGAACTTCGCTGCCTTACTTGAAGCTGCGCCCGCTCGCTTCGCGGTCGTGGAGTTTTTTGCTCATTGGTACTCGATCTCGACCTCGAATGTATATCAAGCAGCTGTGTTCACGGTTTCTTACGTTGATATCGTTCCTTTGTTGTTTCGGTGGTTATGCAGGTGCCCTGCGTGCAGGAACTATAAGGTATCAGGTTATGACTGCGCGTTATTGAGTCCGTTACGCGATTGTGCTTCCTGTGCTGTTTGTCTGTGTTTATGGACATGTCGACATTTGTAGCCTCAATACGAGAAGGTTGCGAGGATTTTTAACGGGCCTGATGCGCCGCATCCAGGACATGTGATAATGGCAAGGGTTGACTGTGCTTCGAAGGTACTTTGACCTCCGTTTGGAAATTTAAATTGGCGGGGTTTCTGGATTATTATTTTTTGTTTTTTTTTGCGTGCAGTTGTTTGCGGATGGATGTTAAAAATATTTACTTCATGTTTGGATCATGAATTTTGTTGCATACTGCTGCGTTCCAACACGAGGGTTGTTATGTGTGAATGTTTTCCCTAATGCTAAGGTTTGCATTCGTCCTGGGTGTACTCCTGAATAGGACACTGAGAGACATATGTGATGCACCTTTGAAACGTTCTTTTAATAATAATTGGATGGCCGTTCATCCTGAACAGTCATTCTTTACCTTTCAAGAAAAAAAATAAATCGTTCTAATGTAGCTACATGATTCAGGTCAAATATTGAAATTTTCAACAGAAAACGGTGAGAAACAACGAAATAGGTACCTTAAAAAAATGACGAAGCCTTTTCCCACTTTAAGTAGGGACTTGCTCAAATCTATGTTGAAATAAAAGTTTTGTGGGTGTACACGGGGTTTAAGTTTCTCCATGTACCGCCTAGGCAAAAATTCCTCTATGTCTGGGGTTATAATGTTCTTTAGTAAAGTATAAGTGGATAGTCTTTAATAGGTGTAGAGGCCTATTACACCCTAATTTCCCCGTTTCCCTCGGAAAATCACGAAGATACTCATTGGTAAATAATCAAACATGAGGCCTAGCAATGTCAAACATATTTCAAATGTTGTCGAACACTTCAAGGGTTACACGGTGCATGGAACTTCAATTTTACAATATGCCAATGACATATTGTTCATTGTGTGTTTTTGGTTTGGGGGGGGGGGTGAGGTTACAAGACACTTGGCTTTGATCAACATTTTGGCGGTGTTCTTGAGGTTGTGGAATTAATAAAGCGAATTCAACATTTATTCCTCTTACCATGAGTGAGTAGGTGGCTGAGATATGTAAGATGTTTCTGGCATGCTTGGATGTCATTAGCTAGTGTCTTACTTAGGGGTTCCTCTGATGGTCGAGACGCTTCATGGTAAAAATTTGTCTCTCCTTTTGGAGATTAGAATGGAAGTCAACTGGCAGGAAGACCATATGTTTGTTAAGAGGGGGATGGCTGGTTTGGGAAATTGGTATTATTTGTGATTCCGATGAATCACATGTTATCACATAAGCTTTTAATGGGGATTCATTGAGACCTCCATGATTTGTTGTAGAGTTTTTTTTGGACCACCTTTGTTCAGGAAAGTAGGGGATGGTGCTTTTACTTCGGATGCAAACTTTATACCCTTGGAGAAAGATGGTTTACTATGAAGGGCAAATCATGCATCCTTCATCCTGGGAGATAAACAATGCTTTGTTGATGAAATATTGGTGAGGATTTGGGGGGAGAAAGATGATTTGCTCTGAAGAAACACGTGTGATATTGGAACTCATGCCTTATCGAGCCTCTTATTCAATTTTAAAACTGGTTTATTCTGCAATGACAGATGTTAGTCATAGTGTGAAGCTGATTTATTTATCAGTAAAGTCGAAGTTAATGGGGGTCCCATTGTGAAAAGGTTAAGACCCTAGGCTCGAAATGAGCCACCCATTCCGTTGATATAGTCATGTTTGAGATTTGTAAATGCTTAGGAGTTCCTCTATTCAATCCTTTTCTTTCTTATGGTTGGATATTTCGTTAATTACATCTTCTCTTTGTTTCTCGAGCCTCTAGTAAATTATAGTCCCAATTAGAAAAAGTTCCAATCTTTGATGATTCCATCATACATGATTGAGTTGTGAAAAATTCTGTATAGGTATAATCTTTTTCTAGTTGCTCTAGAATAATTAGAGATTCTCTAGAAGAAATACGGGATCTGCTTCTGGAGGCAACATATTATTGAGCGACGGTTCTGCTTATGCGGTCATATACCCATTGTTTTTGAACTTAGTTTAATCCATTTATGTATGCACTTCTATCTCTGCCTGATAGCTCACTCTAGTAAATATATTTTCTAATTGGCCAGAATGAATTATGGATCAATTCCCCATGCATAAAACATGATTTTTGTATACACATCCATAGGAAGACACATTTAAAGGATCTCGAAAGCTATTTTGTATGCCCAAAGAGCTTGGTCAAATAATTAAGATCAATTCTTCCTATTTGGTCGGACAAGTTTTTGAAAAATTATTTTATCTCTCTATTAGACACTTTACTTAGTCCGTTTATTCAAGAGTGGTAAGGAATAGTTAATGTTAGAGCTAGCCTTATTTTATTTTATTGAGTTGTAACCCTTCGAGGTCCTTTTATTAATTTCCCTTTTATGAGTTCTGTAGGGTTTGCGGTCTATATAAGAACCCCCTATACCTCTTGAATAATATATCTCATTGCGTTCTCTTATAACTCATTATTCTCCACATGGTATCAGAGCAACAGTCCTAGATCGGTATTCTGACCTAGATTCCACTGCCACCACCAACCCTTGTCCCTCTTCATCTCCACGACCTTTGCGTGGGCCCCTTTCAGCAACTAGGGCCCCCACACAAGGTCCTTTGGGCCTTCCCCTCGCACGCACAGGCACCACCGAGGTCCTGTGCGACTGCCTAGGTCCCTAGTGCCCCCTGGAGACGTCGCCGAGGGAACTAAGTGCTCCGTCGGGGCTCTTACGCATATGCCTGGGCCTCTAGCGCAACCTTGTGCCTTCACCGATGCAAATAACTCCTCCGCTTGGGCTCAAATGCCTCTGTTTGGACTCCCTACCTCCGCCTGGGTGTCTTGCACCTCCGCCTGGATCCCTAGTGCCCCCTAGTGCCTCTATCTGGACCCCTAACGCCTCCTGCGGGTGTCCAACAATATCTGTGGGACTTGATTTCACCGTGCAACCTTGATTTGTGGCATCACAACCATAATATGCTGCTCCAGAAGCCTGAAGGGGGCTGAAACGGTGACCTAGGTTACCCATATGCTTGATTAAAACAACAATATTCTCTTTTTGGTCACTTTTTCTTGACCACGATGACATCTCTTCTCATTGAGACCAAGTCCTGGTATCCTACTTCTTTTGTAATAGTACATGGCAAATCTATCAAACCCAAGGGCACAGAAAACTGTGTGCTTTGATCTCGTTCATTCAAGGTGTTCGTCAATGGTCAACGCAAAAATCATATCCTGACTAACGATATGCTCAAGGGGACGTGCAAGGATTATGACAATGGTATGTTGACAACTGCCAGGTCATTACTTGGATGACCAATAGTGTCGAGCCAAACATTGATGCAAATCACCTTTACAAAGACTGCAAAGGTGATGCAGGAGAATCTGGAACAAACTTACTCTTAGAAGACAACTAAGTCTTACCTCGCAAACATTTATATGCAGATCTGGTATGCAATTCAAGGGGATTCTAGTCTCGTCGAGTACTACATGCATCTACCAGTCTATTTGAGGAGTTTTTATTTTTTTAACTAGCATGTTGTGATTAACATGTGGGAGAGCGATCTGATTGTTAGGTTTATCTTTTCCTTTCTACACTACATCCACGACACCAAGCTGTGAAGGAGTAGTTTCTAACGGTTGATACCTTACCACCGATTCAGACCATCTTTGATTATCATCAGGAACTAGAGACATTTGCTGGATGCGCTTCTGCTCTGCCTTTTGTAGAGAACTTCGCTCATTATGCATTGTCTGGGAACAGAGGATGATAGAGTTTCCATAGAGGTCGAGGTTGTGACTTTGGTTGTGGTCGTAGACGTGACTTAGGACATGAATGAGATTTTGGCCATGGTTGTGGCCATGAGTTTACTTCTCAGTATCCAACGCATTGGAACTACCCGTCAGAACAATGCTGGGAAAAGTTTGGCATACGATCCAATGCCAACCGTGCTTATGAGACAACCTCCTCTGAGACATCTTATGATACTACAGAGGACTCGCCTGATCAACATTCTGATGGAATGCCAATACCATTTAATGCTTCGGAATACTCCTGCTTGAGGCAGTTTCTATAGAACTCCAACCTGTCCACTGGTGAAAGTACTACCACTACTACTACTAGTAGTTTAGCTACAACTTTAGGTGCAGTAACAAACTCCGTCTCTGCTTCTGACCCTGTATGGATTATTGACTCCGAGGCATCTACGCATTTGATA
Source organism: Ottelia alismoides (assembly GCA_037367405.1). Taxonomy (NCBI): domain Eukaryota; kingdom Viridiplantae; phylum Streptophyta; class Magnoliopsida; order Alismatales; family Hydrocharitaceae; genus Ottelia; species Ottelia alismoides. Next base: position 144,795 of record JAZKJV010002804.1, on the reverse strand, counting down.
GGAGAAGGTAGTCTACGTATTTTCTCTCAACCCTCTTCCTCTGTGAAGACAATCCGGGTTGATAAAGGGGCCCATTCCCTCGTCATTGCTATCGGAACTATGGTGTTCTCCTCCAAGCTCTGACTTACTGGAGTCCATTGTGCTCCTACTTTTCCTCTTAGCCAAGGTTGTAAAAGTCGATAATCGGTACTCAATCAGCCGGGTCACCGACTAAGGATTAATTGGCAGTTGGGCAACTTATCGGATTTACACGGGCTTTAATTGACTTTGAATTTTTTAATTATTTAAATACAAGTCATTTTTATACATATATTCTTATATAAATAGACTTGTGTTGGAGTATTTGGTTATGCGTCACTTATGTGGGAGATGGGTAAATGGATCTCTCCAGGATCCATTTACCACATCTACGAGTTTAGTCCCGCATCTAATAGTTGTGGGATTTGGAGAATCAGTGAGGGCTGTATAAGAAGTCCTTCACCTGCTGTATCCAGTGAGAAAGTGTAATGCATACATCGGTTCTTTGAGGCGTTCTCTCGTAGTTTCATCTCGCTCCTTAGGAAGTAGGGTTCTACGTTGAAATCCTGGAGTTCTTCATGTTTATATTATTTCTCTGATACGCTTCCGCATTCATATTTTCTAACATGGTATCAGAGCGGGTCCGATTCTTGAGGATTTATTTCTATTCTTGATTTATTCGAGAATCGATTGACAGATTCAAGGTTGCAAAAAGCGGTATGCGGTATTCAGTCGGTAGGGTCACTGATTATTGATTAAACGGTATGCGGGAATTTAAACGGAAATCAATCGGGTTATGCGGTTTTGCATTTTTAATTAATAAAAAAATATCACATACATATAATTAATAAAAAAGTATAAATAAACAAGAAAAATATAATCATTAATTCACTATATAGATCAAACATTGTCAAATTCAAGGAAATATTTCATCTAATTGTTAAAATTAATAACATAAACAGATAGAATGCATAGCCATATGTCAAAATAGACAAGATAAACAATTATAATTCATATCATGAATCCAAAGAGGCATGGATAATGGTGATCCTTTGAAGAAAGTAGATAAATGTTCTTAAAAGGTTATTTCTGACCGTTTAAAAGGTCGCTTAAGGCCGTTTAAGACCGTTTAAGGCCGTTTATGCGGCCCGACTGTTTATGGACCCGATTTTGGTTAAACGATGCGGTCGAGCACCGCATGTGTTTAAACGACTGTTTAGACCGTTTTTTGCATCCTTGGATAGATTTGGTTCTAGTTTATTGTTGGAGATTATTCTGTTCATTCATTCCGCGTCAACGAGCAAGAGCGTCAAGTTCTAGGGTTTCCCACGAAACCCTAATCAAGATCCTCCTGGCGGTGGCGCATCCATCCGATCCAGTCTCTGGCAGTGCATGGTCTACGCACTGGCAGCGATCCATCCTCTCCTTCTATCGATATCACGCATGCGGCGCGAGACCTCCTCCTCCTCGCAGTCCAGCAGGCAGGGCCGATCATCCTCGTGGCACCCTTGCCACACTTACTTCTCCAGGTGGACCTCTCCCTCCTGGAGATGAAGATCTGCCCCCCTCGGCCGTATGATTCTAGGCGGCGTGCCATCCAGGACTGGCAAAGCTCCTGTCCTTCTTCTCCTTCCAGGCGGCACCTCCCTTGTGACGCCAGGTGCTCCGCTGCTGCTCCCACCTCCGCGCTTTCAGGCAATCCCAGTCCAACCACGACACAACCCCTCCTCGACATGATCCCTCACGCATTCCAGGGAGCAGTGATGACCTCCTTTCAGCCGAGATCCCCCTGGTGTATCCTCTCCAGGCCGGCGCGAGCTCTCGATCTGGGAGTATCCCAGAGGCGAAGGTGAAAAAGAGAGAGGGGTTCCATCGTGGAAAGAAAAGGGCCCGATGGCCTTTAAAAAAAATTTGGGGGCTATTTATTTGAGAGTCTAAGTGGGCCATTTGTTCTTAAAAAGAGAGAGAGATAGAAAATAAGGGGAGGACTTTATTTTGAAAAAAATGTGTTAAAAAAGCGTACGTGGGAAAAAAAGGAAAGCCGTAAAAAAATGTGAACGACTTATTAAAAAAATAGAGGTGACATCTAATAAAAAAAGGGGGAATGAAATAGCCAGGAAAAAAAGGAGTTTTTTTAAATGATGATTGAGAAAATCCGAGAAAATGTGACGGCTTATGTGATGTTTTCCACATTTTTGTTGTCTTCTCCCAACTTTGTCGATGTCTTCTTTCCGACAAGTATGGGAGAAAGGGGGAGTATTGTATAGAGTTACAGATCCGAGTCAGATTCATATTCTCCAAACTCCATATTTCAGGTCATTCAGATTTCAAACTCTACAGTTGTTAGACTCGACGATCTGGTTCCGAGTCTTCATTTTCAGTCGCACATGTCTGCAATCATGTTGTTGTGGTCCCCATCATTCTTGTTTTGTCGGCCATGGTTTTCATGTGATCCATAGGGACTCCAGAGTAGAGATCCCATTCTCTATGCTATATGAGCTAGGGTTTTCATGTGGTTTCGTAGGGACTCCAGAATAGAGATCCCATTCTTCGAGCCAGATGGGAGAGACCCAGTTCTCTAACGAGGAGACTTTCAGACTCCATTCTCCAGCGACCGTGGATTCCGACGAGGATTGTCTCCACGACCTTTTCAGTTCGACCCTTTTCAGAGATGGAGCAGTTGTCCACATGTTGTGGCAGGCCAGAGTACTCGGACGAGGAGACTCATTTCAGTTGTAGTGACTCTGGCAGGCGCAGTACATAACACATGCTGTCTGACAAGGAAATTCAGTTTGACTCGCACTCCAGTCCATCCATCCTCCTCACCTGCACGGCACGAGAAGCAACGTCCTCGGCAAGAACCGACAGTTGTGCATGTTGAGTTGATATTGCCTGTAGTGTTCTGTATTGTGAGTTGAGATTTGTTTCTGTTTGTCCAAGCTGAGCATTGCATGCTCCAGCTTGAGGGGGAGTGTTGGAGTATTTAGTTATGCGTCACTTATGTAGGAGATGGGTAAATGGATCTCTTTAGGATCCATTTACCACATCCATGAGTTTAATCTGACATCTACCAGTTGTGGAATGCGAAGATTTAGCGAGGGCTATATAAGAAGCCCCTCACCTCCTGTATCCAGTGAGAAAGTGCAATGCATACATCAGCCCTTTGAGGCGTTCTCCCGTGGTTTCATCCCGCTCCTTAGGGAGTAGGGTTCCACATTAAAATTCCGGAGTTCTTCATGTTTATATTATTTATCTGATGCGCTTCCGCATTCATATTTTTTAACAATTTGTATATTTTTAAAACTATCATAATGAAATAAAAGAAGTAATTGAATTTTGTTGTGATATTTATTTCTCTTTATCTCTATTTTGTAATTTCCTATTTTCTTCGGCCTAGTTTATGTAATTTTTCCTTTGAGTTTTTCTCCTATATTAGAGAGCTCTAGGGCTCCAAGGAATACAACATTTCATTTCACGCCTTTCCATATGGTATCAGAGTGACGGTCCTAGATCGGAGCCTGTGCCCTAGATCCCCTCCTTACCAAAACCCTAGCGTGCTCCCGACCACCGCCACTGCCCACTGTTCCTGCAGGGGCCACCTCCCACTGCCCAACCGCTGTCTCATCATCGGGCGGCACTCAACAACTGCAACTGCCACCCGCTAGTCATTGCCGTCTCCTGCTGGCCGTCGTTTCCAGCCGGCCGTTGCCGCCTCCAGGGCTCTGCTGTGGGGCCCTAAGACAACAACAATCTCTCTTGCGATCCGTGGTTGCCGTTGCCGTTGGTGTGCACCATCTTCTGTTATGCCTGTTTCTGGATTTCTAAGGTGTGACGAGGTCATCTAAAACACCCTAGTTACTCAAAGGGGCATCCAACGAATGGAAGAGGTTGTGGTATGAGTCTACACCCACAACCATCTTCCCATATGTCAGTATAGATGGTGGTCTTACTAGTTGCAGAACCGGTCTTGGAGATTGTTGTCATCATGTCAGACAACAAAGCTGATGTTTCATCCCTAGGTGCCTTCAAAGGTCCAACACCCATCGTCAAGATGGATGGAGCAAACTATGAACTGTGGACCGTGCAGTTCATGAGTTTAATGCAATGAAATGACAAGAAGCACATCCTCACGAAGGAGGAATCAAGTGACAAGACTGTGGTAAATGCCTTATGGGAGGTAGACGATGCATATGCATGTATGTGGCTATTTGGGACCGTGCCAACCGAGATAGCTAATGATATGCTGAGTCAGCCTACTGCAAAGGCTATGTGGGACATTCTCGCCGCTACGTACTCTCCGACGAAAAATGAGCAGAAGATACTACAACTCCAGCATGATATCGTCACATCGAAGTAGAATGGTCGTCCCCTCCACACCCTTTACATTTCTTTAAGGGGTATGTTTGAGAAGATCCATGGTTACATTCCCTTGACTGTTATGCCAGAGCAGCTCAAGACATACAGAGACTCTGTGATGACTGGGGTCTTTCTAGCTGCTCTGAATACGATGCTGCTCGAGCTCAGATTCTTACTGATGCCACCATACCTCAGATGGAGGAGATATATCATAGATTGAGCAAGCTTTTGATATCCTCTGGTGGTACCCCACAGTCTCATACTTCTTTAGCTATGGGTGCACCTCGTGGTAGGGGGAGCCCTATACAGTATCATAGTAGGGGGAGCCCTAACTGTGGCAGGGGAGGGGGTAGTCAATCTCGTCAGCCATGCACCTACTGCCACATGTCATGCCACTCTGAGGAAACATGCTACTCTAAGCTTGGGTTTCCTGCTTTTGCACACATTGCAGAGCAGACTCAGCAGGCTGGGACTCCATTACCTGTATCTGATCAGAGATTTGATGAACTTGTAGCACGACTCAGGGAGATTATGCCTTCGTTTGGGTCTACCAGCTCTCCTTCAGGATCTTTAGAGATAGCTGCCTTAGCATCAACGTCCACATCGGGTATAACTTATGCTTTTACTAGTTACATGGCAGATTTGTCAGAATGGATCATGGATTCAGGAGCATCTCATCATCTCTGCAGTGACAGAGGACAGTTTAGCACTTATAGTCCGACTCAATTAGGGAGATTAGTTGTGATTGCAGATAGGACACACTCTCCAATTACTAGTCAAGGGAGGTGCAGTTAATATCTGCAATGCGACTTCAGAATGTTCTCTACGCTCCTGAAATGAATTTTCTATGAATTTACTATCCATTAGTCAAATCACCAAGGATTTACATTGTCGTGTCATATTTGACCCTTCTGCTCTTGTGTTTCAGGACATTCTTACGGGCATGGTGATTGGATCTAGCCGTGAGCAAAAAGGTCTTACAGATTGGTACAATCTCCTTATGCTAGTGCCTCTTCTCTTCGCACTGGATCTTTTTCTCCATATGTGTGGCATCTTCGTTTTGGTCATCTTCTGTAGAAGCCGTGTCACGTTCTTCCACAGATTTCTCCTCGCTCTACTTTTCAGTGCGAGGCCTGCCAGCTTGGGAAGCATCATCGGTCCACATTCCAGAGTCGTCAGGGTCGAAGTAATCATAGTCTTTTTAATTTAATTCATTTTGACATTTGGGGTCCTAGTCATGTTCCAGATCATCAGGGACACATGTTTTATCTTGTTGCCGTTGATGAGTTTTCAAGATTGTCTTGGGTTTTTCTTCTCAAAACCAAGTATAATGCTGGTCATGTTATCCAGTCCTTTATTACTGAAATAAGAAAAGTTTTTTCTACAAATGTCCAGTTTATACACTCAGATAATGCTCTAGAATTTTGCAGTACTCAACTTCTCGATTTCTTAGATCCTATGGTATTATGCATCAGACATCTTGTGCGTATACTTCTCAACAGAATGAGCAGCTGAACAAAACACCGTCATCTTTTGGATGTTACCGGGACTCTTCTGATCCAGAGTTGTGATCCTCATTCGTACTGGGGATGCGGTTCTAACTGCTTGTTACCTAGTGAATCGTACACCCTCATCAGTTCTGGGGGAGAAGATCCCGTTCTCGATTGCGTTTCCTGAGACGGATCTTTTCTCTCTTACGCCTAGTGTTTTCGGATATGTTGCTTTTGTTCATCAGATGTCTCTAGGTCTTGACAAGCGCTCTCCTAGAGCTGTCAAGTGTGTGTTTGTTGGGTATTCCAAGATTAAAAAAGGATATCGTTGTTTTGACCATGTTCGACGAAGGTACTATGTTAGTGCGGATGTCGCCTTCTTTGAGTCCATTATGTATTTCTCTCCTACATGTGACAAGCTCATTCCTTCAGAGAATGGAGAAGAGGTCTATATACCTCTACCTTCGATTTCGTCTACTCCAGGCTCCACTACACCATCACCTCCTCCACCACCACCAACACCCTCTCCTCCATCGTCACCACCACCATCACCTCCACCCCTGAAACGCCTACCTTCTTTCCGCAGGTCTACCCGCACCGACCTCTTGCTCATGTGCTTCCTCCATCATCCAGCACGCCCAAGGTATGTTCTAAGCATTTAAGTTCTACTAATGGCATTGGTGATTTGCGTGTGCAGCTTGAGCTGCAGGATGTCTTGGATGATACACCTTCTGAGGATACTGAGGATCTGGATGCGTCTATTGCTCTACAGAAGAAGAGGCGTGCATGCACTATGCATCCTCTTGCTTCCCATGTTTCTCTGACACGACTCTCCGAGGATTTTCAGAGGTTTGTTGTGGGACTGTCGGCAGTTGAGATACCACGGTCCTATCAGGAGGCATTGCAGAGTAATCAGTGGCGTATGGCGATGGAGGAGGAGATGGTAACATTACAGTCTCGTGGTACGTGGAGTGTTGTACATGCTCCTCTAGGCGCATCTGTTGTTGGTAGTAAATGGGTGTTTACAGTGAAACACTGAGCGGATAATACTGTGGACAGATTTAAGGCCAGATTGGTTGCTCGTGTATTCACCAAACCTATGGGGTGGATTATCAGGATAACTTTTCTCCTATTGCGCGTCATTCTACGCTGCAGATTCTTATTGCTGTTGTTGTGGTACGTGACTAATCGCTTTTCCAATTAGATGTCAAGAATGCATTCTTGTATGGGGACCTGCAAGAGGAAGTTTACATGCAACAACCACCAGGGTTTGCTACTGAGGGGGAATCCAGTATGGTATGTAGACTTCACAAGGCCATATATGACCTTAAGCAGAGTCCGAGGGCTTGGTTTCAGAAGCTCTCAAAGTTGATTGAACAACAGGGGTTTGTCATATTGCAGATCGTTCTCTTTTTGTTAAGAGAACCCACAGAGGTACCATTGCTATTCTGGTCTATGTTGATGACATTATTATTACATGCAGCGATGAATAGGACATTCGGGCAGCTAAGGATTTCCTTGGACAATAGTTTGTGACGAAGGACCTTGGCACGCTACGTTACTTTCTTGGCCTAGAGTTTGCAAGAAATTAGCATGGTATGGTAATGACGCAAAGGAAGTATGTCGCTGATCTTCTATCTGAGATGGGCATGACATGATGTAGACCTGTTACTACTCCAATGGATCCCAATGCTAGGCTCTATGATGATGACTTTGAGGAGGTGGATAAGAGATGGTACAAAGAGCTAGTAGGGAAGCTGTTATACATTACTATTACCAGGCCTGATATATCATTTGCTGTTAGCAGAGTCAACCAGTTTATGGAGCAACCCATGCATGCTCACATGGATGCAGTTAACATGATCTTGAGGTATCCGAAGTCTTCTCCAGGTGCAGGACTTCTATTCAGAAGGGATATGTCTCTCACAGTTACTGGATGTGCGGATGCGGATTATGCTGGTTGCCTCAATGACAGGAAGTCTACTTCAGGTTTCACTGTATTTGCTGGTAACTCACTGGTTTCATGGAAGAGTAAGAAACATACAGTTGTAACTAGATCTAGTGCTGAATCAGAGTATAAGGCCATGGCCTAAGGGAGCACAGAAATGATGTGAGTCAAGTCTGTTCCGATTGACCTAACTATTGATGTGCCTCTTCCTATGCACCTTAGATGTGATAATCAAGCCGCTCTATTCATAGCTAATAATCTAGCTTTCCATGAAAGAACAAAGCACATTGAAGTATACTGCCATTACACTCGTGATTTAATCCAGAAGGGGTTTATTTCCACTTCTCATGTTGCTTCATGAGATCAGATTGCAGATATGTTTACCAAAGCCCTTGCAAGGGTCTTTTTCACCATTGCTGTTCCAAGCTGAGCATGATAAACATATATGCTCCAGCTTGAGGGGGATTGTTGAGATATTTATATCTCTTTATCTCTATTTTGTAATTTCCTTTTTTCTGTAGCCTACTTTATGTAATTTTCCCTTTGAGTTTTTCTCCTATATAAGAGAGTTCTAAGGCTACAAGGAATGCACCTTTTCATTTCATGTCTTTCCACAAATTTAAATACAACATTAAGAGTATTAGAATAAGTTTGCTTTTAATACAACAACAACAACAAAGCCTTTTCCCACAATTAAGTAGGGTCGGCTACATGGATTCTTTGCCTCCATTCAGATCTATCTTGGGTCAATCTCGGGCTTATATCCAAAAAACTAAGATACCTTCGTATAGTCTCTTTCCAACACTTCTTGGGCTGTCCTCGCCCTCTCTTAGCCGGCTCAACATCCCAACACTCGCATCTCCTAACCGGTGCATCAGCTGACCTTCTTTGCAAATGACCAAACCATCGTAAGCGGTTTTCTTGCATCTTATCCTTGATCGGAGCTACACCAACTTTCTTTCTGATTGCATCATTTTGAAGCCGATCTTTACGTGTATGTCCACACGTCCATATTAGCATTTTCATTTCTGCTACAGTCATTCTCTGCACATGTCTATGGTTTACAGGCCAACATTCAGATCCATAAAGCATAGCAGGTCTCACGGCTGCTTTGTAAAACTTTCCTTTAATTTTTAAAGGATTTTTCTTATCACAGAGAACAACGGAGGCTCTTCTCCACTTTAGCCAGCCTGCATTTATTCTATTAGTAACATCTCCATCAATTTCCCCATCATGTTGCAAAATAGATCCCAGATATCTAAAAGAATCTCTCTTCTGAATGTTATCGTCACCAATCTTCACCTTGATTCCTTCACCATTGCTTCCATCAAAGATGCATTCCATATATTCCGTCTTAGCCCTGCTTATACGAAAACCTTTAGTCTCCAATGCATGTCTCCAAACCTCAAGCTTCTCATTTACTCCATCTCTAGTCTCGTCAATCAACACAATATCATCAGCAAATAACATACACCAAGTAACTCATCCTGAATGTGACTTGTCAACTCGCCCATAATCAAAGTAAAAAGAAATGGACTCAAAGCTGAACCTTGATGTAAACCAATGTTGATATCAGAATAGTCAGTCTTCCCCGTCGGGGTCCTTACACAAGATAAAGCCCTATCATACATATCCTTTATGAGATTAGTGTATAGGACGGGTACTTGTCTCTTCTCCAAAACTCTCCACAGTATCTCTCGTGGGACGGAATCATAAGCCTTCTCCAAATCAATAAAGATCATACGGAGATTCTTCCTTTTAGCTCTATAAATCTCTATTGTTCTCCTCAGCAAATGAATGGCTTCAATAGTTGAGCGACCTGGCATGAATCCGTATTGGTTTTCTTTTACTTGGGAAACTTGCCTCAACCTTCTTTCGATCACACGTTCCCAAATTTTCATAGTGTGACTCATCAGCTTGATACCTCTGTAATTTGAACAATTTTGAATGTCTCATTTGTTCTTATAAAGAGGCACCACGATACTCCTCCTCCAATCTTCAGGCATTTGAACAATAAGTTTGCTTTTAATAAAATAAAAAAAAAATAAAAAATGATATCTCTAAGCAAAATCGGTCGACTAGTGGGCCTAGTTGGAATTAGTCAGTACTCGTTCGGCCACCTCACTGCAAAGTTGCAAAAGTCGGTAGTCGGTACTCGGTCGGTTGGGTCACTGACTAAGGATTAATCAATAGTCGAACGACTAATCGGATTTAGTCGGACTTTAATCGGCTTTGAATTTTATGATTAATTTAAATATATAACTCATTTTTATACATATATTTACATAGATCTTATACATTTTTATACTATCATAATAAAATAAAAAGTTATTGAATTTAAATAAAACACTGAGCATATTATAATAAGTTTGTTTATAAAAAAAACAAAACATATAAGAATATGGTATCCCAAGCAAAAACTTGGTCGACTAGTGTACCTAGTCGGAATTAGTCGGTACTCAGTCAGCCACCCCACTGACTAGACTAGTCGGACCTACTAGTTGGGCTAGTCGGGCGACTTTTACAACCCTGCCTCACTGACTAGACTAATCGGACCAGTCGAGCTATTTTTACAATACTGCTCTTAGCTTATTATCTGTTCAGAAGCTATGCACATAACTTAATTTTTGGGTGATTTTTGATGAGTTATGTTATTATTTTCAGGATATCCGGACGAAGTAGATTTTTTTTGAAAGCCTGAAATGAGGGGGATACACTCGTAGGTACTCGCCCCAAGGTTTTATTCAAAAAACGAAGATAGAAGTAAGGAGGAATATACAAACGCACGCCCACACTAGAGAGCAATTACAAAACCCATTCTTCCACCAAACGCTTGGCATGAATCCTCACGTTCTCCTTATAGAACTGCTGGCCCGAGAACAGCAAATCGTTCCTACCTCGCCAAACCGCCCACAGTATGGCCAAAGGATAAAGTAACTCCCTTCTTGGCCTATCTTTATTTGCCAGAAGCGCGTCACAGAACAACTGGAGATCCTCAGCGCAGAACCAGGCCAAACCGGCCCCCTGCCATATTTGAATCACCATGGGGCACTTGAAGAAGAGGTGTTCTACGGATTCAATCGCCTCGCTGCATAGAAGGCACCTGTCAGAGAGGATTCCCAAAAGCCTTGCACATCGGTCCCTCGTCATCAGCCTTTGTCTCCTAAACAGCCATAGGAAGAAACCAATTCTCTCTGGAAGCTTGAGAGCCCACAAGAACGCACAATCGCGTATCAGAATCTCCGATTGGGACGGTGGCGACCTGTTGATAGCCCCAAATGCTTTCTTGACCGTGAACGGGCCCTCACGCCAACTCCAGTGGTCCCTCCCCTCCGAAGGACGCCCTACCTCCCTCACAACATCCAAGAAGGCCAAGAAATCTTCCAATCTCTGGTCGGAGAAGTTGGCGGAGAAAGTCGGGCACCAATTACCATCTGATCAGCAATCTGCCACCGAAATCAATTTGTCTTCAGCAAGAGCAAACAAGCGGGGGAAACACGAATGAAGCGTCCCACCCCCCGTCCAATCGTACGACCAAAAGGAGAAGGATTCACCCCCTAGAATCGGCTTAAAGAGTGCAATATTTTTCAAGAAAACCTCTACGACCCCCCCTCCAAAAGGGGGTGGGAGAGCCCAAGCGGTCGACCTGCGCCGGCGGCGCCCCCCCCACATCATAGATCCTGCACATCACATCACAGCAAAGATCCTCCCCCGACCCCCAAATTCTGCTTGCCCACTTAAGCAACAAGGCATCGTTCATTTGCTCGAGCGATTTCACCCCCAACCCACCCTGATCCTTCTTGTGCGTAATATCCTTCCACCCAACAAGGTGAACCCCCCTCGACCCACCCTTCTGCTTTCCCCATAAGAAGTCACGCATCTGCTTCTCCAGCCGATCTCTAATTCCTTTTGGAATATGCCGATTCGATAAGAAGTAAATCAGAATGGACGACAGTACCGCCTTTAGAAGGACCAGACAACCCCCTCTCGACAGGACAACGGACTTCCACCCCGCCAACTTCGCCTCCACTTTCTCCACAACTCTGAGCTAATCTCTCGTCCTCGTTCTGCCCGAAGTCAAGGGCATTCCTAAATAGTCCATTGACAAGGAAGAACAACCCAAGCCCAACGCCTGCGCACATACGTCGACCTCCTGCACAGAGACCGAAAGGGACGATCTTCGACTTGTTATCATTCTTAAGCATCCCGGACAACTCACCATAGATCTCCAGAGCCATGGCCATGCCACTGGCCTCCTCCAGACCCCCTTCAACGAAGTGGATTTTTGGTGGGGGACATGAGAAGAATGAACTCTACTATCTTGATATTCTGTCTTATTCAAGTTTTGTTGAGGCTGCGTTTATCTCCGACGATCCTTTGCTTTGGTATTTTCGCTTTGGCCATCCTTCTGCTAAGGCTATCTCCATGATGTTCCCTGAACTTTCTACATTGAAGCCTTTTGAGTGTGAGGTGTGTCAGTTCGGAAAACATCATCTAGCATCTTTTCTTGCACGTGCTGAGCCCCGTCGTGATGTTCCTTTTGCTCTTGTTCATTGTGATATATGTGGACCTTATCCGGTCCCAACACTAAGTGTATACAAATATTTTGTTGTTTTTGTTGACGATTATAATCGATCCTCTTGGGTATATCTGATAAAGGAACGCTCGGAGATCAATATACTTGCCAAGATTTTCTTTCGGTACATCAAAACATTCTTCTCTACTTGTGTTCAAATTTTTCATACTAATAATGCTGTGCAATTCACCCAACATGACTTGATGACTTTCTTTGCTTCCTAGGAAATGTTCACCAAACTTCTTGTCCTTATATCTTCCAGGAAAATGAGGTAGCAGAAAGGAAACTTAGATGTCTTCTTGATATTGCTCGGTCCCTTCTCACTCAGATGAATGTTCCGAAGACCTATTGTGGTGATGCCATTCTTACAGACGCCCATCTTATCAATGAGGCCTCGTATTCGATCCTAAAGGGGGCCACTCCTTTCGCGTTACTCTACTCCCCCAATAACTCGCCATTCCCATTACATCTGAGAGTTTTTAGCTGTATTGCGTTTGTCCACAATTTTCATGCAGCTGATAAGTTGTCACCTAGGGCAGTCAAGTACGTTTTACTCGGCTATTCATGCACCTAAAAGGGCTACATGTGATATAACCCTGATTGGCACCGATACTATATTTTTGCGGGTGTTACTTTCTTTGAACATACTATCTTCTTTACCCATTATGTCACGGATATTCCGATGGATCTACCTCCACCATCGATTGTTTATAAACGGAATCATACATCTGTGACTGTTCCTGTGCCTTTGCTTGCTCCTCTTCTGCAGGATGGGATGCCATCGTCAAGTGCTCCCACTATTGCTGCCGTGGATGTACCTCATGAGCTTCCCATAGCTCTCCTCAGGATAAAAAGACAAATGTACTTTCCACCCTATGTCTCATTTCACTTGTACTGATGATTAATCGTGCTATGACAAGAGATATGAAGATGCTCTCATGACCATTTCTGTTCCTAGAGATCATCACAGTGCTTTACAGGATCATGGCTGATAACGAGCAATGAATAAGGAAATGGATGCTCTTACATCCATGGAATGTGGGACCTTGTACAATATCCTATGGGAATTCGACCTGTGGCTTGCATATGGGTCTTCCCGAACAAACAATCACGTGATGGGTCCATTGATAGATTGAAAGAATGACTGGTTGCCAAAGGATTTACATAGACTTATGGGTTGATTACTTTGAGAATTTCTTCCTAATGGCGAGAATGGTCTATATTTTCACCGTGTGCCGACTTCACAAGGCCATTTATGGCCTAAAACATAACCCTTGGACATGGTTTGATAGACTTACTATTGAGATCAACACTCTTAGCTTCCACGAGACAACATCTGATTACTATGTTTTTGTCAGATGACGGTCCACTGGTGCTGTTATACTTGCAGTTAATGTTAATGATATAGTTATTGTAGAGACTTATGTTATGATGTTATGTACCATTTCTTATTTTCTGTTTAGTTTCTGGACTCTTATGTATTTTACCCATGGGGTCTCTCTCTATATAAGAGAGACCTTGATATTCCCATTGCTATTCGGAAGCAGAAACGGACTTGCGTGTCTTATCCTTTTGCTTCCCAGGTGTCCTTTCATCGCCTCACAGACGACTTTCAGAGATTTGCTGCGGCTTTGTCTTCCGTGGATATACCACGGACCTATCAAGAAGCTATGAAGATTGATTGCTAGTGACTGGCTATGGAAGAAGAGATGCGTGCTTTACAGTCTCGTGGTACATGGAGCTTGGTTAATGCTCCACCTGACGCATCCATTGTTAGCTGCAAGTGGGTATTCACAGTTAAATACCATGCACATGGCAGTCTTGATCGGTACAAGGCACGGCTTGTTGTGATAGGTTTCACACAAACCTATGGCATGGACTATATGGATACATTTTCTTCAGTGGCTCGTCACTCTACTCTTCGCATTCTTTTATCGTTTGCTGTGGTACGTGACTGGACTATATCTCAACTTGATGTCAAGAATGCCTTCTTGTATGGAGATCTGCAGGAGGAAGTCTACATGCAACAGCCACCAGGGTTCACTGCTGAGGGAGAGAAGCATATGGTGTGTAGACTTCACAAGGCGATTTATGGCCTTAAACAGAGCCCAAGGGCATGGTTCCAAAAGCTTTCCCACCTAATTGAACGACAGGGGTCCAAAAGATCAAATGCAGATCACTCGTTGTTCATTCAGAAGACTTCTGCAGGTACGGTTGTCATCATGGTCTATGTTGATGATATTCTGGTTACAGGAGATGATGTTCAGGGAGTAGAGAGGGCAAAAGCATTCCTGGGCCGTCAGTTTGTCACGAAGGATCTTGGTACCCTAAGATACTTTCTAAGGTTGGAATTTGCTAGGAATGCACAGGGTCTGGTGATGACCCAAAGGAAATACATTACAGATTTTTTGATTGAAACATGCATGGATGGATGTAGACCATCGAGTACTCCTATGGGTCCGAGCATGAAGCTGTATGACAATGATACTGCAGAAGTAGACAAGAGGAGATATAGAGAGATGGTGGGTAAGCTCCTTTATATCACCATAACTCGACCCGATATTGCTTTGCAGTAAGCCGGGTGAGTCAATTTATGGAGCAACCAAGACAAGTTCATATGGATGCCATATACATGATACTGAGGTATCTAAAGTCTTCTCCAGGCTCAGGGTTGCTATTTCAAAAGAGCACAGATTTATCTATTTCAGCATGTGCAGACGCAGATTATGCAGGGTGCCCTAAGGTTTGAAAGTCTACTTCAGGATTCATTGTTTTTTTGGGAGCTCTCTGGTTTCTTGGAAAAGCAAGAAACAAACTGTTGTGGCAAGGTCCAGCGCTGAATCTGAATATAGGGCCATGGCGCAAGCAAACACGGAGATGATGTGGGTTCGAGCTGTGCTAGAAGATCTACATATAACTGTACCTTTACCCATGCAGCTTCAATGTGACAATCAGGCAGCATTGTTTATTGCCAACAATCCAGCATTTCATGAAAGAACAAAGCATATCGAAGTAGACTGCCACTACACGAGAGACATGATCTAGAGAGGCTTGATATCTACATCTCACGTTAGCTTAGGGGATCAGACTGCTGACATATTTACCAAGCCGCTGCTCAGAGGACCCTTCCAGAGATGTTCTTCCAAGCTGAGCATGATAGACATCTATGCTCCACCTTGAGGGGGAGTGTAGAGACTTATGTTATATACCGTTTCTTATTTTCTGTTTAGTTTCTAGACTCTTATGTATTTTACCCATGGGGTCTCTCTCTATATAAGAGAGCCTAGGGTTCCTTGGAATAATAGATTACTCATTTTTCTCCAATAGTTATCACATGTGATGACAAAGAAGGCATTTCAGAGACCAAAGCTTTCCTTCATAAGGTCTTCGTCATGAAGGACCTTGGCCAACTCAGCATAGAAGTGATACATATTATAGTGAACTTCATCTCTCACAAAGGAAGTATTACTTGGACATCCTAACTGAGGCTGGACTACTTGGATGCAAGCCATCTAGCTTCCCTTCCAACCCGAGGAAACACTCTACTTCAGTTGATCCTGCATTTAAAGACACTACACGATACAAAAGCCTAGTTGGCAAAATACTTTATCTTACTGTCACTAGTGCCGGATATATCTCATGCTGTAAACGGAGACAACCAACACATGGAGAGACCACTTTACAATTATCGACATGATGTTCTTTTAATCCTTTGCTACTTGAAGGAATCCTTAGGGTGAGGCCTCTTCTATGGGGTCAAGGGTCACACTGATGTCTTTGCTTATGCTGATACAGACTATGCTAGTTCACCTGAGGATCGTCGATCCACGACATGATATGCTATGATGGTTGGTGGAAACCTTGTCGCTTGGCAGAGTAAGAAGCACACCGTAATCTCCAGATCGAGTGCATAGTACAGGTTGATGGCTCAAGCCACCTGTGAGATTACGTGGCTAGTCTCTTTTCTACAGGAACTTGGTATTGTTGCTACAACTCATGTTCCTTTGTACTGTGACAACAAGTCCGTTACATACATTGCCACTAATCCTATTTTCCATGAGCGGACCACGCACATTGAGTTGACTGTCACTTTGTTCGTGATGCTGTACAAGGAGGGAAGATCACTACTTGACACATATCTACTGATTTTCAGCTTGCAGACATATTCACGAAGGTGCTACCGAAGAAACATCTCTCTTGGATAATCTCCAAGTTGGACATGATCGATAGATATGCTCTAACTTGAGGGGGAGTGTTAGAGTTAGCTTTATTTTATTCTATTGATCTGTAACCCTTCGGAGTCCTTTTATTTAATTTTCCTTTTACGAGTGCTCTAGGGTTTCAGCTAATATAAGAACCCCCTAGACCTCTTGAATAAATTATCTCATTACGTTCTCTCGTTATTCTCCACATTACCATTCACGAGAAAGAAAAAGTAAGTACATTCCATTTTGACAAAAGACCCATACCCAAGTTTGTGTCCACGACCTGGATCATGATTTTTCTACCCCCAGAGGTAAATGTCCTTACTTTTTGGACTAGTTGTGGGCGAGGAGAGATTTGAATCCCCGAAACCGTAGTTCTTAGCCATGTGCTCTAATTCTTTGAGCTACAAGCCCCACCCCACCTTCAATGGATCTGGTCCCGGGAGTACCTTAAGATAAATGGGAATCTTTCCTATCTTCACCCGCGTTTCTCTTTAGAAAAACAAGTATCTTGACATCGACATTATTAAAATGATTACTTCCATTAGACTTGTTAAAATGATTACTTCCATTAGACATGTCATTGAAGGTTAAGCTGTATGGGTGGTTGGTAAGGCACTAAATATTGGTAAATGAATTGCTTTAGAGCAAGTAGGGACATGGGTTGATGAAAATTACTCGATGTACGCCAAAATATAGGACATGGATCACCTCTTTTTCACTTGCCCTACACTACCTGCAGTGTTGGGAGAGGCAGGGCATCCATGGATTGATGTAAGGGAAAATACATTGCGAGCAAGTTTCAAATCCGGAGGATAGGCAGGGACTAGATGTACATGATACAATGAGACATAGTTGTCTGCTTAGGATCTTGTGGGCAATAGGGTAAGAGAGGAATTCAACGGTGATCTAAGAATGGAGGTACTATGTAGAGTATGTAGTGCATAGTGTGAAAGCATTGTACACGTCATGGTTGATCTTGTGTCAATGAGAGTGAACCTTGGCTTCCATTTAATAAATTTTAAATGAGACACCTTGTTGAATCCTCATCTTTTATGCATTAAAAATAGTCCTCTTCTGCCCTTGACCTTTAGTTCTCCTATGGTTGGCCTCTTTTTAGTATTAAGGTCATGACAAAAATTGATGGATTGGCTACTTTTGTTGTAATGTAAGGAAATCCTAATTTGCTTCCCAATTTAGTAATTCTTCGAAACATTAGTACAAAGTGCTTAATGCATCACTTGGAGCTCATTGATCATGGACCCTATAGATCAATGCCTATAACAATGATATCATCCATACATGTAAGGCACATATCATTTTTTTAGCAAAAGAAGGGGTGGTCTCTCTAATTGGGACCCACCGCCGTAATGTGTGTATATATATATATATATAAATAAGACCGTAAGAGTTACAAACAACTACAAGGCCCAAGCTTTACATAACGCTCGACTATGCTCGACCACATTAACAGAGTAAAAGGTATCCCCCCTCAAAATTACATCATTTCTAGCACACCAAATCGCCCAGAAAAGCACAAAAATAAAAAATGACTTTTCTTGTCTCGTGCCATAAGCCAACCTCAACTCCCTCCAGAAATCTGAGATGTTCTGCCCAACGGGCCAATGTAATCCTGCCTCACCCTATACCCGAGCCGAACAAGCACATGAAAAGAATAGGTGATCTAGATCTTCCACTGCCTCTCCACACCTGTCACACGTGCGATCCTCCACCCCCAACATCCGACCCCTTCGCTCCTTTGTGAAAATTCTGCCTTGCCGAAGTAACCATAGAAAAATTTTGATACGCATCGGGATCTTGCATTTCCAAATCATACACATGTCCGTGGCCATCTGTTTCTCCTCTCCCTCGCCCACATCCACCAAATGTCGATATGCTTTCTTGACCGAAAATCTGCCATCCCCCATGCCAAATGGTTTCTTCCTTCCCCAGGCCCCACAAAATCTGCAAGCTCAGAGTGCATCTCCATGAAGTCATTGAACCTCTGTTCTGAAAGTTCTGAAGCAAAAATTGGGGCCAAGATCTCTGATCCCAAACCCGATGAGCCGACACCTCCTCGTCCACTGCCAGCTGTAGCAACCTTGGGAATCTCTCCCCCAACGCACCACTCCTCGTCAAGTTGTCCTGCCAAAAACGAAAGCCATCCTCGTTCCCAAGGATTAACCTCAACCCAGATGCCAACTCCGGAATCACCTGCACAATGCCACTCTATAACGAGGACGGAAGGCGACCAGTTTCAACCTCCAAAGACATAGAGATCTCGTAAACTTTCCTCATCAATCTACATACCAAGTCCTCCGAATTGCCCATATCCTAACTACCCATTTTGCCATGAATGCCTTGTTCATATCCTCCAACCGTAAAACCCCCAGGCCGCCATTTCCCTTTGACTTAGTAACACTCCTCCAGTACACCAAACCCTTCTTACGCTGCAACCCATCCGACCAAAAGAACCTCCTCATCAACACCTCCATCTTTCTTCGCACCCCCACCGACAGTGACCTTGTAGAACAGAAAAAGACAAGAATTGCCAACAAGACATGCTTAAGGAGAATCAATTTCCCTCCCCTAGACAGAGTCCTCGCCTTCCACCCTGCCAACTTCCCCTACATCCTCTCCAACATCCCCTTCTAGTCCCTCATCCTGTACCTCCCAGCCACCAACGATAATCCATATATGTGATCGGCAAAGACGTCGCGATGCATGCTGCCCCTCCGCTACAGAAAGCCTAAACGGAACCACAACCGATTTTCCCCTGTTCACCCTTAGGCCCGACAGCTCCCCAAAAAATTCCATTATGCAATATGCTCTTCGAATCTTCTCTTCCTCCGCCCCCAAGAGCATCACCGTGGTCTATCTTTGGTAATCTATCTCACAAAGAAAAAGTGGTCTCAGATAGATCAAACATATAACCATCACACTCTACCATATATAAAAGATTATATAACTGTTAGAAAATCGGAAGCGGAAGCGAAACATGGAAAAAGAATAAACAAAATAAGAACTACGAGATTTTTACGTGGAACCCTACTCCGTGAGGAGCGGGATGAAACCACGGGAGAAGCCCTCAAAGGGGCATATTTTTCTATTGCTTTTCTCATCTGTTACAGGAGGCCTGGGGCTCCTTATATAGCCTCCACAGGGCCTCCAAGTCCCACCGTTAGACGATGTGGGACTAAACCACTGGATGGGGTAAATGTATCATGGAGGGATCCATTTACCCTCCTACAACACAATAGGCGCACTACCAAATACTCCAACACTCCCCCTCAAGCTGGAGCATGCAATTCTCAGCTTGGACAAACAGAAAGAGACTCAACTCAACGCTGCAGGACACTACGGACAATATCAACCCAACGCGCACATTGCTGCAGTCGAGGACGTTGCTTCTCATGTCGTGCAGGTGAGGAGGACGAATCGGGCTGGAGTGTGAGTCAACTGAAGACTCGGAATCTGACCATCGAGTCTGAGCTTGCGCCTGAAGTCTTATCGTCGGAGAACTGAGTCTCTCCCATCTGGCTCAGAGAATGATACTCTACTCTGGAGTACCTATGATACTACATGAAAACCCTTGCCCTCAATGGCATAGGGAATGGTCCTCTGCTCTGGAGTCCCTATGGCTCACATGAAAACTCTGGCCGAAACAACCACAAGAATGATGGGGACCTCGAACAAATGATGGCAACATATGCTCATCTGAAAATGACCGCAAACTCGTGCGTGTCTGAAACTGGATTCGGAATCAATCGTCGAGTATGAACAACTGTAGAGTCTGGAATCTGAATGGTCTCTGTATGTGAATCTGGAACATCTGAATATGGCTGGAAGAAGACCTGTGACTCTACATATACTCCCCCTTTCTCCCATACTTGTCGGAAAACATGGACGTCGACCAAGTTGGGAGAAGACAACAACTGGGGAGAAAATAAAACATGAAAATTCACAAAGATTTCTTGCGGCTTTCCAATTTTTTTTAAATAGCCGTCATATTTTTTTAATATAAGCCGTTCCATCATTTTTTTCCGGCTTTTCTCTCTCTGTTTATTTTTCAAAACATTTGCGTACGGCTTTTTATTGTACGTGCCTTTTTTTCTTTTTTCTTTTTTTTGCAAAACAATCCCCCCTTTTTTTTGCTTAATGGGCCCGCTTCAGATTTTTTTAAACATTGCTCGGGCCTTTTTGGAAAAACTACGCGCCCCCACTAGGATTCCCATTTATGGGAACACCCCTTTTTTTAGAGGGTCGGCCCACTTGGGCCCTTCAATAATGCACAACCCCTTTAGGGTTCCCACGATGGGAGCCCTTGCTTATTTGACCGCCACACAATGGGGGAGGTGGACATGCGCAGGGAGATCGGCGCTGGAGAGGAGCAATCGCCAGGAGATTGCTGTTTGTACGCACACGGAGAGGAGACCTCGCCTGGGGGCTTCGGTGCACGCGAGGATGGCGCCGTCGAAGAAGGGGTGGGCGGCGCCGCTGGGATCGCCTGCTGGATGGGGGAGGCTCGGGGATGTGCCGCCTGCGCCTGGAGCCGCCTTGAGGACTGAGCGGGATCTCGCCTGGTGGGTTCGCGATGCGGAGTGTAGTCGCGCGAGGTATGCGCGAGGGGGTGCACACGCGCAGGATCTGGATTCGCGCACGTGCAGGATCGTCTTCGACTTCGCGCGTCGCCTGCGCATTTGGGGGAGTTGTCGCGAGAGGGAGGAGCAGGCGGTGCCGCTTGGGTTCCCTCGCACCGCCTGCGAGCCTGCGAGGTTGGAGGAGATCGCACGCATGGAGGGGGGGCACCGTGAGGTTGGAGGTTCAAGGCAGCTCATCGCCAAGAGCCGCGTTTCTCCAAGAGCCGCGTACAGGGCTCCGCCTGAAATCGATAGGGCTTATCGCCAAGAGCCGCGTTTCTCCATGCGATGAAGGTTGAACCTCTGGCCAGAGGTTCCCGTATATGCCGCCTGGAGATCTGCGGCATGCTGGAGCAGTTGGGAATGGATCTGGGACTGCAAGGACTGTGATTTATCAAGATCAGAAGATCGTCATGGGGATCGTCCTGGGGTGCGTGCAGCACTGCTGGAAACTCTCGAACTAGGGCTCGCTAAAACTTGGATCGAGCCGCAGCAACGAATTTCATCGATCATGAACACAACTCCAGAAAATAGGGTTTCAATAGAAATCCCTAGAACATGATATTGAACTGGAGCAAATGTGGTTGCAAAATAAAATCTCTCGAAAAAAAATTTCTCGAATCTCGGAAAAGATAATGAACATACAAATCCCCGAGAAACGAAACCGCTCTGATACCATGTTAGAAAATCGGAAGCGGAAGCGAAACATGGAAAAAGAATAAACAAAATAAGAACAACGGGATTTTTACGTGGAACCTTACTCCGTGAGGAGCGGGATGAAACCACGGGAGAAACCCTCAAAGGGGCATATTTTTCTATTGCTTTTCTCATTTGTTACATGAGGCCTGGGGCTCCTTATATAGCCTCCACAGGGCCTCCAAGTCCCACCGTTGGACGATGTGGGACTAAAACACTGGATGGGGTAAATGGATCCTGGAGGGATCCATTTACCCTCCTACAACACAATAGGCGCACTACCAAATACTCCAACAATAACCATTCTTTTATGATATGAAGGTGTTACTTGTGTTAAGTTGAAAGTAGGCATGTTCTTGCTAACAACCACAATCATGAGAATTCAAATCGTGTTGAGTCTAGCTATCAGAGAGAAAGTGTTATGGTACTTGATACCATCGGTAAGACTATGCCCTTTGGTTGTTAGACATTCTTTGTAATAATACATGCTACCATTTGATCGACTCCTAATTGTGAAGATCCATCGGTAAACCGCTATGGCTGTATCCTAAGGTGGTGTATCGAGGCTCAAAATGCCTTTAAACTCTAAAGTACACATCTCCGTTTGTATAACTTCCTATCATCTACTATATCGAACCTCTTAACAGTTGAGTTAATCATTGTAATAGAAAGACCACATATAAATTATCGCTAGGATGGAGTATGGTACTCAATAGGCACATGTTCACAGATGGGATGCATAATGCATACATGATTGCGCTTTCGTAATGTAATATACATGTTGACCTTGTATGCATCAGATATATCAACCTATCAGGCCTTTGTATTTGTATAGTCACTTGCTTGAACAACTATAGTGCCATTGGTGGGCAAATTATGATAAGGAACTATGGCATGATTGATAATAAATGCACATGAATATGAAAAGAGGTCTTAGGAGCAACATGATTATGGTAGTGACCATAAACAATCCCAAAACGGCTACCGGAGACCTGGTGGCTGGTAGTAGGAATGGGAGAGGCATGATATTGTACCTTAGCATCATGTTTGAGGTAATGAATGTGCATTTCGTAGTAGAGAAATAACAAACACTGTAAAAAAGGTGATATGAGGGACAACATAATATTGTCTGTAGGAAGGGTCATGACATATATAGTCTTTCGGAGTCCTCAAATGCCCCAAAAACATATGTTTAAGTGCTGCTTATTCCGACTACTCGAGGTGAGATAGAGAAAAGGTCCTTCTGAGAAGCTTCTTCGAAAAAATAAGCAGGATTGGGGGGAGAGATCGAGAAGGACTGGCTGTGCAGGTACCAGAGCGACTGAGGTGGTGCTGCTGATGAAGAGAGTGAAGGATATGGAAAAATCCTTAAGCGCATCACGGAAGCGTGTAGATTGCATCATATGCGATCGGGAGCGACTAGTCACACTAGTTGCTCAGGGCAACGTAAATTAAAAAATTTAAACGATGAAGCCATATGGTCCAATAACATTTCTCGGATCATTTCATCTGAATCACAAACAAGTATTAGTTTTACCTTTTGAAGAGTGGTTGCGATCGAGTTTCTAAAGGAACAGACCTCCTGTCTCAAGTCCGATCTGACGGAGGAGACGCTTGCGAGCGCGTTGATGAAACACGTGCTCCTCACAATCCATGTTGATGATCCAAGCGATGAATCTCCTGATCTCGTCTCACGAGATCCGACGTCTTCTTCACGAGCAAGGTACACCAAAGGAGACGGAGATCCACGAGCGGTTGAAGCAGCGGTACAACGACGTGGGACGACGTCGACGACTCTCTCTTGGGCACCAAGGTGGACGACCACAATGAGAGAGAGACTTGGCGTGTAGAGAGAGTGAGAGGGAGGGCATATTATGTATGTCTAAAGAAGAAGTAGGGTTGCTTCTTCTTTTCTAATATTCACAAAATCAATGGTTGAGATTGATTTGTGTTTCTTTCGGTGGTCATGATTTTGTTGTTAAAAACACAACAACAATTAATTAAATTAAATATATTGAATAATAATCAATAAATTTTAATTTCAATTAAATCAATCATCGATGGAGATAATAGGAAGGAGGCTAGCCTCCTTCCATAAGAAGAGGGGACGACCACCCATTCCAATTAGGAATTGGTGGCCGTCCACCCTCCTCTTTAGGAAGGTGGCATGCCACTCCTATTTCATGACATTGCGTTATCTCATGATTCTCTCCAAATTTTGCACTCCAATTTAATTTTTGAACATTGCAATCATGCCATTGGAAATCTGTGAATCACATTTGCAACCCATAACAAAATGTAAGTTACATTTTCAATTAATTGTCCAATGTGAATCCAATTCACATCAATATTTAAATCGTAAATGTTATTTACAAATAGCTCTCTCTTATATATTATAAATCACATTCATAATATATATGAATAATATGGATAATGCTATCCACATTATTCTTATCCGTAATAATTAAATCACATTTAATTGTTTTGGATCTCTATTCTCATGTACCCAAAAATATGAATCACATTCACATTATTCACATCTTTGATAATTAAATCACATTAAATTATCTCAGATAACTCTCCTTATATGGTCAAATAATATGAATCAAATTCATATTATTCATGATAATTAAATCACATTTAATTATCATTTTTCCTCAATGCTCGGATATATTATCAACAAGGATAATGCGCTTTCTCCGCGGAAACTTGAAGTTAAGGATGAGTCGATTGTACGTTCCACCTATAGTGACTTGGATATTGAGATCACATCTCAAATCCAGATCCCGGGGACCTCCCATAGATATTTGATTAAATCAAAGCCGTATATCCAATCTTCTCACTGTATCTGAATCACATTCAGATCACTGTCTAACATTTGGACTAAGATCAGATCACTTCTCTATGAGAGGAGTCACTAAAATCCAGACCTGTTTCATCACTCCCTCGGAATGGAAGCGTCATGATTATATAATCGTTTATTGATCTCATTATTCTCAGGTATTCCTAATACCTGCACATCTTGTATATTGGAGGACCTAGAATAAAACCTAAGTTTTAGATCTATTTAGACTATCTCCTTCAGGGTTTTATGATTAAGTTTCTCATTTGATCTTTGGGAGTTGGTGTCGATCATATACTTTCTAAAAGCATATATCATACTTAGGTATTGATCATATACTTTTCAAAAGTATATATCAAACCTACAAATTCAGCCAAGCTTCCAAAGCGAGACGACCGCGCACGGAATTTGATTCTCAATATTTCATGAGTGAGCTCATGTCTTCCGGTCCAATAAATGAACCTGTATGATCCCTTTGAGAGAGATCGTATTATTCATATGTCCTTATATGCACACCAGCGCGTAGGCCATCAACCTATCGGTCTGCCAAATGTACATACTCAGACATATAGTAACACATCTGTCTTCGGTCAGAGGATGTGTGCCTATATTGTGATAGTGTACGACATAGGTCTTTGGTTATCTTGATCTCGTTAAGTCAACTCTTTGACCTAACTTATATAACACCTCCGAATCTCTATTCCTATGCAGAGGACCTGTATCAAGAGGTTGGTTAGATATCAACCAAAAGAGAAAGGATTGTCATCTCCTACTCAAGCTGGAGATCATCTCTTAATAATCATTTGACGGTGCTTGATAAGTCCTCAATCTAACTTTTTAGATATTCATCCAAGCACCAACCTTTCTATAATTGAATCAACAGCTGTATGATCATCAAGATGGTCAAGGTACATAACCCTAATTGTATGTAGGGACCTATTATGCAAATAGTTATTCTTCATTTAAGATTATGGAATGATATTTGCAATAATATTTATTGCATAATGGCTCGCCGTGGTCTTGCATGTCCAACAATCTCCTACTATCCCAAAGAGCCATTAATGGGTTAATCTTTTAAACCCACACTCATGTGACAATCATAGGCAATTTAGAAAAATAGGTAGGTAAGCTGATTGGGTTGCGGTTTAGGCCCCAGTGTGGGTTTTGTTTTTTGGGGGCAGTGGAGCTTTTTTGTACATCTTTTGCTTTTCTTTTTTTTCCTCTTTTTCTCGTTTATGTTTATTCTCTTTTCTTTTTAATATATTGGGGCGAACACCGCTGAGTGTCTCCCCCTTCTCTTGGGCCTCAAAAAAAGGTAGGTAAGCTGATCAATCCCTCTGTTCCTGAGAGACTACGCCAAGTCCTTTTACGGTACTTGCCTATCTCCTAGTATCAGTGCTCACATCCAATACGAATATTGCATCTTATGAAACTAATACTCAATCTTGTTAAAGCAGTTTTTTTGATAGGAAAGAGGGTGGTCTCCCTATATGGGAGTCATCACAAAAACCATTTAATTAAATAAAAATTAGAGTACATTACCGTGAGACCTAAAGGTGATACAAGGCATTACAGCGAGGCACCAGTATGTAATTTCTATTAAATCAATTGAAGCAGTTACAGTGTCTTTGACACTACAACTCAATAATCATTATAACCAGTATGTAATTTCTATTATCCTTATCAGAATACCCTTATTCCCGGGGATCTCTATCTCCTAAGACTAATACCCATTCTTAAGTCTTATAAGGCATCTGCAGTTAAGACCTTTTAGATCACTATCTATGAAGTCTTAAGTTCTTGAAGATATTGTTATTAGTGCAATTAAGTGCTTTATCTCCATAGTAGGATTGGTAATAGTTTACTTCTCCCATTGCATATAAGACATCTGACTTTTGTACACATCTAGCATACACCCGGCTTCTCGTAACTGATGCACAAGGACAATCAGTTTTAACATTCACTTCCTTAACTCATTGAGGTGCTATCCGTTCAGATATGTTACTACCATATCTTAAGGGAAAGAAGCTTTTCTTGGAATTTTCCAAAATGAAACATGTCCAAGGTGTACTACTAATTTGACGCTCCCAATACCCTATCTTCTTTGCTTCTGAACAACTTCAGACTAAGATCTAAGAGGTATCTTTGAGATTATATCTCAAGGTATGGAATAACCAGACTATAAAACACTTAATATTATCCTTATATCATTCCAAATGATAAGGATATCACCTACATTTAGCATAATGAACACAATGACACTCCCACTAAGCTTCGCATGGTTCATCAAGATTCTATTTGAAATCATAACCTTTATAATTTCATCAAATCTGATGTTCCAACTACAAGAAGCTTATTCGAGTCCATAAATGTAGTTATTTAGCTTGCATAACTTGCTTTCCTCAACCATGAAGCCCTGGGCTACTTCATATGAATATCCTCGATGAGGAATTCAGAGGAATGCAACCTTGACTTCCATCTTGAAGATGTCATAGTCAAGTTGTATAGATATTGTTAGCAATAATCTGATGAGCTTAAGCATGGTCACTTGAAAATAGTCTCATCGCAAGCGATGTGTTCTTTCTGTGTGTATCTTGAGGATACGGGTCGTGCTTTGAAGGTCACTACCTTCTCATCCGGTTCCCTCTTTCTCTTGAAGATTCATTTGCACCTAACGGGTCTTACCCTTATAGGTGAATCCTCGAGGGTCCATATACAACACTTGTATATGAAGTCTACTTTAGATTTTTTTTGAAGACCAAAAAAACAGGAGGATACACTCAGTGGTGTTCACCCCAACTTTATTAAAAAAAACAAAGATAAAAGGAAGTTTACAAGGTATCCCTCGAGATACCAAACCTGAAGCTACACCAACACCCAATCATCAACTAAACGTGTACAGTGTAAAAGGACGTTCTCCTTGTAAAAGCGCTGCCCCGCAAAGATAGCTTCATTTCTCCCTAGCCAAATTGCCCATAATCTTGCTAAGGGCCTCAAAAACTCCCTCCGCTCCCTACTCTTGTTCGCCACCATCGAGTTACAGAAGGACGCCAAATCCGCTCCTTGTAAAAGTCTACTTTAGATTTTATTGCTAACATCCATCTTTCCATGTCATGATCCTTGGAATCTTCATCATATGAAGTCAGATCATTGTCAGACTTAACTGAAACATGGAATCCATCCTCAAACTCATTTTGAGAGGCATAAGTGTTTCATCTTTAATTGTCCTTTTAGTTTCCGATTTCTGGAGCCTCATTATCTTCTCAAGATTCAATGAGTTCATTCACTTCAATTTCATCTTGATTCTCAAGAAAGTCATCCTCTAAGAATCATATCCTTAGAGATGAGATCTTTTAAGAATCTCAATATCATAAAGCAGGTATCCAATACCATCCTTTATATTCCTAATGAAGTAGCACTTTTTGGTGCTAGATTCCAGCTTACTTGCATGGAATCTTATAAAGGATATATATTGTAGTCTCTACTACATATATTCCTGGAAACTAAGAGGTAATTATGCTAATATTCATCATTGATCAAATCATGTCACACATGATCCAGTTGCATCTCCCTACAACTCTATTGAGTTTAGGTGTACTAGGATGAGTGAGATAGGAATGATATTCCTTTCTCCATAAGGTATTCCTTGAATTCATCTAATAGGTACATGCTACGTAGGTTAGATCAAATTTATTTCATCTTCCTTCAGACTTGGTTCTAAACCAAAAATTGTAAAATCTTTGAACATTTCAAAGGTTTCTAAGGTGAAGGGAAGAAATCTCATATCACAAAAATCATCAATTGATATCACATATCGTTAGTGTTCATTATGATATAGATGATCCAATACATCAAAATATATGATATGTTGAATACCTTGACATCTTACACCATTCCCAAAGAAGGGTGTATTGGATATTTTTACTTTTGAATATAATATTCACAAGTATGCAAGATTTGAAATTTCAGACATTCTAAAGCTTCATCTCATACTAGTCTATTGATCTCATCAATAAACATATCTCCAAGGCTTGATGCCAGATCATTGTCAAATGATCTCCATCCTCTCTATACTTTATTAATGAATGCTTTGGTGTGGTGACTCCCGCCTCGGGAGGGCTCCCCCGTGCTTTTATTAAAAAAAATGATCTCCATCCTCCTATTGATCTTAAAAGGTTTAATTTTCAGTATTAGAAGTGTTAATGTACCATTCATTAATTTTCTAATTTGGTAGAGTCCTCTAGATGTTAGATTATTATCTGAAATATATCCATTATAACTTTTTATAATAGGTCTATTCCAGAATACATGTTCGTTTCCAACATTTAGAAATAAACAACGAATGTATTCTAATATCTAGGTCATAGGAACATTCTCTAAGACTAAGGGATCTCCCACTGAAAATATGAAGTCTATCTATCTATTAGAGATTGTTGCAACAATTGCATCAATATCCATGTGGACGACTATTAAAACTTATGATCAAATTTCTGGTCTTCTAAAACATATGCAACCAATCGCAAGTGTTTTTAGAAGATTGAGATACAATTATTAGACTTTGATCTTATCTAATAAGAAAGTCAATTTCAGTGATTATATGTAGATTATATAATATTTCGATGCACTGTCCGAGTCCTCTAAGGATTCTAGATAGTCTAGATAATCATACTAGCAATACATCGGCTTATTGCAGTATTGGCATTCATCCAACTCTTTGGATGTCATATGTATGGAAGTCATAGAAGTATAGTGAACTCTTTGACTTTCCTTCTCATATGGGTCAGACCCATGCTTCCACCACGTTTCCTTCATCTATAAACAAATTGCTTAAGACAAAGGATCTCTTACGTTAAATTCAAAAGATTTTAATGTAAGAGTATTTCAACATTTATACATGCTTCTTTTAATTCATACAATATGAATATTATGAAGCTTCATGGATGACTTGAATATAGATAGTAGAATGATGACATTCATCATATCTACATCCGTCATAACTCTTAAAGATATAGATTCAGGCAGGTACTCAAATATTTTGAGTACATCATCTCTTATCAAGCCACCATTTTGCATAATGCAGTGAACCATGTCATTCATGAATAAATGTCGAGAGCACATATGTTTGCCAGAACATCTTCGATTTTTATAAGGATTATTTGACAATTACGATCATCATTGACATGATACTTCCAAAGCACACTCGATGAGAGATCAAGACTATAGAGACATACAAACCATGAGTTGTCCTGTTGTCTATTTAATTGTCATTCCTCATTATTATATGGAAAGTTGCACATTGCAACCACATACATTATGTATCCAACTACAATAATAACATTTTGATCATGAATCCAATTCATAATAATTTTACTGGTTATTATTGAGTATAATTTTGAGTGGGTTTAATGAGGATTACCTGAAGTAAGATATTTGCATAAATATATAAATATATATTTCTTTTATTTAGGAATTTTATATCAAAGTTGTCTTTCCTTGTCAACATTGAAAGTTCATTTCCTTGTTCACTCTCAATGTAAGAGATATACTTACCATTATATCTCAAGCAAGATCTGGGATCTCCTTTCTTCTCTTTGTTACATCCCAATAATATGAGAAACTGTAACTCGGATAAAAAAAAGCGAGAACTCATTCCGCCTTGCAAGTCCAACTTGCATTTCCCAATTCGGTCTTTAACATATGGACCCACCACCCCTAAGGTGATGTTGACTCGTTGTTAATTGAACCAACTGTCAATAGGAATAGCACTCGCTGCGCAATCCAATATCGCCCCAATAATATGAGGAATCGATATTGGGGTCACTACACATACGACCTTATTCTTTCTAGAAGCAAAGACCTCGATCCAGATGCGCTTGTATGCAGGAGCTGTCATTTCGGACATGCATCTCCTATATACAATCCCTGGCGACGGAACCCTTCTCCTTGACGGGAGACCATGGATGTCACTCACACGATCCTCCATATCATGTTCAAATTTTAATCAATTATTATGAATCATATTCACATAATTAATTCTTCCAAGGGAAATACTACTCTATTCATGATGGAGTGTTTAATTGGATTAATAATCAATATTAATCCAATCAATTAACCAACAAATAATTTTTGATTATTACTTGAAGGATGGTATAATCTCAAAATACGTATTATTCGAATTTTAATAATAGAAAAATAAATCATGATCACTTCAAGAATTATTCTTTCCGTACCCGCTGTCATGACCAGTATCGCCGGGAGTGGGACGGAGCGCTCACGGAGCAACCTGCTACCCCAAAGATCCCCGACTAGACACCATATCCACCTCAGATTAGGATAATGTGATTTGATCATATTACATTTAAGATGATAATCAGTCTTTCAAACGAAGTTATACCATATATAATATCCATCAAAATCTTTTTTATAATATTATAAGGAAATTTGCTAAACAAATTCCCATTCCTAGTCAAGTAACAATGTTTGTTGGAATTGATGTAACCAATTACGATCTAGATCATATTAATCAATTATAATAAAGGTAATGTCATTTAAGGAAATAATCATCTTTAAATATTTCACAATATATTTATAAATAGTTATTTTAGGAAATTAACAATTAATTTCCTGTAATTGATTAAATGACAATCATAAGGTTCTTGATTGGGAAAGTAATTTTCAACAGTGACCCCTACTTACTAAAATTAGCATATCTTAATCAATTTAAACCCAAATTACGCAAATTAAGTTTCTTTGATATGTCAATTTGATTTATAACAGAATCCAAGTGATGTTCACGCATTTCTAGACGAATTAAAACCATAATTAACTCTTTAATTACGTCAAGATTTGCCATCCCCAAAACAATGGATACATGTTCCCTAAAGAGATCTAAACTTAAGTAAACATATTCCAAATCATGCAAACTCAAGTCCCACAGTTTCTTTATTTAATGGAGAACATAATCCAAGTGATAATTTTGAGTTTAAACAGGGCAAAATATATGGCTACGTGAACAAAATGCGATAAAAAAATCACAAACCCTAAAGTGCTCAAGTCGTCCTAGGTTTATGGATCGTTTCCGAAACCTCCAGTCTATGGCTCTGATACCACTTGGAGGATATGGAAAAATCTTTAAACGAATCACGAAAGCATGGAGATCGCATCATATACGATAGGGAGCGACTAGTCGCACTAGTTGCTCGACGCAACGGAAATTAAAAAAAAATTAAACGATGGAACCATATGATCCAAGAACACTTCTCGGATCATTTAATCTAAATCACAAACTAGTATTAGGTTTATCTCTTGAAGCGTGGTTGTGATCGAGTCTCTAAAGAAAGAGAGCTCCTGTCTCAAGTCCGATCTGACGGAGGAGACACTTGCGAGCGCGTTGATGAAACTTGTGCTCCTCGCAATCCATGTTGATGATCCAAGCGACGAATCTCTTGATCTCGTCTCACGAGATCCGACGTCTTCTTCACAAGCAAGGTGCATCGAAGGAGACGGAGATCCACGAGCGGTCGAAGCGGCGACACAACGATGCAGTGATGACAACGACGCCTCTCTCTAGGGCACCAAGGTGGATGGCCACAATGCGAGAGAGACTTGGCGTGTAGAGAGAGAGAGTGAGAGAGAGAGAACATATTATGTGTGTCTAAAGAAGAGCTAGGGTTGCCTCTTCTTTTATAATATTTTGGGAGTCCATGTATCCCAATCCATAGACAACACAAAATCAATGTTTGAGATTGATTTGTGTTTCTTTCAATGGTCATGATTTTGTTGTTAAAAACACATAACAATTAATTAAGTTAAATTAAATTAAATATGTTGAATAATAATCAATAAAATTTAACTTCAATTAAATCAATCATCAATGGAGATAATAGGAAGGAGGCTAGCCTCCCATAAGAAGAGAGGGACGGTCACCCATTCCAATTAGAAATTGGTGGCCGTCCACCCTCCTCTTTAGGAAGGTGGCATGCCACTTTTATTTCATGAGATTGCATTATCTCATGATTCTCTCCATTGCAACAACTTTTGTTGCAAATTATTTCACAAAAAATAAATCCAATTTATTTTGTGAACATTGCAATCATGCCATTGGAAATTTGTGAATCACATTCACAACCCAAAATAAAATGTAAGTTACATTTTCAATTAATTGTCCAATGTAAATCCAATTCATATCAACATTTAAATCGTAAATGTTATTTACAGATAGCTCTCTTGTATATATTATAAATCACATTCATAATATATATGAATAATTTGGATAACGCTATCCACATTATTCTTATCCGTAATAATCAAATCACATTTAATTGTCTTGTATCTCTATTCTCATGTGCCCTAATAATATGAATCACATTCACATTATTCACATCTTTGATAATTAAATCACATTAAATTATCTTAGATAACTCTCCTGGACAAATAATATGAATCAAATTCATATTATTCATGATAATTAAATCGCATTTAATTATCATTTTCCCTCAATGCTCGGATATATTATCAACAATGAAATTATCCTTGAACTCCTTCAAGGATAATGCGCTTTCTCCGCGGATACTTGGAGATAAGGATATGGCGATTGTACGTTCCACGTATAATGACTTGGATATTGAGATCACGTCTCAAATCCAGATCTCGGGGACCTCACATAGATGTTTGATTAAATCAAAGCCGTAGATCCAATCTTCTCATTGTATCTGAATCGCATTCAGATCACTGTCCAACATTTAGACTAAGATCAGATCGCTTCTCTACGAGAGGAGTCACTAAAATCCAGACCTGTTTCACACTCCCTCGGAATGTCAGTATCGTGGTTATACAATCGTTTATTGATCACATTACCGTCAGGTATTCCTAATACTTGTACATCTTGCATATTGGAAGACCTTGAATAAACCTGAAGTTTTAGATCTATTTAGACTGTCTCCTTCAGGGTTTTATGATTAAGTTTCTCATTTGATCTTTGGGAGTCGGTATCGATCATATACTTTCCAAAAGCATATTAATCATACTTAGGTATTGATCATATCATTTCCAAAAGTATATATCAAACCTGCAAATTCAGTCAAGCTTCCAAAGCGAGATGACCGTGCACTGAATTTGATTCCCAATATCTTATGAGTGAGTTCATGTCTTCCGGTCCAATAAATGAACCTGTATGATCCCTTTGAGAGAGATCATATTACTCATATGTCCTTATATGCACACCAACGCGCCTGTGTATAGACTTTGATTAGGCCATCAACTTATCGGTCTGCCAAATGTACATACTCAGACATATAGTAACACATCTGTCTCCGGTCAGAGGATGCATGCCTATATCGTGACAGCGTACGACATATGTCTTTGGTTATCTCGATCTCGTTAAGTCAACTCTTGACCTAACTTATCTAACACCTCCGAATCTCTATTCCTTTGTAGAGGACCTGCATCAAGAAGTCGGTTAGATATCAACCAAAAGAGAAAGGATTGCCATCTCTACTCAAGTTTGAGATCATCTCTTAATAATCATTTGACGGTGCTTGATGAGTCCTCATTCAAGCACCAACCTTTATGATTCAACAATTAAATCAACAGCTGTATGATCATCAAGATGGTTAAGATACATAACCCTAATTGTACTAAGGGACCTATTATGCAAATTACTTATTGTTAATTTCAGATTAGGGAATGATATTTGCAATAACATTTATTGCATAATGGCTCGCTGTTGGCTCGCATGTCCAACAGAGAGGAGGGCTCGATATGTAACTATGAATGATCAGGTGAAGGAGGAATCCATTTTGATGGAGGAGGCTGACTGGAATTTTCCTAAAAGGAGGAAGCCTCTCCCTAGTACGTGGTGCTTCCACTACGGTGCGGATTATTGTCTCTCCAACACATCTCCCTCCAAGGAGCCGTTATATTTACGTAGTGGCCGACCTGTCCATCGAAGTCACGGTTGTAGGATATACGTGATCTGGTTGGACATGGGAGCATCGACAACACTTTTATCTAACGCTATAGTGGTGGATCTGATGTAGAAGCTGTCTAGGGGGCATGGTTTCAAATTTCGCGAATTTTCGACGAAATTTCGACGAAATTTCGGTTTCGACACCCTACCGAAACCGAAATCGAAATCTCCATATATACCCTTCACAAATCTACGCCGATTTTGGTCGAAATTGGCGAAATTTCGTCGAAATTTCGAAATTGTTTCGTTTTTTCAACATCTCGAAACGAAATCGAAATCGAGATTTAAAACCTTGCTAGGGGGATCTGGAGGGATTATTCTCGATGGCAACTTTGTAATTGGTGAAGGAGAGTTGGAAGAGCTGAGGAGATTACGTGAGTATTTCGACGTCGTGAAGGTTGAATATGTGGCTTGGTTGGACAAGTTTTTAAAAGTTGATTTTAATTTGCATGTCGTTACAACTCAAGAAATTGATAACAAGCAATTTTTATCTTTTTTAACTTGATATGGATTCTATGGTCGAACTCAGAAAGGCAAACTTTCAATTAACGTAGATGGTAGATTTCTCAAGTGTTTAGGGTTTTCTGTGTTTTTTGTATTTTATAATGGTTTTGTGTATTTTTAATGGATTTTGAAGTGTATTTGTGTTTTTATGTTGTTTTATGTATACGTATCTGATACCGTACATTGTGGAGAGAATAATGAGTTGCTTATTCATGAGGACCTAGGGTTCTCTTATATAAAGGAGAAATCTGTAGGGCAAACACATAAAGCAGACGGAAAGAAAAGAGAATACATAAAAGAAATAAAAGATAACTAATATCTCAACACTCCCCCTCAAGCTGGAGCATAGATATCAATCATGGTCAACTTGGAACAATACCTCTGAAATGACCCTCTGGCTAGGGCTTTGGTGAACATGTCTGTTGTCTAATCTCCCGAGATAACATGAGTGTTTTAGATGAAACCCTTATGAATCATGTCTCAAGCGTAGTGACCGTCTTCCTCGATATGCTTGGTCCCTTCATGGAAGGATGGGTTGTTGGCAATGAAAAGAGCAATCTGGTTATCGCATTGGAGGTGCATGGGAAGAGGCAAATCAACTGCTAGATCAGTAAGAACAGATCTAATCCACATCAACTCTGTTCTCCCATGTGCTGTAGATTTATACTCTGATTCAGCACTGGATCTGGCAACCATCGCTGTTTATTGCTCTTCCATGATACCAAGGTACTCCTTATGAACACTGCAAAGCCAAAGGTGGACTTCCTATCCTTGGGGCACCCTGCATAATCTGTATCTACGCAAGCTGTAACAACAAGGGATATGCCTTTGCTAAAATAGAAGTCCAGTTCCAGGTGAGGTCTTTAGATACCTCAAAATCATATTGACTGCATCCATATGTGCCTCTCTAGCCTGTTCCATGAACTAACTCACTCTACTCACTGCAAAGAATATATCTGACATGGTGATAGTCATGTATAGGAGCTTGCCAACAAGCTCCCTGTACCTTCTCATGTCTATCTCCTTGGTGTCATCATCATACATCTTCATGCTCGGGTTTATGGGAGTAGTGGCAGGCTTGAAATCTGCCATACCCGTCTCAGAGAGAAGATCTGCAAAGTACTTCCTCTGAGTCATCACAAGACCTTGCTGATTCTTGAGAACTCCAATCCAAGGAAGTAATGTAGACTGCTAAGGTCCTTGGTTACAAATTGTTGACCAATGAAATCCTTATCAACTTGGATGCCCGCACATCATCCCCTATAACAATGATATCATCAACGTAAACTAGAATTGCACTTACACCTCTCTGAGACCTCTGAACATACAATGAATGATATGTA
Organism: Ottelia alismoides; assembly: GCA_037367405.1. Taxonomy (NCBI): domain Eukaryota; kingdom Viridiplantae; phylum Streptophyta; class Magnoliopsida; order Alismatales; family Hydrocharitaceae; genus Ottelia; species Ottelia alismoides. Next base: position 108,210 of record JAZKJV010002804.1, on the reverse strand, counting down.
GTCGATCTCACAAACCCCTGCTGCTCTATCAAATTCAAGAGCTTCTGGAACCATGCTCTTGGACTTTGCTTAAGGCCATAGATCGCCTCGTGAAGTTTGCAAACCTTCTTACACTCCCCCTCAGCAGCGAACCCAGGTGGCTGCTGCATGTAGACCTCGTAAGTCACCATAAAGAAATGCATTCTTCACATCAAGCTGAAATAGGGGCTAATCTTGTGTCACTGCAACAGAAAGAAGAATCCGTAGTGTAGAATGCCGAGCTACTAGAGAGAAAGTATCCTGACAGTCCACCTGATAACAGATGCTCCTATAGGTGCTGTAAAAATGCTTCATGTACCGCGTGACTGTAACGCAACCATCTCCTCCATGGAAAGATGCCATTGGCTGTCATGTATCGCCTCCTGATATGTTTGTGGTATCTCCAAGGCGTATGACTGCATAGATTGGTGATTGCTTTGGCCATCTCTACAACGACGTAGTTTCCCAGATAGATGGATTGCGTGGATGAAAAGATGCATTACTATGGCCTCATATGCAATGCTTGTTAATGGGCGCCCGATGGGGGTTTTGCCAGGGCTGCCCATTGGCTCATCTCCTGTTCATGATTGCAGCTGATGCATTGACTATCTGGATGCGATTGGCATCTGAGGCCGGATGGTGTTCTGGTTACAATAAGGATGGCATCTCTATACCTATCCTTCAATATGCAGATGACACCATGATTTTTCTCAAGGGCGAGGCGACACAAGTATGTCACACGACACCCATTCTAGAAATTTTTAGAGATATATTGGGGCTACAACTGAATAGGGAGAGAGCGATTTTCGTGCCTTTTTGATGCAGCGTGACCCCAAATTATGGGGCCACATTTATCTAATTAAATAATTATCAATTTTATTTACGTTTTTAGCGGTCGTATTGGTCTAATTGAATAATTGAGATCGCCTGTGATCTCAACGTTGATTTCGTAGATTTTAATTATAATTGTTGGTCAATTAAATAATTAGAGTCTAATTAAGGTAATTAGAGGTCAATTAGGATTTGTTAGAGTCCAATTAAATAAGTGGTTGTCAATTTAATTGAGTTTACTATTTTTGTAAACCCTCTCTCCTATATAAAGAGAGGGTAGGTCCTTGTTTTAGACAGTCAATTATGAAGTAAAATTTGAGATTTTATCTCGTATCTCTCTCTTATCTCTCTTCTCCCTCCACGCGATCTCCGCGGTCTTCTCCTTCAACCTCTCGCATTCCCGGCGAGTTTTCTTCCTCTCAATCCCTCCAATTTCTTCTTCTCAACCCTTCTATTTCTTCTACCAAAAATCCACCAAAAAATTGTTATTTTCGACGTCGCGCGATTTCGATCCGCATCAATTGGTATCAGAGCATGGATATCGAATCGTTCTCACGATTCGACGGTCCTGTCGCATATTGGAGAATGAAGCTCGATCAAGCAACCCTATCACGTGGATCACATGCACGTTCGCGTCAACAAAAATACAAGAAGCGCCTCCGGAAAAGCATCAAGGTTCAACAATGGATAGACTCATGGTACAATGTTGATATTTTTATGATACAAGTTGACGATGAACAAAATCTTGTCGTCGACGATGATCTGTGCGCTATTCAGATCGTTGTGGATGGAAAAAACGTCAACAACGATGATGTGCTCGCTGCCCGTGAAGAATCCGCTGCTGTCCAGACCATTTTGGAAGGAAAAAGCGACGAAACTGTGGCTGTCCAGGCGATTTCAGACCCGCAAATGCCACCGGAAATGACTCCGCAGGTTCCCGACGACATCCCTGCACCCCCGGCCTCTTCCGTCCCAACTCACACGCCGCCAACGACTTCCTCCTCCCCGCCACCACCTTCCGACACCACCTCCGTGCAACCAACGGCCCCTCCCGCGGCCTTCAACACCCCGCCATCTTCCCTGCAGCCGTCCCTCGCCCTCGCCCCCTTCCTTCCCTCCCACGCACAGAGTCCCGCAACACCGCCTCCTCATCCCAACCCAGCCGTGCAACCCTCCAGCCACTGCCTCTCTTCTCCCTCCGAATCCCCACAACCCCACCCCTTTTCCCCTTACCCACCACCCAGCGCCCCTCCGCGCCTCACCCCAGCAAGCCGCAAACCCGGCCCCGACCTTCACGCCACCCCTGCAGTTCAGACTCCCCGTGCCCTCCGTCCCTCGCGCGCGCGCCGGTTGTGCGTCGCGCCCCTCGACTCCACCGCGCCTTGCGCGCGCCATCGCAGCCCCCTCCGCTCGCCTATGCTGCCGCGGAACGCCGCCCAGCTGAACGCCTGCCACCGTCTCCCCCGGCTGACGCCCGCCCAAAGGCCCCGAGTTACCGCCGCCGCCATCCTGTCGGGGATTCCCAGCCGCTTCCCCGCGCCTAAAATAAAGGGTCGAACCCTAACAGGGCCGAGATGGGTGGCACACGAATTCCTGAGAATGGGGAAACTGATTTGGAAGATTTACAAAGAGCCCCCCCCCTGACTTGAGTTTTTATTTAAAAGGAAAAGATAAAGGCCACTCTCTCAATATGGGTTCAATTAAAGGGGTACGAAAACTGCACCCACGCCCCTGGTGGCGAAAATATTTAAGGAAAAGGGCTGCAAACCAGGATTATGGGGATTTTTCTTATTCAAATAGGACTAGGACCTTGGGTTTTCCCTATATAAGTACCCCATGGCTCTACTTTTTAGACACATCTCCCCTTCTCCTCTCCTTGTGCCATTGCTTCATTATGGATTATTCAAGGGCCATATTCTCCATGCCACATCAATTTTTTGAGCATCATGGGAAGGAGTCAACAGACGCGACGCCGCCGCCGCACGCACCGCATATGTTTTTCAACCACGGCAGCCGCGCCTCTCCCGTCCGCACATGGATTCCGCCGTTCACGCCCCACATGTTCTTCCAGCAGACAATTGAAGCCGCCGAATCATCCTCCAAGCCAGCCGTTCACGCAATTCGTCAGGAGCCGAATTTTTAAAGCGGTGGAGAGTTGATGCAGCGTGATCCCAAATTATGGGGCCACATTTATCTAATTAAATAGTAATCAATTTTATTTACATTTTTAGCAGTCGTATTGGTCTAATTAAATAATTGAGATCGTCTGTGATCTCAACGTTTATTTCGTAGAGTTTAAATGTAATTCGGGTCAATTAAATAATTTAGAGTCCAATTAAGGTAGTTAGAGGTCAATTGGGATTAAATTAGTTGTTAATTTGATTTATTTACTATTTTTGTAAACCCTCTCTCCTATATAAAGAGAGGGTAGTCCATTGTTCTAGTCAGTCAATTATGAATCAAATTTGAGTTTATCTCATTTTATCTCCCTCTCCCTTGTCTCTCTCCCTCCACGCGATCTCCGCGGTTCTCCTTCTCCAAACCCCTCGTTCCGACGAGTTTTTCTTTCTCTCAATCCCTCCGATTTCTCTTCTCAACCCCTCTCGTTCTTTTACCAAAATCCACCCCCAAAAAAATATTATTTTGTCGACGCCGCGAAAATCCGTTTGCATCAAGTGGTATCAGAGCATGGATATCGAATCGTTCCTACGATTCGACGATCAGATCGACTATTGGTGTGCGAAGTTCGGTCTCCGCCGCCCATCTCGTGATTCGCGTCGCTCAAAAAAGTTCCATCAACGACTTATAGCATGCATCAAGGTGCACGCATGGTTGGACGCTCAAATCGACGAAGATTCGCCGGTCGACAACCGAAATCAGAACGTTGTGCCTGCAGTTCAAGTCGATTTCAGCCATGAAAGCGAAGGTATTCCCAGTCTTAATCTCGATTTCGGTGAGACAATTGTGGAACAAGACAAGGAGGACATTGGACCCATATTCGATGAAGATCCCGCGGATAAAGCATGCCAAAATGTCGATTTCTTCGCAATAACAGTTGCTGTCCCGGCGATTTCAGACCCAACTCCGTCGCCGGAATCGACCCCGCTGCCCCCGGCGACCATCCCGGCACCCCCCCAGGCCGCCCAGGTACTTCCCCTGCCCTCCCCGGTCCGCGCGGCCGCCAACCGCACCCTACAACCGTCGTGCCTCCCCTCCCGATCCCCCTCCTACCCCCTCCCGTGCGCACCCAACGCCCCGAACCCTCTCCTGCACCACCGCACCTCAACCCCAACCCCACCCCTGCTGCAGCCGACCCCACCCGCAGCACCCCAATCACCGCACCTCCCCTCCCCGCAACCATCTCCCCTCCCGCGCGCCACCGCACCCAGCAGTCCCGCGCTGCCAGCGCCCCTCCTACCTCTCGCGCCGCCCACCATCGCCCTCTTCCCCCAGTTCTCGCCGCCCCTTCGTCGACGCCATGGTGGCCGGCTCGCCGCTCGACGCCGCCCCTTCGTCCACGACACGGCGCCCTGCTCGCCGCTCGACGTCACCCCGAGTCGCGCCTCCAAGAAGATCTCCTCCCGCGCGCGTATAGCGAAAACCCTATCCGGGTTTGCGAGTTCTACGGGATTTCAATCCCGTGGAAGGTGGCAATTAGAGTTAAATGGGAAAAATTGCAGAAGAAAAACCCTAAATTCCGCTATTTACATAAAGGTCCAGAGTAGTATGAAAAGAGAGAAAAAGAAAGAGGTGCGAAAATTGCGCCAACGCCCCCGGCGGCCGAAATCTTTGAAAAACAAGGCTGTAATTGGAAAATCAGGGGCTACTCCTTGTCCAAATAGGACTATCATCTTGGGTTCTCCCTATTTAAGGACCCCATGGCTCCAATTTTTAGACACATCTCCCTTTCTCCTCTCTTTGTGCCATTGCTTCATCATGGATTATTCAAGGGCCATATTCTCCATGCCGCATCAATTCTTTGAGCACCATGTGAAGAAGACGACGATCGAGACGACGCCACCGTACGCACCGCATATGTTTTTCAACCACGGTAGCCGCGCCTCTCCCGCCCGCTCATGGATCCCGCCGTTCACGCCCCACATGTTCTTCCAGCAGTCAATTGAAGCCGCCGAATCATCCTCCAAGCTTGCAGTTCACGCAATTCGTCAGGAGCCGAATTTTTAAAGCGGTGGAGAGTTGATGCAGCGTGACCCCAAATTATGGGGCCACATTTATCTAATTAAATAATTATCAATTTTATTTACGTTTTTAGCGGTCGTATTGGTCTAATTGAATAATTGAGATCGCCTGTGATCTCAACGTTGATTTCGTAGATTTTAATTATAATTGTTGGTCAATTAAATAATTAGAGTCTAATTAAGGTAATTAGAGGTCAATTAGGATTTGTTAGAGTCCAATTAAATAAGTGGTTGTCAATTTAATTGAGTTTACTATTTTTGTAAACCCTCTTTCCTATATAAAGAGAGGGTAGGTCCTTGTTTTTAGACAATCAATTATGAAGTAAAATTTGAGATTTTATCTCGTATCTCTCTCTTATCTCTCTTCTCCCTCCACGCGATCTCCGCGGTCTTCTCCTTCAACCTCTCGCATTCCCGGCGAGTTTTCTTCCTCTCAATCCCTCCAATTTCTTCTTCTCAACCCTTCTATTTCTTCTACCAAAAATCCACCAAAAAATTGTTATTTTCGACGTCGCGCGATTTCGATCCGCATCACTTTTGGACTCTCAAAGGCAGAAATCATTGAGTCTGGTTCCATTCTTTGCTGCACTCGAGGTTCACTCCCGGTGGTTTATCTTGGGTTACCTTCGGTGGTAGGGAGTGATGCAGATCCAAATTTGCGCGTCGACGAAATAAATAAAATATTTGAGAGGTGGATTTTTGTGGAGAAAATAGAGGGGTTGAGCAAAGAAAACACGTCGGATGCACGAGGTTAGAAAAGAAGAACGCGTAGATCGCGAGGAGAGAGAGGGAGAAGGAGGGAGATAGGGAATAATTCTCAATTTTATAACATACTGAACTGACTAAAACAATGGACCAACATCCCTTTTATATAGGAGGGATGAGATTACAAAAAAATAGAAATTTAACTAATTATCCTAAATTGACTCTAACTAATTAACCGACTAATTTTGAAATTCAAATCATTAACTAATTAATCGAGATCACAGACGATCTCGTTTATTTAATTAAAATTACGACAACTCAAATAAATGTAAATAAAATTGATAGATAAAATTAAATAAATATTCGGCCCTATATTTTGGTTCCACGCTGCATCAACTCTCCTCCGCTTTTAAAAATTGTCTCCCGACGAATTGCTGGATCTGCAGGCTTGGAGGTTGAATCCGCGTTCTCAGTCATTCCCTGGAAGAATTGGTGTGGAGCAATTGACGGAATCCACACGTGGGCGATGGTGACGTGGCCTTCGTGGTGGAAGACCAGGTGCGGCGCATAGACAGGTGTCCATTTGATTTTCTTCCCGTTGATGTGGTGCTCGAAGAATTGATGAGGCATCTTCATGACGATCAACTCGGCCCGTGGAGAGTCCATAGAAAAACAATAGCACAAGGAGAGGAGAGGAGGAGATGTGTCCAAGAAATGAAGCCACGAGGCCTTTAAATAGGGGAAACCCAAGGTCCTAATCCTATTTGGATAAGGAGGGTTCCCAGATTTCCTCTTTTCATCACCCCATTTTAAATATTTCTGCAACAGGGGGTTTGGGCGCAATTTTCGTACCCCCTCAATTAAAGGGAATTCATAGCATAATCTACCCTCCCAATAACTTTCCTGATAAGAACTTTTGGGGGCAGGGATCTCCCTGTAAATATCCCAATTTAACCTCTTATCCCTAATCTGACGGGATTCGACTCCCTTTGAAAGGGCGCCTACGGCTTCTCCTTCCTCTTGGCATTGGCGGCGGCAGAGGCTCGGGTTCCAGGGGCGGCGCCGAGTTCGTCGACGAGGGTTGCACCCCGCGATCGCATGACTGCGCACCAGCTTGCGAGGGCGTCCGCGCGTGTAGACCCGGTGGTGGTGGCGCATAGTGATGGGGGGTAGCCTCGTCGGGGTTTTGTGGTTGGCATTTGGGTGGGATTGTCGTGGTCGGTGGGGGAGGGAATAGGGCGATATGCTGGCGATGATGGGGGTTTGAGGGTGTGATATTGGAAGGGTGGGGGGAGTCGCGGGAGGCAGGGGATTGCTGTAGCGGGTGGAGGTATTGGCGACGATGAGGTAGCGGATGGGGATATTGATAGGGGAGTATCGAGACTCTCTGGGGGGGTCGGGGCAGAGGGTTTCACAGCAGGGGGTGCGAGGATGGTGGGGAAGATGGGTGCGAGGGCTGGGGGCGTTACTGCAAGGGGTGCTGGCGGTGGCGTAGGAGGTGCAAGGGAGGGAGGGGGTGGCGGGTCAGCGGGAAGGGACGACGGCGATGTGGATGGGGCTGGGTTGGGTGTTGGGGCAACGGAAGGCGTCGGCGGGACTGGGAGCATGGCTGGGGACGTAGGTGCGACGAAGATGGTGGGTGGGGTCCGCACAAGGGCGGATGGGTTGTGGGTCGATTTCGGGGGGTTTTGCGAATCTGAAATTACCTGGACAACCCTCGGATCGACCCTTTTTTCTTCCGAAATGGCCTGGACAGCGACCGGTTCGTCGCTGACAGCGAGATTTTCGTCTTCAAATTCGGTGTTGGTGATTGGTGTCGCTGAAGCCTTCGAATTGGCGGCGCGTAGGGCCTCGAAGTTAGTCATAGGAGCTCGAAACTCGAAGTGGAATGTGGTTTGCAAATCACGTAGCATGCGCTTCGTCTCGTTGTTGTAGGCGTCGATGGCTCGCCGTTTCTGTTCGAACGAACGATGGTCCCTTGATGCATATCAGTGCGAGCGTCTGGACGGATTGTCAGATCGTGAGGACGATCTGGAGGCCATGCTCTGATACCAAATGATGCAGATCCAAATTTGCGCGTCGACGAAATAAATAAAATATTTGAGAGGTGGATTTTTGTGGAGAAAATAGAGGGGTTGGGCAAAGAAAACACGCCGGATGCGCGAGGTTAGAGAAGAAGAACGCGTATACCGCGAGGAGAGAGAGGGAGAAGGAGGGAGATAGAGAATAATTCTCAATTTTATAACATACTGAACTGACTAAAACAATGGACCATCATCCCTTTATACGGGAGGGATGAGATTACAAAAAAAAATAGAAATTAAACTAATTATCCTAAATTGACTCTAACTAATTAACCGACTAATTTTGAAATTCAAATCATTAACTAATTAATCGAGATCACAGGCGATCTCGTTTATTTAATTAAAATTGCGACAACTCAAATAAACGTATATAAAATTGACAGATAAAATTAAATAAGTATTCGGCCCTATATTTTGGTTCCACGCTGCATCAGGGAGGCTACGAGTCAAGGACTGGAAATTGATATTGGACAGATTTGAAAGCAGATTAGTCGGTTGGACGTCAATGACATTATCTCGAGGGGGAAGTTGATTTTGCTTAAGTATGTGCATTCGGCGATCCCCATCTTCTTCTACTCTTTTTAGCTTCTTCCTGTGGGGTGAGGTCGAGACTTGAGGAATTAATGCGTAGTTTCTTCTGGACAGATGGCAGGCATGGCATGCGTGGTATTCACCATGTTAGCTAGGAGACTCTTATGAAACCCATAAATAGAGGAGGGCTTGGCATCCTGAAGCTCGAGTATATGAATAAGGCTCTGCTATGCAAATGGATTCTTCGACTATGGGAAGTGCAGATGATCTGGCTTACCATCTGATGCGGGCAATTTATGGCATCCGCAGGTCTATGGTTGCATCAAGTATATGATGCCCCTCATCCCTATGGTAAGGAATTATGAAGACTCTCCCATAGGTAAGCCCTCATTTACGACCTGTGCTGGGAAGCGGTGACCTTATGTGAGAGGTATCCCCGCTTATTTGCTCTGGCAGAGAATCATGATAGTTTAGTTAGCCAGGTGTGGATGGATGGTATTTGAACTCGCCAGGTGTGGATGGATGGTATTTGAACTCCTACTGTTGCGACGGACTTTTCAGACCAACGATTGACTGATTTCATATCACTACTTGACGACTTAGCAGACCTCGGGGCTCTAAGACGAGGTCGTGATCATTTTAAGTGGAGTGATGGTCGATTTAGTGTCAAGAAGGCCTACTAGTTCTTCTCTCAGAGCGAGGTCACAACACGTGATGAACTCACATGGGATTGTAATGTCATCTGACGAAGCAAGATCCAACTGCGTGTCAAAGTATTTGTTTGGCTGGTCAGACATGGTTGTTTGATCATGAAAGTTCGTAGATATGAGCTTTTGAGTACCCGTCATGTGCTATATGGAAGCTGTTGTGACGACAACGAGGACTTGTAACATCTTTTTTTGGGTGTAGCATCTCTAAACAGATGTGGGCTGAAGCTAGATTTGTTTGATGGATAATGCCTCGAGACGAGAAGAAATGTGAAAGAGCACGAGTACAAATTCCAAATCATTATCCGTACGCACAAATTTCACAGTAGAAGAAAAAACATTCTGCACTTCATTTATAAGATTTTTGATCACATCCCCTGCTTCAAATTTATTTTCAACAAAAACACCCATGACAACCGAGAAAAGTCATCAACAACAACTAGGTAAAACCTGTGTCCCTGGTGATCAGGGACACAACTCGAACCCCAAATGTCAACATGAAATAATTCAAAAAGGGAGCTACTGCTCCGAGACTGACGACTAGGGAAAGCAGATCTGTGATGCTTTTCCAATTGACACGCTTCACACTGAAAAGAAGATCTCGATGAAATCTGCGGCAAGATATGACGTATCTTCTGAAGAGGGAGGTGGCCAAAGTGTAGATGCCATGTAAATGGAGAGACTGGTGCACTTGACTGAGAGGAGACACCAACATAGGGGGTTCGGACCAAACGATAAAGACCATCCTGCTCACAACCACAACCAAATCACCCTGTCCGTTAGAATGTCCTGAAAAACAGGAGACGACGGGTCAAAAATAGCGCGACAGTGCAAATCCTTCGTAATCTGGCTGATAGATAATAGATTCATCGAAAAATTTAGAGCATGCAACACATTCTGTAGACGCATAGAAGGCGTCAAACTGATCTCCCCCTGTCCAATGATGGGGGAATGGGTCCCATCTACTATCACTACAGATCGCCTCGGTGGAGCCTCCCTGTAGGATGTAAGTTTATCTTTGTCTCGTCAAAGATGATGTGTCGCGCCGGAGTCCATAATCCATTCTGAAACGTCAGATCCATGATAGGAAGTAAATGCATAAGCACTACCTGAGGTGCTAGCAGTGGCTAACGTACTGCAGAGGCAGAAACAACTATGTCCGAGTTGCCTCCTGGAGATTCTGTAGGACAGAAGGCATAATATCTCTCAATCTGCAACAAGTTCCTCAAACCTCTGGTCTGAATCAGATGCCAGTGGAGATGCAACGCGCTTGTCTACACGCGCCGATGCCGGAAAACCATGCTTAGAATAGCATGTATCCTCCGTGTGACCTGGGTGATGACAAAAGGTGCAGGGCTGGCGGATGTGGCCGCCTCTACCACGAGGTCCACGGCTACAGACCGAAGAAGAGGCTCCTCTGCCTCGGGAGGCCGCCATCACTGAAGGAGTCTGAGTAATAGCAGTAGACAGGATCGTAATTCGTCTAAACCTGCGGTATACTTCCACCATTGGAGGAGTGGTAGCATCTGCAAGAATCTGCGAGCGAGCAGCATCATATTCAGGGTCAAGTGCCGCGAGTAAGACCTCCCACCATGGTAGCATTCCGAAAGGTCTTCTGCTGCTCGGGAGTCGCCGTAAGGGGAATGGTGCTGTAGAGCTTTTCAAAAATCCATCGCAAGGATGCATACAACAAATGAAGAGACCGCCCGTTTTGCTTGACGGTAAATATGTCATGATGAAGTTGAAGGAACTTGGTCTCGTTTCGCACCTGCGAGTATGTTGCTGCAAGGATGTCCCACATCGCCTTAGCAGTGGGCTGCTTGGTCTTGTTTCGCACCTGCGAGTATGTTGATGTAAGGATGTCCCACATCGCCTTAGTAGTGAGCTAATGGAGTACATCATTAGCAATCTCCATCGTCAGTGTACCTGAAAGACAGACTTTGGCGTACGAATCATCGGCCTCCCAAGAGGCATAAACCCCACTTTTCTTTGCCGGCTCCTCTTCTGTAAGAATATGCTTCTTACCATCTGACTTCATGAGACTTATGAACTGCATAGCCCAGAACTCATAGTTCGTCCCATCCATCTTGACAATGAGCGCTGGACCTTTGAAAGCGCCTATGGAGGGCATGCCGACCTTGTTTTCTGACATTTTGCCAGAGATTAGAACTAGGGTTTGTAGACCAAGGAACAAATGTCTACATAAACATCCGAGGATTTAGGTGCATATGTAGACTTATGCACTCAAACCCATAGACGATGGCGAGAGAGAGGAGGGGGGGGGGCGAGAGAGAGAGATGGTGGTGGGGCGGCGGCGACGAGAGGAGGGGGACGACGAGAGAGAGAGGGGGGTGGTGGGACGGTGGCGACAACGAGAGAAGAGGTGGGGGGTGGGCGGTTAGGGTTTGGGGTGGTGTTTAGGTTGGCTCTGATACCATGTTGGAAGAAGAGAATTCGTTGTATATTCCAGAGAACCCTAGGCTCTCTTATATAGAGAAGGCCTATGGTTAAATTACATAAGATGGATACAAGAAAATAAAAGTACCAGAAAAGGTACATAGAATATAGAAATTTCTCTACAAGACTCAAAGAAAGTGACATTATCACTGACAAAGTACTTATGCCTTAGCAGATCAAAGCAACGGTACCCTTTGTGGGTACGAGAGTAGCCGACAAAAATGCACTTGACAGCTTTGGGAGAGAGCTTGTCATGACCAGGAGAGACATCATGAACAAAGCAACAGAGCCAAACACACAAGGAGTAAGGGAGAAAAGATCCTTCTCGGGAAACGCAATCGAGAAAGGAATCTTCTCTCCCAACACTGACGAGAGCATGCGGTTGACTAAATAGCATGCAATACGAACAACATTTCCCCAGTAAGCATGAGGAGCACGATTCTGTATCAGCAAGGTTCTGGTCACATCAAATAAGTGACGGTGTTTGCGCTCAGTAACACCGTTCTGTTGGGAAGTATAGGCACACGAGGTCTGATGAACAATGTCCAGAGATCTAAGGAACTCAGAAAGATGTAAAGTGCAAAACTCTAAAGCATTGTCAGAATGAAGGTATTTGACTTTGGCAGAAAACATATTCATTATCTCATTAATAAAACACTTGATCACAGATCCAGCTTAGATTTATTCTTCAATAAAAAGACCCAGGACAATCTAGAAAAATCATCGACATCAACAAGATAAAAACGGTGTCCCTGGTGATCAGGAACATGACTCGGACCCCAAATCTCTAAATATAGGAGCTCAAGCAACTGAGAACTGCTCCGACTTTGACGGGATGGAAAGGAGGAACGATGATGCTTCCCAAGCTGGCATGCCTTACACTGAAAGGAGGATCTCGTAGAAATCCGAGGGAGAACATGACACAGCTTCTGCAGAGGTAGGTTGCCAAAACGAAGATGCCACATATATGGAGAAACAGGTCTAGTAGGTATAGTAGAAGCGCCAACATGAGGAGGTTAAACCAGTCTGTATAGCCCTCGCTGCTCATGACCATATCCAATCACCCTGCTCGTGAGTATGTCCTGAAACACAAGAAAAGAGGGGTCAAAAATGGCACGACAATGCAGATCCTTAGTAATTTGACTAATGGAAAGTAATTCATCTGGAAGTCAGGAGCATATAAAACATTTTGAAGACATATGGACAACGTCAAATGCGCCTCCCCCTGTCTTGTAACAAGTAAGTGGTCGCCATTAGCAATGACAACCCATCTGCCAGGTGGTATAGTCCTGTAGGACCTCAGCTGCGCTCTGCCTCCACACAGGTGGTGTGAAGCACCAGAGTCCATAATCCACCTCGTCATGTCTGCACTAGTACTACCAGTAAAAGCATAGGCGATATCTGAGGAGCTCGAAGAGGTTCTGGCTGCAGCTGCAGTATCTGTAGTGGTGCCAGCAGTAGGAGTCATTATCTCTCGAATGCGAGAGACAATATCATCGAGGCGAGGATCGACCTGAGAAGCTAGAGCCTATGAAGTTTCAATCTGTTCTGCTACGCCTTGAAACAGGATATCCATGCTTTAGGTAGTATGTATTCTCTGCATGTCCCGATCGATGACAAAAGGTGCAAGGACCACGCAGACGCCACCACCTCTGCCACGAGGGGTGCGTCATCTAGATTGGATCGGCCCTCCTCGTCCACGAGAAGCGGCCATAGCAGAAGAGGGCAGAGGAGTGGCCGTAGAAGGCATGATAATCCGGCTGAGATGGCTATAGGCCTCCTCCATGGGAAGTATGGTAGCCCCAGTAAGAAGTTGTGTGCGCGGTGCATCATACTCTTTATCAAGTCCTGCCATGAAAACTCCAACCATTGTGGAGTTCCTACAAGACTTTTGCTGCTCTAGAGATGTCATAATAGGCATATAGCTATGAAACTTCTCGAACATGCCACAAGGTGAAGAGTAGTACATGTGCATAGGACGACCATTCTGCTTGGCATTGTAGATATCAAACTGTAGCTAAAGAATCTTGGCCCCATTCTTCGCTTGAGCATAGGTGGAAGCCAAAGTGTCCCACATCGCCTTGGTGGTGGGCTGGTTCATAATATCATTGGCTATCTCTGTGATGAGGGTCCCACATAGCCGAACACACACATACACATCATCTTGCTTCCAAGAAGCATTTACCTCAGTCTTTGGCTCTAGATCTGTCAGGATGTGCTCCTTGTTGCACTATCTGAGGATGAGAATTTGCATGGACCACAACTCATAGTTGGTCCCATCCATCTTAGCGATGGGAGCCGGGCCCTTGAAGACTCCGGACGAAAAATTATCACCCTTGTTCTCTAACATGATGGTAAAACTGCCGAATAATAGAACTCAACTGGGAAGTAGACCGATATAAACGAGTCTACACGATCATACGGAGGATTGATTGCAAGGAAGGCCGTATCGATATCGATATCGTTTCGGTCCGCTTAGAAATGGATATATCGGGATACATCGCCGATATATCGACGATATCGGTAGAAATGTCGGAAATGGCTTAAAAAAGCCAAATTTTGTCGTTTTTTTTCCGGAAATTAAGGTTATCCAAGATATTAAAACAACAAATAACCTACATATACAACTTATGCCACACATATCGCTCATTTATAGCCCATATATCGCACATATCGGTCATATCAAACATATCACTATTAATGTTTATTCCTGACCTATAGATATTGGAAATGGATTCCATTCAAGTTCTTATAACATTAAATAACTTACAAATATACACTTAGATGACACATATAGATCATTTGTGAAGACTATGATCCTTATATTGCACATATCGGTCATATCGAACATATCGCTGGTACTGTTAGTTGTTGACCTATGTATATTGAAAATGGAGTTCATCCAAGTTCTTAGATCACTAAATAACTTACAAATATACTCTTAGATCATACATATCGATCATCTATGAAGCTTATATCGCATATATCGATCATCTTGAACATATCGATATTAATGCTTGATTCTTGACTTATAGATATTTTTTTAAAAAATTGACTTGTAGATATTGGAAATGGATTTCATTCAAGTTCGTACAACATGAAATAACTTGTAAATACATATCAAGTTGAAGAACCATTGTTTGCACCCTCCTGTCGTACCATACCCTACCAGTACGGGGGTCTCGCTGCCCGATCAGCGAGCCTAGGGGGGCCCAGGTTGCCTCCCTACGAGGGTGCAGGGCAGCGCCCCCGACCCGAAACAAAATATATATAAACCATTGTGTGTTTTAATACTAGTTGTATCTAGATATGTGTTTTAATACTGGGTATAGCTAGATAAGTATTGGAATCAATCTTGCATGAATAATAGCTTTAATATATAGAGATATCGACCTAACATCGACGATATCGATCGATATCCATGATTTTTTGTACTGAATCCAGTCCTTTTTAACCGATATGAGCCGATATGACGATATATTGCCGATATCCCTGTAGAAGGATATACCGGGTGATATTGAAACCCCTACCCTGTCGAAACTGATATATTGGCGATATATCGCCGATACGACCTTCTATGATTGATTGTACGTGTAGACCCATACAACCATCCTCATCAATCTTCGCTGCTCGCTAGGGCCAGAAAACATGATTTATAGGTTTGAAATCGCATTTTTGGTCAAAATCAGACCGATCTGAACTGCAGATCGAGCCGCAGAGATGCGCAGAGTCGCATGGTAGGGCCGGAGATAGCCTAGGAGGGCCGAGGGCGGTTTGCGGTGCAGCAGGAAGGGCTAGGCGGCGGCCTACGGCGGTCGGGATGCGGCCTGCTGCGTGGGTGCAGCCTGTGGCGGCCGGGGGGCAGCCTGGGCTACGTGCGGGCGGCGGATTGGGCTGCGTGGGGCGGCGGCTTGGGCTGCGTGGGCCGGTGGCTTGGGCTGCAGAGGTGTGGAGAGTGGCGACCGACGACAGCTTGGAGGGTGGCTGCCGGCGGCAGCGGTAGCGGCACAAGGAAGGTGCGGGTAGGATTAGGGTGAGATTTGGGAACTCCGGTCTAGGAGCGACAGTCGCTCTGATACTATGTTGAGGGAAATAAATAACTTGATTAATGAGAGGCCCTGGGATTCTCTTATATAGGAGAGGAACCTATTGGGCAAATTACAAGAAGAGGACAAAAGAAATAGAAAATAAGCAAAAACAACAACAACAACAATAATAATAATAATAACAAATATCTCAACAATAAGTTGTATTCGATCATGAACTAGGGGAAAGATGATATAAACAAATGGAAGTGATCAGAAATAATCTTCTATTTATATTGAAAGGAATTGAATGCTTAGATTTTTTTTTGAGATGAAGATTTGAATGCTTAGATCTAAAATGGCCTTTGGTTGGTTTCCTGCAAAGGTTCTCTGACTGTAATGAGAGGATCGATACATCTGAGTTTTTGTAGTGAAAATATTCCGGATATTATAGGCAGCACATAAATGCATAAGCAAGTTTTTTACATGAAAATACAGATGTACACAATTTCATTTTGTGAAAAATCACCTCCTAAGTAGATCCCATTATTTTTTACCCTTGTATATGAAATGTCTTATTATTTACTTAGCCATTCTTAAATATGATCCATCGTCCATCCTGTCCTGTTGCCCGTCAATTAATATAGGGATATTTGCTTGAGGATGCCAATTCCTGCATTTCCACTCGTTTTACTCTATTAAGATATTTTTACTTTCATGTACCCGAAATTCCTTATGGTGATTATTCTTCCACTTTAATGTTTGACAGCGCAGATAAATGCCGAACTATGTGATGGATTTTCCATTAACCATTATCCCATGCTTTTATGGGGCCATCCCAAAAACTTTCTCTCTGGCCATTGGAAGCCTGATGAAGTTAACACAAAAATTCGGCTCATAGACGATGGAAGGACGGCTGAGCGTCTTCTAAATTGGATAAATAAGGAATTGGGAAGGCATGGCTATTTTTCTCATGCTATTACTATCTTATGTATCTGTATATTTTTTTTATTGTTGTTATTTGTGCTTGTCTATTATATTATCTTTAATATTATCGGATCCCAAAACCCGACAAACAGATTCAGATCTGGTCAATTCAATCCAAATGAAGCTTAATTGAAAGAAATTGAGGCTTAAATAAGCTCAGTTGACTCAAATAAGCACCAAATTGGACTTAATATTATGGAATTATACAAAATTGACAGAGGAATACATCACTTTTGAGGTTGCAGATGAATACTAAACTATGCGACTTATTTTTTCAGTATCCATCCCAAAAACTTTCTTTCTAGCCATTAGAAGCCTGCCGAAGAGAACACATAAATTCGGCTCATAGATGATAGAAGGATGGTCAAATATCTTCTAAATTGGTAAAACAAGGAATCAGGAAGGCATATATACTTATCTCACATTATTCTTATCTTGCGGATCTATACTGTTTTCATGTTATTTTTTTGATTGCCTATTGAAATATCTCTGGTATTGGATTCTAAAATCCGATCAACAGACTCGCATCTGGTTAATTCAATCGAAATCAAGAGAGGCTAGCAAAAAAATTCAATTGAATCAAATAAACACCAATTGGACTTAATATATTGAATTACGTAACAGTTGAGAGGGAATACGCCAAATTGAGGTTCAATTGGTTAAGGAATCTACTGACTGTCATTAATCTTTAAGGTCAATTTGAGGAATTTATGTCTAATATGATCAATTGAACATCCATATGGTTGGTGGACTATGGTTAACATATGATAGTCAAGAGTTAGGATTTCAGATTATAAATGAGAAATGCCAATGACGTTGTGCAAATTGAGGTAATCGTTTTGGCATTGAGGTTGTTAGAAAATAGGAATGCGGAAGCGTATCAGATAAACAAATAAAGAATATGAAGAATAAGATTTTAACGTGGAACCTTACTCCCTAAGGAACGGGATGAAACCACGGGAGAACGCCTCAAAGGGCTGATAGTCTATTGCTTTTTCTGATTTGATACAGGAGGTCTGGGACTTCCTATATAGACTCCATAGAGCCTCCAAGTCCTACCACTGGTAGATGTGGGACTAAACTCAACTCAAGTGACGCATATAACAAATACTCCAACACTCCCCCTCAAGCTGGAGCATGCAATGATAAGCTTGGACAAACAGAAAGAAATCTCAACTCACGCTACATGACACTTCAGACAATATCAACTCAAGGCGCACGACTGTCAGCTGTTGTTGAGGACGTTGCTTCTCATGCCATGCAGGCGAGGAGGACGAACGAGCTGGAGTGTGAGTCAAACTGAATCTCCTCGTCGGAGAGCATGTACTCTGTACTGCGTTTGTCAGAGTCACTGCAACTGGAATTCCACCTGGAGAACTCTGGCCCGCCACAACATGTGGACAACTGCTCCATCTCTGAAAGGGTTGAATAAAGAACGCCACTAATTATCCATACACAGATCTCTGAACATGGGTCTCTTTCATAGGGACCCCAAAGTGGGTTCTCTCTCATAGGAACCTCGGAAGGATCTCGTACTGGAATTCACGATCGCTTGAGAATGGAGTCTGAAAAGTCTATTCGTCGGAGAACTTGGTCTCTCCCATCTGGCTCAGAGAATGGGATCTACTCTGGAGTCCCTATAAATCACATGAAAACTCTAGCCCACCTGGCGTAGGGAATGAGATCTCTACTCCGGAGTCCTTATAGATCACATGAAAATCCTGGCTGAAACACAAAAGATGAGGACCACAAACAATGATGGCAAACATGTGCACATCTGAAAACAAGACCGCATACATGTGCGTATTTGAACTGAAGACTCGGAACTAATCTGACGTCGAGTCTGAATATCTGACCAAATCTGTAGAGTCTGAAAACTGAACGGCCTTGAATCTGGATCTGGAACTGACCTGCGACTCTACACAATACTCCCCCTCTCTCCCAGACTAGTCGGAAAACAATGATATTAGCCAAGTCGGGAGAAGACAATAAATGTGGAGTAAACATTAACATCACATACGGCAATCACATTTTTTTCGGCTTTTCCTTTCAAAATTTTTAAATCATTTCATCAATTTTTTTAATAGCCGTCCCAATCTTTTTTTTTAAAATAAGCCATATCATCATTTTTTCCAGCTTTTCCTCTTTTTTTGCAAAAAATTCTTGTGTACGACTTTTCTTTGAACGTGCCTTTTTTTTAATTAGATTTTTTGAACAAATTCACTTGGCCCAAATAGCCCCCCCTTTTTTTTACAAAAAAGTCTCAGTCGAAAAGGCCCACATCTCTCTCCTTTTTTTGTAAGTCACGGCCACACTGGGCCCATATACAACAGAGGCCCTTTTTTTAACCAAAAGGGGCCATCGAGCCCTTTGTTGCCGCATAAGCCGTAGGGTTCCCATCGGGGGAACCTTTTCCAATCGCATGCCAATACGTCGCCCCGTGAGGGGGCTTCTCCTGGAGCTCGACCTTGCCTCGCTGCTGTGCAACCACGAAGAGGTGAACCTGCAAAATGGAGTATGAGGGTGAGGCGATGAAGGGAGGTGGGCGGCACGATAGGGCTCACCAATGGCACAACCGCTTGGAGCTGGTTAGGGCTCACATGATAGATGATTGGCACTGCCTGGGTGGAAGGCGCAAAGAAGAGAGCTCGTGCGTCGCTGGAGATGGGGCTTGTCATGCGCGGGGGGAAGGTGCTATGGCACCGTGCTGGGGGGGGGTCTTCCGACTGTGGCAGCGTAAAGGAATCGCCTCCTGGGGGCTCTGAACCAAGCTTGGTGCCACCGCCAAGCATAGAACCTCATCGGGGGTTCGATCTCGCACCACTTGAGAGTCGCCTCGAGTTCGATCTCGCGCCGCTTGCGCAAGATTCGAGAGAAGAGGAAGGGAGAAGCGCTTCTAGAAGCTCGCGTGGGCTGGAGATCGCGTGTGAGGGATGCGAGAGGGCTTCGTCAATAGGAGGTTCGCGAAGTGAGGGCGCCACCTGGATGGGTGATGCGATGCGTCGCTTGGAAGTTCGCACCACCTAGTTGCACAAGGGGCTGACAAAGGAGATGAGCGCGCCTCCTGGATGCGCGAGGTGCACTTCCTGATGCGTGAATCGGAGAGGGCGGTGTCGCCGCCTTGATCGGTGCCTGGAGATCGTGGGGTGCACATGATTCTCTGGAGATTGCCTGAATCGAGCAAAGGGCTTGTCGCCTGGAACATTGCAGCAGACCACGCAAGGGGAGAGATGCAGACGCCGCCAGGAGATGCGATACCGCTTGGAGTAGGAACACAAGGATCTGGAGCATGTGCGTGGCTGCACAAGCACCACGGGCAGAAGATGTTGCGTACACTGTGAAATTGCTGCCGATACCAAGATTCCAAAATATTAGGTTTTAAAAAACCCATGAAAAACTGTCGAACTTGAACAATCATGACCATAATATTCTTCCAGAACAAATCATTACAATCAAATATCGAAAAACAAAAATAAAGAACATGAAATCCTTGAGAATCGACCCGCTCTGATACTGTTGGGAGAAAAATAAATCATACTCATAGAAGAGACCCAAGGGCTCTCTTATACAGGAGAAAAGCCCTGGGTTAATTACACGAGAAGTACATTAAGAAATCATAAATGATACCGAGAGATACATTTATCTCAACACCCCCCTCATGCTGGAGCATATATATATATCATGCTTAGCTTGGAGCAACACCTCTGAAATGGACCTCTAGTTAGGGCCTTGGTGAAGATGTCTGCCGTCTGATCTCCAGTGGAAACATGAGAGGTGGATATGGGACCTTTCTGGATCATGTCTCTAGTGTAATGACAATCCACCTCTATATGCTTTGTCCGTTCATGAAAAACAGGATTATTGGCAATATAAGAGATTTGCTTGATTATCACATAAAAGTTGCATAGGAAGAGAAACCTTAATAGTAAGGTCAGTCAATACAGATCTAACCCACATCATCTCTGCACTTCCCTGTACCATGGCCCTGTATTCAGATTCTACACTTGATCTAGCCACCATTGTCTGCTTCTTGCTTTTCCATGAAACAAGTGAGCTCCCGACAAAAATAGCAAAGCTCGAAGTAGACTTTCTGTCTCTGGGGCAACCTGCATAATCTGCATCTGCACAAGCTGTCACCTCAAGAGATGTATCCCTATTGAATATAAGGCTCAAACCAGGTGAGGTCTTCAAATATCTCAAGATCATATGGACAACATCCATATGCACCTTCCTGGGCTGCTTCATGGACTGGCTAACTTTGCTCACTGCAAAAGCTATATTCGGCCTGGTGATAGTGGCGTATAAAAGCTTCCTAACCAGCTCTTTATATCTCCTACTGTCTACCTCCTCAGTGTCATCAATCTCATACTCGGATCCATAGGGGTAGTAGCAGGCTTGCACCTGTCATATCTGTCTCAGAAAGAAGATCCATCACAAACTTCCTCTGGGTCATCACAAGACCACGTTGGTTCCTGGCGAACTCCAATCCAAGGAAGTATCGAAGAGTGCCAAGGTCTTTAGTCACAAACTGTTGACCTAGGAACTCATTGGCAGCCTGAATACCGTGCTCTTCATCCCATGTAACAACAATATCATCCACATAAACAAGAATAGCAACAATACCTCTTTGTGTCCTCTGAACAAAAAGTGAGTGGTCCGCAGTAGACCATACAAACCCCTGTTGTTCTATCAACTCTGATAGTTTCTGGTACCAAGCTCTCGGACTCTGCTTCAGGCCATAAATCACCTTATGGAGCCTGCACACCTTCTGGGACCCCCCTCTGTAGCAAACCCTGGTCGTTGCTTCATATATACTTCCTCCTGTAGGTCCCCGTATAGAAATGCATTCTTCACATCAAGCTGGTAAAGAGGCCAGTCCTGTGAAACAACAACGGATAGAAGAATGCGTAGTATTGAGTGTCTGGCCACGAGAGAAAAGATATCCTGATAGTCCACCCCATAGGTTTGGGTGAACCCACGTGCCACAAGTCTTACCTTGTAGCTGTCCACACTGCCCTTTGCTTTACCGTAAATATCCATTTGCAGCTCACAATAGAGGTACCTGGTGGAGCAGATACAATGCTCCAGGTTCCACGCGACTGCAAAGCTGCCATCTCCTCTTCTATTGCAAGTCGCCACCTACTGTCTTGTAACGCCTCCTGATATGTACGTGGGATAGTAACAACAGAGAGTCCCACCTCAAACTTCATGTATTCCTCTGAAAGATGATCCAACGACATGCGCAGCAAGAGGATACGTGTCACATTTGCGACGAGACTTCCTTAGGGCAATAGGTATCTCCAGGTCATCGACCTCTCTGTTCTCTGGAATCAACTCGTCCTATATATCATTCAAAACTCCAGGTGCCATCAGTAGAAACAATGCGTTCATGACATACCTGAGGCATGGTGGATGATGTGGATGGGGCATGATCAGAGGTGCGAGTACAAGATCTGCGAATGTAAACATGGGGTAAGAACTTGGACTGGATAGACGGAGGTGGAGGTGGTGGGGGTGGTGGAGGTGGTGGATGTGGAGAAGACTGAGGTGCAGCATGGGGGTCATATGGTGGAGGAGACAGAGGTGGAGGAACAAAAACATCCTCTCCAGAAGTAGCATTGGACATCCTGTCACGTGTAGGAAAAAATACATAATAGACTCAAAAAATGTGACATCAACACTCACATAATATCTTCGTCCTACATGATCAAAACGTCTATACCCTTTTCGGGTACTAGAATAACTGACAAAAACACATTTGACAGCTCTAGGTGAGAGCTTGTCACGGCCAGGAGTGAAATTATGGACAAAAGCCACAGATCCAAAGACTCTGGGAGAGAGAGAATAGTTCCTTCTCGGGAAACACAATCAAGAAGGGAATTTTCTCTCCAAGAATAGTGGACGACATGCAGTTCACCAAGTAGCAAGCAGTGAGAACCGCATCCCTCCAGAAAGAATGAGGGGTACGACTCTGAATCAACAGTGTTCTTGTGACATCAAGAAGGTGACGATGTCTACATTCAGCCATACCATTCTGCTGTGAAGTATAATTGCAAGATGTCTGATGAACTATACCAAGAGACTTGAGAAATTCAGATAAATGTAATGTGGAAAACTTTAAAGCATTATCCGTACGAATGAATTTCACATTGGCAGAGAAGATATTTTTGACTTCAATAAGAAAACATTTAATGATAGCACCTGCTTCAGACTTATGTTTTAACAAGAATACCCAAGATAGTCTATAATAATCATCCACAACAACCATATAAAAACGATGCCCCTGATGATCAGGAACACGACTAGGACCCCAAATATCAAAATGAAACAACTCAAAGGACTGACTACTGTGACGACTCGGACGACTCGTAAAAGATGAGCGATGGTGCTTCCCAAGCTAATAGGATTCACAGTCCAATGTAGTACGAGTAGATATCTGCGGTAGCACATGACACATCTTCTGAAGAGGAAGGTGGCCAAAGTGAAGATGCTGCATGAAAGGAGAAACATATCCTGAAGGAATAGTAGCAATCCCAGCACAAGGTGGTATGGCAAGCTTATACAATCCTCTATGCTCACGGCCATGACCAATCACCCTGCCAGTTAGTATGTCCTGAAACGCAAAAGAAGAGGGATCAAAGATGGCACGACAATGTAAATCTTTTTTAATTTGACTAATAGACAAAAGATTCATCTGAAAGTCTGGAGCATATAAGATGTTCTGAAGATGTATAGATTGGGCTAGAACAATCTCCCCTTGACCAATAATGGGTAGTCGAACCCCATTAGCAATGATCACGGATCTTCCAGGTGGGATAGACCTATATGAATTAAACTGTATCCGATCTCCACACATATGATGTGACGCTCCAGAATCCATAACCCACTCAGTCAAATTTGAATTGCTACTGCTGGTAAACGCATAAGGAATACCTGATGAACTAGACGATGCTCTTGTAGTAGCTGCTGCATCTGTGGAACCTGCAATCAGAGTCGTAGGAGTGCTCATCATCTCTCGAAGTATAGAAACAATATCATCCAAGCGTGCATCCGGAGTAGGCGCAGAAGAAGGCTCAGTCTGCTCAGCAACACACACAGACGTTGGATATCCATGCTTATGAAAGCATGTCTCCTCAGAATGACCGGTACGATGGCAATGGGAACATGGGCCACGCTGACGGCCTCCTCCTCGACCACGAGGTCCGCGTCCACGAAACTGGGACGACCCCCATCTGCCACGAGAAGCTACCATAGCAGAAGGAGTCATCTGGGCCGTAGTAGTGGATGTGGTAGTAATCCTACTCAATCGTTTATAGACCTCCATCGGTGGTATCGTCTCTCCAGTTAGAAGTTGAGTACGAGATGCATCGTACTCAGAGTCAAGAGATGACAAGAAAACTCCTGTCATTGTGGCATTCTGATATGCCTGTTGTTGTTCAGTGCTGGTGGTAATAGGCATGAAGTTGTGTCATCGCTCAAACATGCCTCTCAGATGAGAGAAGTATGCGTAGAGCGGTTGACCATTCTGTTTGGTCAAAAAAATATCGAACTGCAGTTGAAGGATCTTGCTCTCATTCTTTACCTGCCCGTATGTGTCTGCTAATATGTCCCACATAGCCTTTGTTGTTGGCAGATTAACAATATCGTTAGCAATCTCCGTGGTAAGTGTCCCAGAGAGCCAGATGCGAGCATATGCGTCATCTTGCTTCCATGAAGCATTGGCTCCAGTCTTGTCCGCCGACTCTGAATCGGTCAGAATGTGCTCCTTGTTATGGCACTGCATTAGGGTACGAAACTGCATGGACCAGAACTCGTAGTTGGTCCCATCCATCTTCACGATAGGAGCTCGGCCCTTGAAGGCGCCGGAAGAGGAGAAAACGTCACCCTTGTTCTCTGAAAATGTACCAAGAAGGCGAAAAGCGGGACAACTGAGGAGTAAATCGAAGAGAATGTGTCTATAGGACCATAAGAAGGATTGGTTGTATCTGTAGACTCATACAACCATCCCTATGTCTTCTTGCAAGGTCTAGAGCCGCACAACGTGATATAAATCAGAAAAGATCACGATTTGCGGACCAAGACAAACTTCCGATCCACAGGAGAACACGTCGCGAGCACATGGGTGGCTGGGACACCTGCGGCGGCGGTGGAAGTGGCTGGAGCCCCTTGCGGCAGCGCGGGAGGGGCTGGAGCCCCCGCTCGGCGGCGCTGGAGGGGCAGGGGCCCCCTCGTGGCGGCGCTGGAGGGGCTGAGGCCCTCACGCGGTGGCGCTAGAGGGCATGGGTAGACGTGCAACGCCCGACGGCGGGGGGGGGGGTAGGGTTAGCTTTAGGGTGGGATACGAGAACCCCGGTCTAGGACCGTTGCTCTGATACCATGTTGGGAGAAAAATAAATCATACTCATAGAAGAGACCCAAGGGCTCTCTTATACAGGAAAAAAGCCCTGGGTTAATTATACGAGAAGTACATCAAGAAAATATAAAACATAAATGATACCGAGAAATACATTTATCTCAACAATACCATGTTAGAAAATAAGAATGCTGAAGCGAAAATGATAATCAGAGCATGAACTAGAAATATAAACTTGGAACACTAAGATTTTACGTGGAACTCTACCCCCTAAGGAGCAGGATGAAACCACGAGAGAATGCCTGAAAGGGCTGATAGTCTATTGAACTTTTCTTATTTGATACAGGAGGTTTGTGGCTTCTTATATCGCCTCCACATGGCTTCCAAGTCCCACCACTGGTAGATGTGGGAGTAAACTCATGGATGAGGTAAATGGATCATGGAGGGATCCATTTACCCATCTACAACTCAAGTAACGCATATAACAAATACTCCAACAGAGGTAAAATCAAAGGAGGGGTAACCATGTAGATATCAAGTCATTGGAGGTCGAATAAGGACTAGTAACTATATAATATTCCTATAAATATCCCATCCATCTCCCATACTGTCACTAACTCACGTCCATTAAGGTTAAATATAGACACGTAAATCACTCTCATTCGACCATTTGAATTTCACTGTTGCAGATCGAGCAGCAACTTGTATGAATGGTAGTGGAATATTTAGTGATAAAACAGCATACATGGGACAGATTATTAGCAACAACTACTATGTTCTTTCTGGTATATATCTGAGTATACTAGTATGCGCATTAATATATTTCCGTGCTCTTTTTATCTTAGATTGATGATGCTGTAATGTCTTGGACTAAATTGAGTAGATTTGATGTTTGTCCATGTAATTGTGGTGTAGTTTTAGATTTATCATTAGGAAGTAGATCTGAGTTCTAGTGGGTATTTGGATCTCTCTTAGGCTCGAGGTGAGATCATTTTAACCCGATAGATCCTTGTGTTTCCTTGTAGATCTGTTGTATATGTGTTAAATGTAATGGATCTAGTTTTGTTTGATCAATTGTTTTCAAATATGAAGTTCAGAGGCAGGCCGAAGCTTCACTTGAGTTGCTAGCTCTATTCATGATGCAACACGTGACTAAGAATTAGGGCTAAATTTAAGTTTTGTTTAAATGAGGTTTATCGTCGATTTTCATGTCGTTAACTTGGAGTCACTAATATTAGGGTTAGGATCATGTTTATTTTCGTTCAATTTGTGTCCGATGCAATTTCTTATTTTATTTCAATTATGAGATGATATGTGATCTCTGGTTAGCTAAGTCTGTTTGGGAGTTAAATTATGGATTAATTTCCTTTTTTATTTTATTTTGTAATTCCACCTCCTTTTATAGATGGGCTTTGTGTCATTGTGTCATTGTCATAGACAGTTCGAGTTGAGTAGATTTGGAGTTTTGCCCTTTTTCTCACTCTTTCTCTTTCTCCTTCCATGCATCTTTGCGTTTATTCTCCAAAACTCCATGCTGCCACTGTTTTCTTATCCTTCCTCATCCCCTCTCCCTATTTCTTCTCCACCAAAGGCCCAATCTGCATCACGTAGTATCAGAGCATGGAAATCGAACCGTTTTCCATGATTCAACGATCTTGTCGTGTTTGCAAACAAAATTCGAGTTGATTTTCCTAGGCCATAGTTCACGTCTGAAGCAAAAAAGTTTGAAATTGCCTCGAATCAAGCATCATTAGGGTACACCGATGATTGGACCCGTGGTTTGAAGAAGATACGTTCGGCCACATAGAAGGAAGCACCACTGATATGCAAGTCCAATATGAGTCCCAATACTCGACAACGAAAAGGAAACCTAAATAGTAGTTGTCGAAATCCTGGATGTGCGACACCGGCCGCCTTTGTTGGACTCCTCACCCACCGAGTCACCAACATATCTACCTCTCCCCAGTTGGGAATCGAAAAGCATCATCAACCCTGCCCAAACCTTGGCCTCCCTGTCATCGTCATTTCCTCCCTATTAACACCGCCACCAACATCCTCGCTAGCACTGAGCACTACACCCGCCCCAACACTACTGCCTCCCTCTTATCCTTCCACTTCCTTGCATCCTACTCCATGGAGTCACCACCCCTACAGCTCGATCATCGTGCTTCCAACGCCCCCACACATCGCCATAAGCACTCGCCTCCCGATCCCCGTCCTCTCGTTGTTAGCGCCACCACCACCGATAATGCCAAACCCAACCTCTGCACCAAGGTTCGATTCTAGCCACCTCACGAACAAAGCTATGGCGCTACACTCCTAATCCTTCGGGCTTTAAGGCCATTGGAGAAGGTGCCAATCACGCTGCACTGCCGATGATCGACACCTACATTGTTGACCTCTTTGTCAGTGCTGCCACAATTGTCGTTGGGCCTTGAGCAACACCCATCACCAATTTCCCCGATGTCTTTGTCGTCTGATTCCCCATCACTAGAGCAGTTGTTGCCCGCATCGACCTCCTCGACCCCCTAGCAACCACCCCACCCTACTGGACCACCCCTAATCCCTTGCGTAGGTGATGGGAGTTGGTGATGCCCTCTTCATCGCAACCTATTTTGGCCTCTTCGCAGAACTTGACGATGCCCTCTCCTCACTGCTCACCGCCACCATTGGCTGGGGAGAAGGATAACCCTATTAACTATGTTGCTTGAATCTCCAACCAAAATCAAATCCCTTAAAAGTATGGGCACTTAGTTGCTTTGGAATAATATAAGCAACCCTTTAAAAAATATTTTATTTAAAGGTGAAAGATTGTAAGTACATGTGAAGAAGAATATGGTTAAGTCAGGACAATGGAAAAAATACAAAAGTAATGCTGAATTGAAGAGGGAAACCTCTTAATTAAAAAGAATATATCCAATAATTCCAATGGCGTTCCTCACTGCCATAATGTTCAAGCAACTCATCAAGAGATTAGTTTTTCAAGTAGAGGAGAATTGATGCAAACACGAAGTAGGAAATCATGGTTTCACATCAATCTTGTATTTTATTTTTGTTAAATAAATTGAGATCAAATTGTGATTTCAAAATTGATAGGTTTTTTTATATGGTTAGTTATTTTAGGATTCAATCAGGATTTGATTATTAAATTCATTCTCTTTCTGCTTTTGTAAATCCATCCCTACCTATATAAATGGGTGTGTAAGCTAATGTGCGGAAGGAAGTGTTTATCTATGAAATGAGTTTTGGATTGGAGAGTGCCTCCACAATTATCTTCCCTATCCCCTCTATTTTATAAGGTTTCTTTTTTCAACCTATTCCTCTTCCCTCAACCATTGAGGCACATCGTACATCTTCTTCTCCTCTCTTCTCCCTATGATTCTCATCTGCATCAAGTGGTATCTGAGCATGGCCTATGAATCATTCCCATGATTCGACGATATACACAGCCTTGGTGCCTTAGCAGGCTGCATATGCTGCATATGGGGGTTGCTTATGCAGTCTTATGAACCCATTCTAGTTATCAGATCTTCTAGGATCCAGATCCTATTTAATCCAATTAGGGATAGGTTCCCCTTTAGAATACAAATTGTCTGCTCTCTGTCCCATTGTATAAACCTAGGCTAAAATCTGTGCTTACACTCCTCTCATTGCCTCTGCTGCCTACTCATTCGATTGTTTGTCATCATCAATAGCTGGTAGAGTGGTTGCTCTACACCGCCTATGGACGTTGTTGACTTTGTCGTCGCCATACTTCCCCATCACTACTTTCGGTACCTGCCCTGTGCCTGTTATAAGAGGTTTTTTATTTTAACATTTTTCTGGTAAAAAAAGCTATGAATATATTATTCTTTAATTAATCTATAAAATACAATTTCTCTTTGATCACTTGTATTTATTTATCCTTTGGTTAGAACTTGTGATGGCCTATTCCCTGTAATATGAGAGTATGCGATATTTTTTTGTGTAACAAAAATAATGTATGCGATATTATGATGACAATGGTATAATGTTGATTTTTTTGAAAGTCTGCGGGTGTGACGGTGAATGCAAATGAGAAATCATAATTTAAAATATTAGTACATCAATGGATTTATCTTTTCGTATATTAGTACATATTGGAAACATAATATTTAATGAATGGCAGAAAAAAGGAGCTTTAAATCCTTCCATGCTCCTAATGCGAAATGCACACGATTTTCCAATATGGGAGCATGATTGCTCTACATTGTGCATACAAGAAAAAACCATAAACTGCAGCATCAATCATGTCTTCTGTAAAAATTAGGGATGACAGTTAGAATCAAGTTTAGCAGCACAAGTTTACCCCCTTTCTACAGACATGTAGACTTCTAACCAGCCAGTCTATTCTCCAACTTTTTAATGAGCGGGATCCAGTGTGCTTGCCCAATTCTGCCACAAGTGAGGAGGAGACCAATAATTGATGGAGAGTTCAGCTTTTAGCGATTTAGTAGCCCTGCCATAAACATTCACTTTATATTGAGAGAGACCAAAAGGAATGAAAACCTTCTTCCTCCTGTTTAATTGGAGACTGGACATGGACCTAAAAATATCCCAAACACCATACATGGCCTTAGCCTCCTGCACACACCTTAATGAAGAGGATCATGTCGTCAACGTACTGAAGAAGAGGAATGGACTTATCTTCTAGAAGTGAAGCCACTTTCAATCATGCCCTTAGCCAGGATTGTCAGAGTTTCTGCGATAATCATGGATAACATCTCAGCAAGACGGCAACCATATCGTAGACCCTTGTAGGGTTGGGAAAAAATCCCTTCCGACATGCCATTAACCAATAATGAATATGAAACTGTTGTTATTGATCACTTCGTCTGGGTAAATTAAGTGTATAGAAATCCCCTCTTGCTAAGCGTGGACTAGATAAATCACCACTTAATGCTAAATACGCTTTAGAGAAATCCACTTTCCACAAGATGCCTTTTGTCTAGAGTAGCTTCCAATCCATAGCCATCCCAATCACTAAAAGCTGAGGAGGAATGTTAGCCCTGTATTTGTAATCCTATAAACTCATGAAGAAGTTTTGGGACGAGCACTTAAGCGATGAATCATCCTTTTTCCTTGAAATAACTCTCCGGGATTGGAATAAGGAGTTCCATCTTGTTTTTTAGGAGATCTTTGAAATCATCATCGTATCTCTAGAAGAGGATCAACCCCTGTATTACATGGGAAATGAAGCTCCTCCTAGGACTAAGACAAGTAACCATTAGACAATCGTGCTTTACTACAACATATATAAGAAAGAGTCTGGTGAAGACTAGGAAAAGTTGCCACCCAGACGAGGTTGTTTGTCAAGCAGAGTCCAGTAAGCAAGGACGTCTAGCAGATGTTGTTTTGCCGGGTGGTCACCAGGTCAGTGAAAGCCGGATGAGATGTCAAGCACTGGATGAAAGCCCACTGGGGAAACTGATCAAGCAAGCAAGTGTTTCTCTAAAACATTAATAGGGACTAATTTTATGGTGGTCTATGTGGACAACAATACATCTTCATAAAAATATAATTACCAAGGATCTCGACCATTTGATATGCATTCGGAGCATTTAGAAAGCTGTAAGAACAAAATATTTATGAACCTGGAACATGATAATAAAATATTAGGAGACGGAGCTCTCCAATATTCTCAGAGACTGGAACAGTTGTTTTTTAGATCTTCTTTGAAACCATCATCAGTTTCTCTAAAAAATTACTGGGGACTAAATTTTATGGTGGTTCATGTTGACAACAGTACATCTTCATAAAAATATAATCACCACGGATCTCAGCCATTTGATATGCTTTCGAAGCATTTAGATAGCCATAAAAATAAAAGATGGATGAACTTGGAACATAATATATACCCTGTAGAACGAAATGAATTGATTGCATTAATGATAGGCCCTTGGGTTCTCTTATATAGGAGAGGAACCTATTGGGCAAATAACATGAAGAAGACAAAATAATAGATAATAAGAAAACAATAAGATAAGAAATATCTCAACACTCCCCCTCAAGCTGGAGCATAAATATCGATCAAGCTCAACTTGGAACAATATCTCTGATAAGGCCCTCTGGCTAGGGCCTTAGTAAAAACATCTGATGTCTGATCTCCAGAGCTGACATGAGTAGTGACAATAAGACTCTTCTGTATCATGTCATGAGTGTAGTGACAGTCCACCTCCATATGTTTGGTCCTCTCATGAAAAGCTGGGTTGTTGGCAATGAAAAGAGCAACCTAATTATCACATTGGAGGTACATGGGAAGAGACACCTTTATAGTCAGGTCAGTAAGAACAGATCTGACCCACATCATCTCCTTGCTACCCTGCGCCATGGCCCTGTATTCTGACTCAACACTCGATCTGGCAACCATGGTATGCTTCTTGCTCTTCCAAGAAACCAGAGAATTCCCTATGAATACAAAAACCTGAAGTAGACTTCCTATCCTTTGGACACCCAACATAATATGCATCTGCACATGCTGCAACTGAAAGAGATGTATCTCTGCTGAACAGAAGTCCCGTATTTGGTGAAGTCTTCAGATATCTCAAAATCATATGGAGTGCATCCATATGTGCCTGTCTGGGATGCTCCATAAACTGACTCACTTTGCTCACGATGTGACACCCTCGGATCCGGGTACTACACGACACTCGCAACGTTAGATTCTTAATTTGATTGCATTAATTCAACTGAAATTGAGGGGAACTTTTTCGCGTTTTGCAATGACATTCACGATCAATATAAACAACCACAAAGTCAACAAGAAGTGCCACTAACTTTTCATTGCATTAATTTCCATATAGATTGCATGTAAAAAAGAAATATTACATTGTATACATGTCTCCCAAAAGTGACAGAAGAGAAACAAAAGCAATATACATAAACCGAACCAAAAACTGCAACTGTACCGTCTGGTATAACAGCGGATGCTCGGGATCATCAATCAGCTACTGAGACGTAGGCGATTTGCCTGCCAAGCATGCAAGGAATAAAAGAATGTCAACAATTGTTGTGAACATTCTAGCATATATATAATAAGTAATTTAGTGTGTACAAAAGAAAGCAGGTAGAAAGGCAATGACATATAAAATTTACAACTACTTGCGTGGTAAAAGGTTTTCAAGCTGCATTGTTTGCATGCCCCATGATTTCCCATCACACCATAACTTTCTATATATAACATTTTTATATATTAGTTAATGATCCATATATAAGTTTTTGTCTTTTTATCACTTAAAGATAATGTTGATGGATTTTGGTATTGATGATGGTGAATCTTTGATCTAGTCTTTTCAAGTATAGTGGATAGTCTGTGGTCTTGGTCTGAGGGTGACCTAACAATATGACTCTAAGGTGTGAAGAATACCTTCAGGTTGGGGTGCCTCCATAGGCATGCGGTGGGGTGTGATGCATCCTAACTAAGTTCCCAACACGTCCAGTGGCTTATCTTATCACTTATAATAGTAGTTCTAAGATCCGATAAGTTGTCGATGATTGATGATTAATGATGATTAATGATTCTGTACCAAGCTCAGCTATATCCAACTCTGTCGTAATCAATCTCAATTGTAATCATCGCCAAGCCTGTTGGCAGAACGGTAGTCAAAACTCAAGCGGTGAGGAAGCCTCCTAAGAGACCCTTCCGTCTCGCCCTCTAAGTGGAAGTACGGTCCAGTAGAGGGATAGGTCTACTTCAAAACTATGCCACTGAGACGGGTAAGAGAGACTCTCCGGAAAAGTCACTCTAGATGGGCCCGACCTGTATGGGCTAGCGAGCTTGTAAGAAAAACTAAAATCGAGCCCTTCCAGCCTAGGTACCCTAAAACAGAGGGTCAACAGAACTTGTCAAAAGTCGGGATCCCAACGAGACGTAAAAGCACTGCGAGCTCGCGTAAAAACCATAAAAAAGACTGAGATCCTAGACCCGCGCACATGACAACCGCTGCCCTAACTGAGCTTCCTATCCTCCACCCAGCTGAGGGTCAACGCACCCTCGCACAATCAGGTGTAAGAGTTACCGAGACCGGCAATATTATTCATTAGACATCATTGATTCACCAACACTTACCAGATTCTTCATTCTTTCTTGATATCTGATATGATTAACTTTATAGATTTAGATATTTGGTCAACGATCTTATTAATGGTGATCACTATTAGTAGATTGCATCTAGAAGATTATTTTATAAAGATTATCAATCATTAGTCATAGTTTATCTGAGATGATGTACTCTTATCTGAGATATTTCTTAAAACTTGTTAACTCCTAGATGTTAACATCGAAATCTTTTATTTGTACCATTCTGAATTTCAGTAATGGACAATATTAATTTTGAACAGATAGATGGACACAAGAATGCTCATTATGTGACTTAGAGGAAAGCATATTATAAAGCTCAATCTAAGATTGACAGATGTCTTTACTGAATGTGATATTAATAATAATATTATCTAAAGCTTTGATATATATATATATATATATATATTGCTAACTTATTCTGGCAAGGAGTCCCTGTCTAAATCACGAGTAGTTCAACTGAAAATGGCTTTTGAACAAATAGCTTTTGAGGGAACATGTTCATCCTACTGTTGGGATGTTATTTAAATTAAAGGTGACAAGATTCACTTGGGGAGATGTGTCAATTAATATTATATATTTATTTATACACCCATATCTCTTAATTTCCACGGCCAATCCTCTCTTAGTTATTACTATTATAGAAAATTTCTTGTAAGTTTAAGTTTGAATTCATATGTTAATCGTCTAGAATTCAATCTTAACTACATGATTTTTATAAAATCTTAAAATTTCAAGTGATCTTAACAGATTATAGTCAAATTCTTTGAGCTACTTGAATAGTAACTGCAATCTAATCACAAGTGCAGAATCTTGCTGAAGCTATATTTATTAAAGCAACTTTGAATATCATCCATATCTTCAGTATATAGTTAATCTAATTAACCAACCAAAATCTGCTTGAGTATGGCCTGAAATTTGGAGATCAAGGATAATTATTCCTAAAAATACTCATCCAAAAGCTTAGAGAATTCGATGGCTCTTATAGATAGAGCCCATACATGTTTTCAAAACATTGATATGCCACTATTATGTCCAAGTTCCATCCAACTACCTCTCCCATTACAATTGTAATATAGTATGTAACTTTAAATGTTCAATACTGGCATGACTTCACAGAAGGTTCTATATCTTGATTTAGAATTTTCCCAAATACTATTAGCAAGATCTTAAAGTTTAATGTCACCCATGTCCCCAATGTTATCGGCAGAAATTGATAAAAGAAAAATCCGATCAACCCCAAATTTACTGACACACCCAATCAAATCTCTAGTATTAACATAAAAATCTGATTACACATCTTAGTTTCATCTGAGATGAACGACACTAAGTCCTTAGAAAATGTGTGAACTTTTCATAGATGCAGTAATGGGTCTATATTGTACATGCATGACATCAAGAGGAAGGGATTAAGGATTGTACCTCTTTTTGATCCTCAAAAAGAGATGAAAAAATTGGATTTGTTAGCAGTAATGACTGCTACAAGGGGCAACAACAATGCTACTTCAACCAATAGTAGAGCAACTGCAACATGCCGCTCTAATGGCTACAACAGGAGGTTCCAACAACACCTGGAGATCAGCCTTTTGGGTAGCAGTTGATGCCGAACGACAAATTTTTAAAAATGAGAGGAATGGAAGGGGGCTCTCGATGGGAATTTTCGAAAAATTGAGAAGAGGGAGGTGGTGGAATGAAAAGGGGAAGAGGTTTCAACGTTGAGAGAAGAATAATGCCAAATGTCACTTGAATGATATCATTGGTGATATCAACAAGCTGATATCACCATAATCTTATAATAATTTATTTTCAATTTTGTACTTCTTTAAAAATCTTAAAATCAACCGCATTAGCTCCCCGAGTCTCCGATTTTGACGAGTAATAGCTCATTTTGACCGTCTTTGAATGACGATCAATCTGAGTATAATATTCATATACTTTGGTTCGGGTATGAATCCTTGAAATTATCGAGATACGGTCTT
This sequence comes from Ottelia alismoides, assembly GCA_037367405.1. Lineage (NCBI taxonomy): Eukaryota > Viridiplantae > Streptophyta > Magnoliopsida > Alismatales > Hydrocharitaceae > Ottelia > Ottelia alismoides. The sequence goes on along the minus strand of JAZKJV010002804.1, from coordinate 73,239 downwards.
GGTTTATGACTAAATTTTGCGATTTTAAAATATCAATCAATTTCCAATTGACGAACGATCAATTTCCTTGGTCTTATTTTGTCGAATCGGATTTTTGGGTGATCTTAGTTTGTTCTGTACTTTCCAATTTATGTCGTGGCTTTTCTGTGGCACACATTACGATGCACTCGGCTTTTGGTTGATTGCGATCAAACGACTTTTGATTTATGATCAATTGATCGATTTAAATTATTTACTATTGATTGATAATTTTATTGAATCAAACGGACCCTAATTGGGTCGGGTTCGGGTTCGGGTTTATTAGGATTCAGATGCTACAAATATAAAAACCTCAAAGGGAGTCTCTTCCTCGAGACTCGAGTCAAGGTTACTATGTGTCTCGTTTGGATTCCATCTGACCATAAAAATCGTAAAGGGTTTTGAACCCATAAAATCCTAAAAGGAAAAACAAGCCTTATTCTTTAACATATTTTATTAAATAGGCTTGTTTTAATGGTTACCTGAGAAGAGCTGCGAGTATCTTGCCCGCATGTCTGCTTTGATCTCCCATGTCGCCTCTTCGACTCCGTGTCGGTGCCACAACACCTTGACCAATGGAATCTCCTTGTTGCAAAGCTTCTTCACAACACTGTTAAGAATCTACACTGGCCTCTCCTCATATGTCAAATCTGGCTCCACGTCAAGATTTTCGTAGCTGATGACGTGTTGAGGATCGTGTACATGCTTCCTCAGGTTGGATATGTGGAATACATTGTGAATAATAGAAAGATGTGGAGGAAGGGCTACTCGGTAGGCCACCTTCCCCACTCTGGCAAGAATCTCAAATGGTCCAACATATTGTGGTGCCAGCTTGCGACGAACACCGAACCTCTGAATTCCCTTCATGGGAGATACACGGAGGAATACCCAATCTCCCACCTGTAATTATAGAAATGTGTTCAGATTATTGTTAAATCTTAACAAGTCATATTTGCAAAAGGATTAAGAGAAGATGATTGGATACCTGAAACTCCAAATCTTTTCTTCGACGGTCTGCATAGCTCTTCTGACGGTTCTGTGCCGTCAGAAGCTTCCGTCTCACTTGATCAACAACCCTCACAGTCACCTCCAGAAGATCTACGGAGTAAAGAGCATGATCACCTACCTCACGCCAACTGAGAGGTATGAGGTATTCTCGCCCATATAGGGCTTCGAATGGTGTTATGCCGATACTGGAATGATGGATGTTGTTGTATGTGAACTCTACCAACGACAGATGATCCTTCCAGGATCCTTTTTACTCCAAAGTGCATGCGCGTAGCAATTTCTTTAGCATCTGAATGGTGTGCTCACTATGTCCGTCAGTTTATGGATGGTACATGGAACTCATATTCAGCTCTGTCTGTAGTGCTGACATGAACTAATGCCAATAGTGCGATGTAAACCTCGAGTCCATGTTGTTGAACGTTAATATCAGAGGCGCTAATAATGATCTGACAAAATCAGACTCACCGTCGTTGATGCGACTGCTCAACACTCGCGGTTAAAACAACAATTAACCCACACAGATAATTAAGCAATTAATACCAGGAGTTAAAATTTATTGTACCCTACTAAAGATGTATAGTGACAACAAGTAGGGGTTGAACTCAGGAAGTAATGGTGTAGAGTAATGTAAGATAGAAAATCGAAGCACGAATTTGCTTCACTCACTCAGCCAAATTAGGGTTTTGTGGGTTTTTGAATTTTTATTTTTTTAATTTAATTTTTAATTTTGGCTTCAAAAAAAATTAGTTTTTAATTTTGCAAATGTTTTTGGAATTTTGATTTTTGAAAATAAAAGAAAATAAAATAAAATTAAGAATAAAGACAAAATGGGATTGTAAATAGATAATTTAAATTAAGCTAAGGTAGATAGATATAAATATGCACAAGCTAAAAATAGGTCAAAATGTACCAAAATTCAAGGAAAATATATTTTTATGTTTTTTTTTATACTTTTTCATTATTTTTGTGAATTTTGGGGAGTTTTTGCGAAATTTAAGAAGTTTTAATTGGGAAAAAATCAAAGCAGTGAAAAATTAAACAAACAGGGTTACTTTTGAGTTTAAAAATAATAAACCACCTCAGAAGATCCGAAAATAAATTTTAACTCAAAATATACCTCAAAACACACCTTTTAGAGCAAAGAAATATTTTTTTAGAGTTTTCTTTGAATTTTTATAGTTTTTTAAGTTTTTTAGTGTTTCTTCAATTTTTAGTGATTTTCTTTTGTATTTTTCGTTGTTTTTTGTCTGATGATAGAATAAATAAAAACACACAAGAAATAATTTTTTTAAAAATTTTCAAACAGGTTTAATTTTTTTGGACTTTGGAGACTCAACCAGGAACAAAAATCAAAACTTTGATTTTTCAAAAATAGAAAATTAACTTAATTCACTCCACGAAAAATATGTGTGATTATTATAGTGGCAATGAGTTTAATTTAATTTTCTTGTAATTTTTAACGCACTGGAGCTACTTTTAATTGCACAAATAAAATGAAAAGAAAATACAAACATTCAAGGGCATTTTTGTAATAAGAAAAAAGTTCCTTCTCTTTTTCGAACCACTAAGCAAACCGCATGGGTAAATACGCAAATACTCCCACAAATAAAATAAGCAAAATTGACAGGGGTATAAGTGCAAATTCTAAAACATTGAGGGGGTGAACAAACAATATTCCAGAAAATATTACACTCAATATCCCAAAAATCCGACTAAATGACAATAAACTAAACTCGTAAGGGTTTGGTTGCAAATATTTGAACATTGTCAGCTAAGCTGGCGAGGGAGTGAAATGCAAATACCAGCAAGTTCGGGATTCGAAGCATAAGTATTATAAACATCTTAACACGACAAATGAAAGTTTAGGTACCAATAAATAAAAATAAAAAAGGCACATGGGAGAAAGTGCAAAATACCCATAAATGCGCGATGGCGGACGACTGGATCTTCTTCACTTATCCACGTAGCATCACAACAACACCTGATGGCGATTCGACGATGGAGGGTCAGGATTATATCCTACGGAGGAGATCAACGGCAATGGGGATCCCCATCCGACTGTTGCTGCGCCACCTGAGCAAGGTCCTTGATCGTACGATGGAGGAGGCCCCTGGAAAAACAAAGAAGAACACGGGCTAGGGCCTCCTTCGATCATCCAGATCTCGAGGTTGTCGGCTTCTCTCCGGCTCCTGATGGCTTCATGAGCTTCCTGGGGTCCTTCCGCACTGGTGGGGGACTTCAAAATGGCACGAGAAGGTCTGATGTTGTCCAGTGGAGCGCCTCGACCTTGGGGCTTCTTCCTGGTTCGATGATCCTCGAAGAGGCTCCCTCTTTGGTTCTTTCCTGCAGGAGCTTGTTAAGTGGTAGAAATCGAAGCTCGAGAGAGCTCTTGAAGGGAGAATGGGCGAATGAAGCTGCGGGGTGTTGCCCTCTGGTGGACGACAGAGAAATGAGGGCTGATTTCTCGTTTTGTGCAAGAACGAGGTGATTGGAGGTGGGTGAAATGATCGAAGGCGATGAGGAACAAAGTGGAGGTGCTGTGTGGGAAGGAGCGATGCGATGTCGGTTGAAATCAGGCGGCAGAGCTGGAGCTCCGCCGTACGTATGAATGGGAAAATACGCTAAAATGGACGAAATAAAATGAAACTAAGGCGAAATCTAAACTACTTCTACCCCAAGGAACAAAAACGAGTAGGAAAAAGAGAGCTTACCGGTGAAAAACGACCTGAAGTTGGAGCTCCAGCGATGCTAGTGGTAGACCCAGATCGCTTCGATTCAACGCCCCCCGCTCACGCGTGATGAGTGGATCCCGTCCCTGCTGTCATCAGGAGCAAGGCTCGACACTCAGATTTAGGGTTCAAGGGGTGGAAGGGCCAAGGGCTCAAGGTTCGACGGTGAAGATATTATATACAAGGGGAGTTTGGTTCAAAGATAACAAGAGGTATGAGGATCCATTGATCGAGGCAACCTACTAGCGTGAAAGGCAATAGATCGAGGGTCAACCCTCGTGAAGAAATCGAGGTCCCTCGATCACTGGATCAGGTGGTGGAAATCGAAGGGGGGGCGAATCGAGGTTTCATACGCCTCAGACCCAAGGTCAGACAGTTGACCTCGGGTCAACCAACAGGGGCGCGTGATTGGGCTACGTCAGCGGGAAAAGGACAAATAGAGCTAAAAATAGAAAATAAATTAAAATGAAATAGAAATTGATCAAATTTCGAAAAACTTTAAACATGAAAGTTTTTTATTATTGTATGTACTATTTTAATATGATTTTTATTTATTTTTACAAAATAATTTAATAGGTGATATTATTTATACTATTTTTTATGTATTAAAATTAAATACATTTTTTGTATTTATATTTATTTTATGTATCTTTAATGTGTTTCTATAATATTTTATATTTTATTTATTTAAAGGATATTTAAATATATATTACATATTTATTTTTTATTTTCATATACTTATTTATTAGGTTAAATAAATACAAGTATATGTATAATAAGTACAGGTAGGTTTATTTAATATGTGTTTCATACTTATTTATTTTATTTAATTATTTTTCTTGCTTTTATTTTCATTGCTTGCTTTGTTTAGTATTTGTACATAATATCACTGGTGTAAAAATCGGCCGACTACTCCGTTTAGTCGGTTCGATTAGTCGACTCGGTGGGGTAGCCGAGTCGACTATGTATAATCGCGTCATAATCGGGCATAGCCGATTACTCGGCCGAGTAATCGATGTAGTCAGCCGACTAGGCGACCGCTTTTTGCAACGGGTAATCGGGTGCCCAATAACCTAAACCCGACAGAACCCTAAACCTGCAAACACCAAAGCTTCTGTCGGATAGAACCTCTCCCATTTTCGAAACCTCCCACCCCCGCAGCCCTAACCGTTCTTGACGTTCGCCACCTCCATCGCCGCTCCTCCATCGGCCCTCCGGTCAGCCACCGCACTACTCCTCCATCGCCTCGATGCCGCGTGGCTGCCAGAAGGATGATCTCCACCAACCAACATCTCGCCGATTGCCGCCCAGGAGCCCAGGTTAGGGTTTTTGTTTTTTTTCATTTTTTTCTTTTTTATTCTATTGTATGATCATAGCTCACGAGCTTATATCGTTCACTAGTCCATAGGCGCTCCGGTCAGCCACCGCGCCACTCCATCGCCTCGACGCCGCACGGCTGCCCGAAGGAGGATCTCCACCATCCAACATCTCGCCGATCGCCGCCCGGGAGGTTAGGGTTTTTGTTTTTTTTTGTTTTTTTTCTTTTTTATTTTATGGTATGATCATAGCATTCTCACAGTGCCACTGATTTTGTTGCATTTTAATGTTTAAATGTATGTATTGCGTGTATAGATATATTTTGTACGTGATGAATTGGAAATTCATCAGTGCCTTATTGTTTATTAACAATGTCTAAAATTAGGGGATAATTATGCATGTTTTGATGATACCTTATTTGTTTGTGATTGAGTGAAAAATGGTAAGTTATTTCTGATGGATTGAGTATCCTTAGTATGGTGGATATTTTTATTTTGTTCCTTGAAATAAGTGAAACATAAGCTTGTTGTGAAAATAATTAAAAAATTCCTAACCAGTGATATATTCTTAACATGTCTCTGATTTTTAACTTGTGTACATGCAATTATAATTATTTAGGTTGTATATCATGCCACTGATTTTTTTATATCATAATTTGTCATTTTTTTATTATGTAGATGGCTACACCTCCCGCATCCGTTAGCGACTCGTCCTTTTATGTGCCGCTAGGATCAACTTATCCTGCATGGCAATACGGTTACCTTGCGAGCCGTACGGATCCAAATACGGTCACTTGCAGATTGTGCAAGAAGATTGTCAAGGGTGGTGTGTATAGGTTCAAGCAACATCTAGCACACCGAAGAGGGAACGTTGCTGCATGTCCCAAGGTTGATGAAGAAACGAAGAACAAGATGATTGCGTACCTTGATGATGTTGCCAGGAAGAAGTCTCAGAAAGCCGCAGATGTTCATGAGATGAGGGAGGAAGTTGATATCACTGGAGATGTGGGTTTGGCGAAGAGATTGCGAGTCTCTGAATCCTTAGAGTAGACTGTTGCAGTGGAAGGATCATCACGACAGATGAGCATCAAGGATGCATTCTCCAAGGATGATCGTGATAGGGTCACATCATACATATCCAAATGGGTATATACATCGGCGATTCCGTTTAATGCATTGACGACGAAAAACTTCCTGCAGATGGTGGAGGCTATTGGGAAGTACGGGCCTGGACTAAAGCCTCCCACGAGGTATGAGCTTAGTGGTCCGCTTCTGAAGAAGGCAGTGAAGGAGATTCACGATGGATTGCAAGGTCATCGTGATACGTGGACACCGGCGGGATGCTCTTTGATGACTAATGCGTGGACGGACAAGCGTGGAAGGAGCATCATCAATTTTTGTGTCAATTGCACCTTGGAGACTTCATTTTTGAAGTTCATAGATGCCTCAGATGAGGCTCACACTACGGAATACATCTGCAAGTTGGTGGAGGAGTGCCTGAATGAAGTGGGAGTGGATAAAGTGGTTCAGATTGTGGCGGATAATGCATCCGTCAATTTAGCAGCAGGAAGATTGTTGGTTACCAAATATCCGCAGATTTGGTGGACTCCGTGTGCTGCGCACTCCATTGATCTGACTTTGGAGGAGATAAACAGAGAGAAAAAGGTGAGAAGTGCAATCACAAAGGCGAAGAGGCTTACAGTGTTCATCTACTCATACACCAAAACTCTAAGCTTGATGCGCAAGTTCACCAACAAGAGGGACATTGCAAGGCCCGGACAAACAAGATTTGCAACCACTTTTCTCACTCTTGAGAGCGTAAATGAGAAGAAAGACAAGCTAAGATTGATGTTTTCCTCGGAAGAGTGGAGAAGTTGCAAGTGGTATAAGACCAAGAAGGGAGAAGCTGCAAGTTCCATTGTATTCAGCCCTACGTTCTGGAACCATACAACACATGCTATCAGAGTGTTCACCCCATTGGTTCGTTTATTACGTGTGGTTGATGCAGATCGACGCCCATCCATGGGCTTTGTCTACGGAGGGCTTGAAGAAGCCAAGCGGGAAATAATTGTAGCATTCAATGGTGTGGAGTCATATTATAATTTTTTGTGGATGCTATTACCTCCAAGACCAAAGGGAGGCTCGATACTCCATTGCATCTAGCAGTTTATTACTTGAACCCGTTTTTCTTCTACACTGAGTCTCACGGTGATCCAGATGTTGTGGTGAGGAGAGGGTTTAAGGACTGCATGGAGAAAATTTATCCAGATTTGGATATACAAGATGCAATTACTAGGGACGAGCTTCCGCCATATAGACTTGGTCGTGGAAATTTTGGGAAGCCTTTAGCTGTGAGACAGAGGATAACGAATGATGGCAATTTTGATCCAGGTATTTCAATTATTATTTTCTATTAATGTTAATCATTATTTTATTAAGTTGACCAATTCTCTATTTTAATAGCTAATTGGTGGCATAATCATGAAGATGACATGCCTCATTTGAAAGCTATGGCGATCAAAATCTTGAGCTTGACGTCTTCATCATCGGGATGTGAGCGTAACTGGAGTACATTTGACTCGGTAATGACTCCACTACACCCACTAAATTCGATTAGTAATAGTAAAATTCAAATTAGTAATTGATATAAAGTTAATTTTTTTGGTCTTCAGATCCATACCAAGAAGAGAAACAGGTTGGAGACAAAGAAGCTGAATGATCTTGTGTATGTGCGTTTCAATTCCAACGTGCAGGAACACCGAGCTGAGAAAGAAAGAGATCCTCTCTCATCTCGTGATCGTGCACACATGGCTGAATGGACTGGAGACATTGATGCTCATGATGAGGAGGTTTTTCCAGGTTCCGGACTGATATGGGGTGTCGTAGCACATGCTAGTGGTGCCGAAGAAAATTTGGACCTAAGAAGGAGCCAACGAGTTGAACGTGGAAGGGGAGCTTCGTCGTCAAGATCCAATGCTACGCCGATGAATGAGGAGGAGGAGCTACATCTTGAGGATTTAGAAGAAGAAGAAGAAGATGATGATGAAGAAGGTGATGAAGAAGAAGAGTTGAACTTGGATGATGACATTGACGATTGAATCCAATGACTTGGGATACTCGTCTGTTACTTTTCGCTTGTATTATTTTTTAGGCATGTTGTAAACGTTTTTTTATTTTCGAACATGTGCTTGTACTATGTATCAAATATTTTCTTCTTAACTTGCTTCTTTTTTCCTTCTCTTGCTATATTGTTTAAGCTCTTAAAAATATTAAAACTGTTAAATATATGAATATAAATGAGAGTACATGTTATAAAAAATTTATTTATATATTTAAAATAATAAAAACCGACTAATGCCCGACTAAATCCGATTACTCTCCCGACTGTCGATTAATCCTTAGTCAGTGACCCTATCGATCGAGTACCGACTGCCGACTTCTACAACCTTGCATAATATATAAAAGAATAAAAATATAAGAAGAATCTAAACGTAAAGTACATATATTTATTGTATACTGTACATGTCTGCTATACAATGAGGGTCCAAAACCTAACTTTCATAGATGAACTCCGATTTTCGTGAAACCATCTTCATTAAATAGCTTATTAAAAGTTATATGCAATTAAAGGTGATTTTGATACATTTTGAATTTGATTTAGGAGATATGGGTCTAAGAACTTTAGTTTTTGGCTTTTTATTTAGGGTATAAATTGTACACTGTATATTTTTTCTATGAAATCAGTTTTGTATTTTTCTATATATTACTATCTACAACTTTCATATACAAAGTTTCTTTATTTGAGGTATCGAAAATAGAAAATAAAATAGGTCTCAAATATGCATTATTGATGAATAAAAGAATGAGGATTTTACTGGATTATTGACCCTTATCTTCCCTACTTTATTCCTTGTCGACATCGGAGTTTAGGGTCATAAAATACCTTTAGCATTTTATTCTTTTTCTTTTCTTTTCTTCATCTATAATTTTGTCATTAAAACTGTATTTTATATATAATAAATGGAATAAATGATAAATATTAATTTGTACAAAATAATGCTATTTACATGCATTAGCTAGGGTTTTTAAGGCCAAAATGATAGAATAAAGGTAATGAAATGGAGATTCATCACCTGTCAGACACCTCCTCTCGTGGTATACCATGAAGTCTGATAATGTTCTACACATATAGCCTGGCCAATCTGGATGGAGTGTAAGTCATACTGACATGTATGAAATGGGTTGACTTGGTCAACCTGTCAACAATAACCCAAATAGAATCGTGGCCACCTGGTGTATTCGGCAATCATGTGACAAAATACATAGAGATACTCTCCCACTTCCATTCGGGAATGGGGAGAGACTGTAATAACCATGGTGGTCTCCTGTGCTCAGCCTTGACCATCTGGCAGGTCATGCATCTGCTATCGTGTTGTGCCATGTCATGCTTCATTCCGTCCCTCTATAAATGTCGACGCAGATTACGATACATCTTTGTGCTGCCAGGATGAATAGATAATCGTGAAATGTAGGCGTCATCAAGAATATTGCTGTGTAACTGCTCATCGTTGGGCACAACGACCCGGCCAACTTTCCTCAAAATAGACTCTGTCACAACAAAGTCATCAATCTCGTCCTTGACGGCACGTATATATCTCGGATCCAAGGATCTAATGGGGATTTAGTTAAAGATTTGATTTAATGAAGTTACACATATTTATGTCTTAGATTCTCAGTGTCTACTATATGATAAAATCCATCATCTTCAACTGATAACAAAAATCAGGCAATTTCCCATCTAAAGGTTTGTTACATACAAAAAAAATCAGAGTTTCACTGGATGCCGAAATTTGTAAATCTTGGTTCCGGAATGGTTGTGGTTAAGCGAAACCTCAAAATAGATAGAATGTAGGATCCACTTATCTTATCGTTTGCAGCTTTTTACTGCCCTTCATTATAAAAGGTTCACATTCTTCTGACTACATCCAAATTAAATGGGGACAAAGTCATGATATAAGGATCGTTGTCTCTTCGTCTCTAACATTGATGGCTAGAGTTGGCAGAATCAGATCATGAATCTTCATCATTTGTTATAAGTAATTGGAAAAATCAATAACATAGTCATGATTTTCAAATGTAGTCACGATTTTCAAATGTCTCTTTGCTTCTTTTGACAATATGTAAAATTCATCTATAATGATGCGGTATGAAAGCCTTGCACGAACCCCTCATTTTGCCTTTTTGAATTGGGCAAGTTCTAGCCAACAACCTGACCCACCTTTAAACTCATCCTCTATTGTAATGGGGTCAAGGCTTCATTTCTTAGACCGATCAGAAACTTGGCTATTGAATTTCCCATTAAAATGACTAGGATGCTCCTTGACCTGTTGTCTTTTGTATCACTTTGAATTTAATGCTGATGCTGTAAATTTAAGACTTATCTTTCTCCTTTACCTTGTGCAGTTCTTTCAGTTTGGAGGATAAAAAATATGGCAATGAAAATACACTACCATCTAATGCCTTGGACCCTAGGGAGGTACTCTGGATTTATTAGGCATTTTCCCTTTTCTTTTAAATCTCACGTTCTTCTTTCTTTATTAGATTTAAGAGTTTAATGGTTTCTTTGTGTTACCTGTGAGAAGATTGTTCAAGCAATTTATGACGTTGAAGAAGCTACTGCATATGCTTTTGACATCATCTTGTCACACAAGGTGGATATTACACATTGTACCTTATCAGCGTCTCTTATATTGCAAACTTAGTGCCTGCATATTTGCAGATGATCAAGATGGAGACCCAATCTCCTTTTATAAAATTCTTACAACTATTAGCTGCTCACCATCCTTCTAAGAGGTTTAACTAAGTTTTTTTAAATTATAGAAATTTATTTTAATTCATTCTGTACTTACGCTCAGATTCAATGCAGATGTCGGAGGGGAAGTGCCGAGATATTGGTAGACTTTAGTGATTTGTGGCCATCCAACTTGCAGTCACTTGATTCATCAGGTTTACATGAAAATCATGAAAATGATAGGTTGAAGAGTCTCCGGATTTGTGGAAAGGAAGTTCCTCGTGGATACTGGGTACGCTTTTCATCTCTTTTGATGTTTTCTCCAGCGAAATAGTGTTTTTGAATAATCAATTGATATTTATAGTTACACAGTTGGAGCATTATGTGTAATTTGATAGCTTGTTTATTATTTACACATAATTCTTTGCAAGGCAAGTAGAAGTAGGGACATCACAGTTTTACAAAGCCTTGGGAGTTCCCAGGAGAATTTTTGTCTACCAATGTTTTAGTAATCCGAACCACATAACATGACATTTCTCATTTTACATATCATCTGAGCCTTCTAACTCATGCAAACGAGGAATCTGTTCCTGCCTCATCTTTGTGGAACTCTTTATAGAAAATAGATGTCAGTCACCATGTTTTCTTCCAATCACCATACGCTTCTTCCAAGTCGGAAGAACTTGAAGCATGCAGCCACCGATATGCTAACAAGCTGGCTCCCACATTTTGGGCACAATTTAACAGTGGGCTCATTGAGCATCTCTATTGCGAGATGATACTGTTTTTGTTATATGTCACGGGAGGATAACAGTGTGCACCAGAGATAGACCGGCTTTTATGCTTCAACTAAAAATAAATTAATATTGTGACAGTTCATGTGCAACTTCTTGAGAAATTCCCAACGCCAAGGTTTTGTTGAAAACAACTTAACCTTTTCCACTTTAAGTGGGAAGCCTGGATTCTTCGCTTCAAAACAAATCTGACGTAGGCCATATCTGGATTTGTGTCTAAAAAAAGTCCTATTCTTCTTAGTAATCTCCTTCCAACATTTTTTAAATCTTGTTTTCCCTTCATATAAGGTTATTATTTTACTTGTACCTTCAAACTAGAACACAAGATGGCCATCTTTGCACATGTCTAAACCATCTTAGATGAGTTTCTCCCATTAGTCATTTTATCTTCTATTAGTATTACGCTATTTTTTTGTGTGATACTCTTATAGTGAGTTCGATCCTTTTTCATGAGGCCAGACATCTATTGGTGCATCTTCATCTCAACTATAGATATTATCTGAACATGTCTATAGTTAATTGCCCAACACTCACTGTTTTTAATTAGTATAGATGCTATTGTGTAGAGAGAAAATAATGAGTTACTTATTCATGAGGTCCTAGGGTCCTCTTATATGGAGGAGAAACCTATTGGGCAAATTACTTAAAGTAGATGGAAAGAAAAGAGAATACATAAAAAGTGATAAAAGATAACTAATATCTCAACACTCCCCCTCAAGTTGGAGCATAGATATCAATTATGCTCAGCTTGAAACAACATCTCTGGAATGGCCCTCTAGTTAGGGTCTTGGTGAACATGTTTGTTGTCTGATCTCTTGAGCTGACATGAGAGGTGGAGATAAAACCTTTCTGAATCATGTCTCGAGTGTAGTGACAGTCTACCTCCATATGCTTGGTCCTCTCATGGAAGGATGGATTGTTGGTAATGAAAAGAGCAGCATGGTTGTCGCATTGGAGGTGCATGGGAAGATGCACCTCAATTGCTAGGATAACAAGAACAGGTCTGACCCACATCATCTCTGTACTCGCTTGTGCCATGGCTCTGTACTCTGATTCTGCACTAGATTTGGTGACCACAGTTTGCTTCTTACTCTTCCATGACTCCAAGAAACTATTTATGAACATTGCAAAACCGGAGGTAGACTTCCTGTCCTTGAGACATCCTACATAATCCGCATTTGTGCAAACTGTAATAGTAAGAGATGTGCCTCTGCTAAATAAAAGACTAGTGCCAAGCGAGGTCTTCAGATACCTCAGAATCATATGAATTGCATCTATGTGTGCCTGTCTCGGCTGCTCCATGAATGGACTTATTTTGCTCATTGCTAAGGATATATCTTTCCTTGTGATGATCACGCATAGAAGCTTCCCAACGATCTCTCTTTACCTCCTCTTGTCTACCTCCTTAGTGTCATCATCATATAACTTCATGCTTGAGTCCATGGAAGTAGTTGCATGCCTGCAATCTACCATGCCCGTCTCCAAGAGATCTATAATGTACTTCGTCTGGATATCATCACAGGACCTCACCGGTTCCTGGTGAACTCCAGTTCAAGGAAGTAACATAGACTGCCAAGGTCCTTGGTTACAAATTGATGACCAAGGAAATCTTACAAATTGTTGACGTTTCTTAGCTGTTTGGATGCCATGCACATCATCCCATGTAACAATGATATCATCAATACAAACTAGTATGGCAACTGTACCTCTATGAGACCTCTGAACAAACAGTGAATGATCTACAATGGATCTCATGAATCCTTGTTGCCCTATAAGGTCTGAGAGCTTATGAAACCATGCTCTTGGACTTTTCTTAAGGCCATAGATAGCCTTATGAAGTATGCAAACCTTTTGATACCACCCTCAGTAGCGAACCCATATAGTTGCTGCATGTAGACTTCCTCCTATATGCCATCATACCGAAAAGCATTCTTCACATCAAGCTGATATATGCATCAATCACGTGCCACTGCAACTGCATAGATATTCTTATGTTACCGTACCACTTTTGTTTTTTCTATTTCTTTCATCTACATTATATAATTTACCCTCTGAGTCTATCCCCTATATAAGAGAGCCCTAGGGTTCTCTTGATATATAGATTAATCGTTTCTTCTAACATGGTATCAGAGTAGCGATCCTAGACCAGAGCTCTTGTACCCAAAAACCCTACCCCACTCGTCGCCCGCTCCTTTTCCCTCCAGCGACTGCCTTTGCACCTCGTCACCCTCCAGCAACTACCACCGCATCTCGCCGCTGCTGCTGTCGTCACATCTCCAACGACAGCCGCCACATCTTCTCTTGCCATGGTCACCACCCCAACAGCTCCAGCGTCTACCACTGCCCTCCGGGCTGCCACCTGCGACCCATTTGCTCTCTTACGGTTCCAAGAACGTGATCACGTGATCACATCGGGTTGATTTTGGTGTTTCTTGGGTGACTTCAGATCGGTATATCACCCGTTGACGTAGGGTAAATTATAGCCATATGTTTATGGGAATAGTTGCACTTTGAGTCCACACATGCAACCACTTCTCTGCATGTCTGTGTAGACAAACTTCTTTGGTCTACAAGTCTCCATATTTAGATATGGAAATATGTTAGAAAGCAAAGTTGATATCCCCACCACATGTGTTTTTTGAGGTCCATCACAAATAGTGAAGATGGACGAGACTAATTATGAACTATGTGCAATGCAATTCATGAGCCTAATGCAGTCTACGGGTAAGAAACATATTCTTACCAAAGAGGAGCCGACTGATAAGACTAGGGTGAATGCCTCATGGGAGGTTGATGATGCTTATGTACGTGTGTGGTTGTCTAGCACACTGACAGTAGAGATCGCCAATGATGTGAAGAATGCTTTCTTGTATGACAATCTTGAGGAGGAGGTTTACATGATGCAACTTCCTGGTTACGAAGTCGAGGGGAGTGTGTATGAAGGAGGTTTACATGATGCAACCTCCTGGTTACGAAGTCGAGGAGGAGTGTGTCGACTTCGCAAGGAAATCTATGGCCTAAAGTAGAGTCCGAAGGCATGGTTTGACAGACTCACTACTGAGATCAACATTATTGGCTTCCAGAGAACAACATCTGACTACTCTGTCTTTGTCAGAAGAAAACCCACCACTATTTTCATACTTGCTGTTTATGTTGATGATATGGTTGTCACATGTGATGATGATGAAGTCATAGTAGAAACCATGTTTTCCTTCAGAAGGTCTTTGTTACGAAGGACCTTGATCAACTTCGCTACTTCCTTGGCATAGAAGTAATACACACTACAGAGGGACTTCACCTCTCATAGATGACATATTGCTTGGATATCCTAAGGGACTTCACCTCTCATAGAGGAAATATTGCTTGGATATCCTAACTAAGGCTGGATTACTTGGATGTAAGCCTTCTGGTATCCCTGCAGACCCGAGGAAGTACTCCACTTCAGCTGATCCTGTTTTCGAAGATACTACATGGTACAGAAGTCTGGTAGGCAAACTACTTTACCTTACTGTCATTAGGTCGGATATATCTTATGCTGTGAGCAGAGCAGGCCAACACATAGAGCAACCATATTATAGTTATTGGCAGGATGTTATATGGATCATGCGCTACTTGAAGGAGTCATCGGGACGATGCCTTTTCTATGGGGCAAATGGCTACACTGATGTAGCTGCATATGCTGATGCATATTATACAGGTTCACATCAGGATCACCATTCCACTACTGGATATGCTATGATGGTTGGAGGAAATCTTGTCACTTGAAGAAGCAAAAAGCAGACTGTAGTCTCCATATCCTGTGTAGAGGCAAAATACATGGCGATGGCTCAGGCTACCATTGAGATTACTTGATTACTCTCCTTTCCACAGGAACTTGGTATTGTTGTTAGTACTCCTATTTCTCTATATTGTGACAACAAATCCGCTACATAAATTGCTACGAACCACCCTATGTTTCATGAGTGGATCAAGCACATAGAGATTGGCTGTCACTTTGTTCATGTCGTATGAGGATGGAAGATTACTACATCGCACATCTCGACCGATCTTCAGCTTGCAGACACATTCACAAAGACCCTACAAAAGAAGTGCGACGCCTCTTATGGATAACCTCCAAGTTGGGTATGATCGAGAGATATGATCCAACTTGAGGGAGAGTGTTAGAGACAATTTTATGTTTCATCTTATTTACTTGTAACCCCTCGGGGATGTTTATGTCAAGGTTCAGGAAAGCGATATGCGTATGTGTTCGGGCAGGTCATCGAATAGCGATTACGTGGTATGCGGGGGCATATGTGGGTATATGCGGTTTTCTATATATGTATTTATTTTAATATACATATATATATATATCTTTGTGTATACAAACATGATTATAGTTGAAGTTGAACTACATAAATATGTTCAACGCAATTAAGTCATTCGAGAAAAGGATGATTTCCTAAGGTTAGTAATCATCCTCATCCAAATAATCCTGTCGAATTAACAACAAAACAAAGTATGATCATATCAACATTACAGTTTTAGTCAGAACAATGATATTATAGCAAATTCTTTACAACACATCTTGTAATTTTTTTTATTTTTTTATTAGACATCATTATCGTGTCACCATTAAAAAGGAATTGTTGGTTTAATATGAACTAACAAGAAAAACAACATGAATAAGAGAAATGTAGGACCTCTCTTTGAATATGTTGTTTGCTTGACATCTCTGCTCTTAGCCAGATGTCAACCAAACGCAAAGAGACATGCCATTGAAGTTTAGATTGGTTGAATATTTTGTAGTCGGTAAAAAACATGCAGTTGCAAGTTATAATAAAAACATGAGCATGTGCAATACAGAAATTGGAACTCACAGACCTGTGTACCACAACGGTCTCCAAACTTGAGTTCGATCATATCAATCATGCACTGGGGCGGTGAGCTGCTATGGTTAAGGCCACCGAGTACGAGCAGCCTCCATCACATCGGTACTTGGAGTTGAACCCAACTGAGTGGAAGCTCGACATCGCTGTGATGGAGGCAGAGGAACTTCTCAACAACGGAGGGGCTAAGAGGTGGAGGGGTTTCGCAGCGAAGGTTGGTGGCGGATGAGCTTTGGGCATAGCTTAAGGATTTAGGGTTTCGATGGAGAGGGGTATCGATCGGGGGAGAGGGGTATTGATTGAAAAGGGAGGTGGGTTTGAGATATGGGTTTAAGGGTTATCAGATCCGGATCCGATTAACCTGGTAAAGCCTAAGCGGTTGCACAACCTGAATGTGCCCGCACGACCCGTTTATGCCCGCTTATGTGCGATGGGTGCGTAGAGCTGCAATTCATGTATTCGGTTCGCCAAGGCTACCACATATGCATATGTGGCCGTATGGGTTGATTTCATGAACACTGGTTTATGTAATTTCCTGTTTATGAGTGCTCTAGGGTTTCGTCCTATATAAGGACCCCTAGACCTCTTGAATAAATCATCTCATTGTGTTCTCTCTTCTTTCTCCACAAGCACTAACCTAGTACTTCCGTCAAACTAGATCGAAGCAATGGTACCTCTTCTGGTACGAGAGTAGCCTACAAAGACACACTTGACAACTCTAGGGGAGAGCTTATCACAACCAGATGTCAGATGGGTGAGCAAAGTCCACTGAGCCAAACATTCGGGGTGTAAGGGAGAACATGTCCTTCTCAAGGAAATACAATCGAGAAAGGACCTTCTCTCCTAAGACAGAAGATGTCATGCGGTTTATCAAGTAGCAAGCAGTGAGAATCGCATCATCTTAGAAAGAGTGAGGGACACGACTCTAGATCAAAAGTGCCCTGTTCAAATCAAGTAAGTAACGGTGTTTGCATTCGGCAACATTATTTTGTTGAGAAGTGTAAGTACACGATGTTTGATATATGATGCCAAGAGACTTGTAGAACTCATAAAGCTGTAATGTACACAACTCTAAGGCATTGTAAGAGCAAATAAACAGCAGCGGAGAAAATATTCTTTATCTCAATAATGAAAGATTTAATGAAAGACTCGACTTTAGACTTGTTTTTCAAAAGGAAAATCCAAGATAGTTGATGAATCCTCATTCATCACTCTTTATTCTTTTATTTTAGCTAAATATCTTGGCAAATCATCATGTATATAGTTGTAAATACAATAAATTAGCAAGAAGCATGCATTTGTTAATAATTAATAATTAACATGTATTTGTGCAAAAATAAAAGAATAAAGAATAAAAGAAAAAGAAGGAAATATTTAGAATAAATATTGAGTGACCTGAACCCAAGAGAGGGTCCAGAATGGAGCTGATCGCCAAATAAAATAAGTAGAGAGAGATAGGGCCACTCTACCTTGTACATACACCTTCTTTTATGTATATAATTTATTTTTACAAAAATAAAAATAAAAAAGGTGTTTTTATCCCATTGTATATATTTCTAAAAATAAAACAAAAATTGGTAAAATAAAAATAAAAATAAAATTATCTCTCTATCACCTTATATTAATACATGTATATATGTATCACTCTTTATTTATTTTGTACTTGTAGATAAATAATAAAAATAAAACAAAAATAATTTTATACTCTCAATATTATGTTGTAAATAAATAAAATATAAAATTGGGGTATTTATACAAAAATAAGAAGATAAAAATAATTGTACAAAATACTTAGGTATTTTATACCTGTATATAATATACTATACTGCATATATCATAAATTATTTTTCATAAAACTAAATAAAAATCACAGGAAAATAGTTTGAAAAATAATAAATATTTTTTATTTTATAAACTTTTTAAATAAAAATCGTTTGCTATTTTTAATTGAATTTTCAATTATTTTTATGTATTTTTTTCCTGATTGGTCTAGGGCGGACTGTTGACACCGGTCAACTGCCCCCCCTGTACCTTCGTTTCGCACAGACCCGGTTCTCACCCGATTTTGCTTAATTTCTACAGTCAGATCCGACTGCCATTCCCTTCAACTCGCTGCTCCGATTATTGAGGGATGATCCATGATCCACGCCCGATGAATCCTCTAGGGATCTGTCCCTCGGTTCGCGCGCTCAAGCTCCACACTTTTCTGACCCTGCAGAGTATAAAATCTCCTGGAGCCGCATCTTTTTCTTCATCTTTGGCCGCCCCCTCGTCTCTGATGATCTCCACCTCTTCCCACGAGTGACAGCGTGCGTCGTGCGGTAGAGCCTGTTGTAGAGAGGAACTGAGCCCGGTAGCCTTAGGTCCGACGAAACCTTCGTCGTGCTCCACCGCAAGGAGAGCCCAGCCTCTGGACCCGTCGAACCATCGAGGCGAAGACCCCCGGAGGTCTCTGACCTTTACCCCAAACGACTCCATTCTCCAGGTAGCTTAGATTGCTTCTTGTTTGCTTTTGATTCTAGATTTTCGAGTTTGGGTTGACCTGAGTTCCTCGACCCCGTTCACTGTGTTCGGACCTCCCATTCGCTATTCCTACGATCCTATCACCGTCGCCGACCTTCTCTACATCTTCTACGCCCTTCCGTTCACCTCGTTTGCCCAGGAACAAGCCCCCAGGCCCTCCTCAGCCATCGCTTAGCCGGAGGGCCACACATCGCCTCATCAACCACCCATTCCGCGTACTGACGGGTCGAGGCACTTTGCCCTCGACCCAGTAGCATTTCTGTGTAGGTATAGAGCTCAAGGGACCTCATCTGGAGGTCAAGATATCCTGGCACAACAGCTTCAGGTATCCCAGCATCGCCGGGCTGTTCCCGACAGTCTCGGCCTCATCGGAGCATCGCCACAGCTGCGGACAATCGCCAGCATCCTTTTCCCAACAGAGCAGCTCTGAAGGACGTCTCCGCCACACGTATCGACCGATCGAAACTCGCCGGCGGCGAGTTCTTCGTCGTTCTTCCAGGAGTCGTCCCTGCCGTTGGATCGAGGTTCCCGCCAGTTCTAATCGTCGCCGTCCATCATCCGAGGAGTCTCGACCGTCCGATCCATCTGGGGATCTTCCTACAACCATCCATCGTGGAACCGGTATCCCTTGCGCTCAGCCGTTCGATCATAAGTAGATGCTGATGACTGTTGGATCGCTAATAAAAAAAGTAAATTACACTTAGGGCCTGTCTTGTTTTCTATTTACTCTTTAGTCCTGTAAATATCTTTAGCCATTATTTTTATTTTGGACATTTTGCATTTAGGACCTTGTGCTTCTGTTATTTGCATTCCAGTCCTCCCGTTTATGTAGCATGTGGTTCCCCCACATGACTTTGGGATTAATTGCATGTTTCATCCTGGATTTTATGATTATTAATGAATGAATTTTTATTAATGGAATTTGCATTTATGCCCCTGTGTGCTTGGTGCATGTCCTGACCACGTGTAGACTTGGATTTTTTGCAAACTAAGCCCAGTACTGTTCACAAGTATTACTGTTTGGTTGGAAACTTTTCAATAATTGCAATTTGGTCCCCGTGTGCTGTGTGTTTGATTTTTGATTTAATAAATATCAAATATTGTCAAAAAATCATGAAATATTGACACATGGCTCCTATCATGTTGTAGGAATTTCTTTGATTTTTTGGTGGTGTTTTGTCTTCGTTTAATATTTTTAAAAATTAAAAAACTATAAAGTTTGTCACTGTCTGTTTTAGAAAATCAACTAAAAATATTAGAAACCCTTGAATAATTATAAAAAAATTCTTGTTTGCTTGTTTGGTTGTGTTTGATTTTCACTCCAATTTTTGTCGCATTTCCATTTATAAAAACCATAAAATTTAAAAAGAGTAAAAATCTTAGAAAAATCAATAAAAATTCCTAATAAATAAAAAAGTGTTTTAAGTTACTGTAGTTAGGTTTTATTTTGTAGTTTATCATAAAATTACTGTAGTTAGGTTTTATATTGTAGTTTATCATAAAATTACTGTTGAGATTTTACAGGCACTTTAAGTAATTTTAACTTGCCTTTACATCTCAGCTGTACACTGTTTGTTGTTTTTATTTTTATTTCATTTTTAGAAAATTAATTGAGAATCTGAAAAATCACATAAAATCCAGAAAAACATTTGAATATTTTGAAAACCCAAAAATATTTTTTCATTTGAATTTTTTGAGTATTTTTGATGCTTTAAATAGTTGTTGGATTGTGAATTTTTGGTTTCTTTTTTCCGTTTTTCTTAAAATTAAAAATCACAAAAAAATTTGAAAAATATAAGAACCACCATCTCTTTGTTTTCTTTGGATTTCTGACTACTTCGTAGCGTTAGCATCACGTGCTCCTTGTGTTCGACCCTGGTAGCTATACCAGGTAAAATAAATTAGCGAGACCGCTTTCTCGATTTGATTGCTTGATTCCTATTTTGGTGGTCTTCTTTTTCTTGTTGAATCCGATCCGAGTGGTTGAGGTCGCAACGACACTTGATACCATTTTCCCTTAGTCGCTCAGAATTTTCGGTTCACCAGAATGTCGCCGTTGCCAGGGAGCACGGCTTAGTTGTCGGGTTTCCCTTTTTCGGCTTTATTTTTTGTTTTCTTCATTTTATTTTCTTCTCTTTGATTTCTTTTTATTTTTGTTTGTTTTTGTTTTTGTTTTATTTCTTTTTATTTTAATTTTATTTTCTTTGTTTTTAGTCTTGCATTTATTTTCCTTTTATTTTATTTTATTTTCCATTTTTTTATAATAACTGTGGACTGACACAATTTCTGTTCTGCTTTTCTTGCGAGGGCCCGACGAGCGAGGGCGTCGATCTTCGGAGAGCTGAGGCACCTGCATGACTTGGAGGCAGCTTGTTTCTGCATCGAGCCGCATGAGAGCGTAGGAGAGGAGCTGAAGTTTGGGAGCCGTAGTGTAGTCTAGTTTAGTTTAGATTTATTTTATGCTATTAGTGTTGTAATAATACATGACAAACTCTCTGGACTCAGACTTGGTGATTGTTTCGGGGTCTGTTTCGCCGAGCACCGGTGTATCGGGAGACCTCACCGCGGATTTTTGCCGGTTTTGATTTTTGACCGTTTTTTATTTTCTTTTTGATTGTCGAAGGTTTTAGCCATTAGGCTTAGGATTTTTGCTCTGCTTGTGACGTAATTACTTAAGGTCCAACCCTAGTTATATATCTGTTCCTATAGATCGTAATTGGACCTTATTAATTAATTCACAAATAAAAAGTTAACCTAGTCACCTGAGGGGTCATGTGTCGCTAGAGGCCGTATACAGCGCTGGAAGGATCCGTTGTGGCGGACACCGATCGGCATCAGAGACTGAACCCCGACCCCTCTTGTTGACCCGTTTGCTACAGTTCTTCGTGAGTAGAAATTATTTGTCTAAGGTCGATTTCTTCTTACATCATATAGGTAGTTTACTTTCAATCTTTTATTTTATGCGCGGATCACTCTGCATGTAGAGAGCTGGAGTCAGGTAGGCATTTCTTACTCTGCATGCATCATCGTGTTTGATCACGCATCAGCTTTTTCGCCCTCTCCTCTTGTTTTTGGACTTAAAATACTCAGGAGAACCGAAAAATTTATTAGGCGTTGTTTGATTTGAAAAATACCTAAAAAGAAAAACTATAAAATTGGGACTGCTTAAGCACATTCGACCCTAAAAGACACCTCACCTTAAAAATCTATCTTAGGAGAGTAATCCCCTCATTGTATGGTTTGGATGAGCGAGAGTGACCCGCACACTAGGCTAGAGCCACATTCGACCTCTCTTCAGACTACTGGTTTCGGGTTAGTCGTTCTCCAGTGAGGATCGCTCCAATCTCCGGTAAAGCGGGCCGCGATATCCTTAAAAGAGCGAGTCGATCGGGTAGTCGGTAAACGGTCCGCGACTAGTACTGGCTGGGAGAGATCTAGCCTTGGATCGGGACAGTCTCCTGGGAGTGTTGGATTCCCAACAGCTCGCTTAATCGCTCTGAAAGACTGTTTGATCACCTAATAAATTGACAAGATAAAAGACCGAACCTTTACGGTCATCAGCTCTATGTGAGTAGGTGAATTGGGGGTTTGCTAGCCCGATCTTATGTGCTTTTGCAGATCTCATCCGCCTTCACTCGCCACATCAAGGTGATGGGTCGGAGGTCCCTTAGACAGCATCTGACTGCACCGCTTTCGAGCACTCTGGCCCGTTCGTCTAGGTTGGTTCGTGAAAGCCGAGACCCGCTCTCCGAACTCGAGTTTGACTCCATCCTGTTCCCCCTCGACCACCCTTCTACCAGTCCTGAGGTGCCCGAGTAGAGACCGCAGCAGACAGTTGATTTATCAGCACCTGAGTTTGGGTCTTTTGCCTTTGCAGAAACCATGACCAGCAGTGAGGAGCGCCCCGATGGACCCAGCGGGACTCAGATGTATGTATTAGATCAGGGTGCCATCAACAACACCCTGTTAGCCTCTTTGGAGACCATGCAGCGTCAGATCAGAGATCAGGGGGCTTTCATGGTGGACATGCGCCGAGAGATGGAGTAGATGAGAGCCGATAGAGAGCGGCGCAGACCCGGTGGAGGAGGAGGAAACCCTGAGAGAGAAGAGCCTTAGGAGCCAGCACAGCCAGCAGCACCTGCCCGACCGATGAGTGAGTTGCACAACCCTGGTGCAACTCTCACCCATAGATGGATCCAGTTGCCGGCCATTTTGGGAGATTTCAAGATCCCGCCTCAGACTATCCAGCTTCTGCCCCGATTCCACAGACTCGCCACAGAGGAGCCACACCTCCATCTTCATGAGTTTGAGATGATCTGCAGTACTGTCCACGATCGTCTCGTGGACGAGGACACCATCAAGATGATGGCCTTTCCATTCTCTCTCGTAGACAGAGCAACCAACTGGCTGAAGCACCTAGGGAGATTTGTGACATCATGAGAACAGCTCCGGAACGAGTACTTGAACAAGTACTATCCACTCGGCCGGACGAATGCAGCCAGTGCCCTGCTCATCAACTTTTCCATGCTCCTTAACGAGCAATTTCATGAGGCATGGGACAGGTTCAGGGAGCTCATAGACCGGTGTTCTCATCATGATATATCCAAGCCCAACCTTGTCCAGAGTTTCTTCTTCGGGCTTACACCGGAGTTGCAGGGGCTAGTCAATGCATCCTGTGGGGGTTCCTACTTCGCCAAGAATGAGGATCAGGTTTGGGCCATCTACGAGGAGATGACCGAGAACTACACCGTGATGTCCCAGACCCGACTGTATACACAGGGGAAGCCCACTCCATAGGCCGTGTCCTATCAGAGGATAGCACGGGTTGATGAAGGTCCATCTACATCATCAGCGGCCGCAGCACAGGCAGAGTCGACGACCGCTGATATGGGGATTATCAGCGAGAAGTTGGACCGCATCGAGCTGATGGAGAAGAAGCAGTGCCAGGGCATGACTCAGATCGATCAGATGGCACAGACGCTGAGTGACCTGAAGACCTAGATCATGTGTCTCCAGGAGGCACAAACGGCTTCTCAGCCCCGTCTCAGGTCATGGGCAGATCCCACCAGTAGCAGCAGCTCGACCCAGCCTTCCGCCCACTACCGACAGGTGCATCATATTCAGGCGGAGCCATTCCAGCAGCATCAACAACAGTATATCCAGTCACCACCATCTCAGGACAACCAGATGGTGGTCTACCAGCCGGATCAGCCCCTGGCAGTTCTCCACCTACTTACGAGCAGGAGCCGTTGATGGACGTCAACGGGATTTGGTATGATCGACCTCAGCCTGGGATCTGACGAGACCATCCCAGATTCCGTTGGTCGATCGGAGGTACCTCTTCCCAACAGCAGCCTCCAGTCCAGGGTGACCAGATCAGCCAGCAGCACCAGCAGTCCTAGTTCCTACAGCCACAACCACATCCTCAGCCACATTACCAGCAGCATGGTCCTTGTCCCTATCAAGAGGGACAGTCGTGAAGGCAGCAACAACAGTCTCAGCAGTATCATCCCCAATATCCCTATCATCCTTAGCAGCAGCCTCAGCAATATCATCCCCAGTATCCCTCTCATTCTCAGCAGCAACCTCACTTTCAAAGAGGCCACCCGTCCGATTCTCATGGGCCCGCCTATGAGAACCCAACTTTAGATGATCTAGCCCGCCTCATCTCGAAGCAGCAGGCTACCTTCAGGCGGGAGATGGACGAGTTCCGTCAGGAGATGGGAGAGATAGTGAAGGGAAAGGCTGCCATACCCGTCCAGATTGAGCCAAACCTGAACAAACTCAAGAGAAAATCTGAGCAGGTAGAGTTTACAGAGGTTACCACTCCTAGTGATTCACTTGGTGATATTTCTTCTTACACTTTTGATGCTGACTTTGTTACACTTAGGAGCGGTAGGATGCCAACCGACGGCGCCTCGTCTGAGCGACGACCACATGCAGACTCAAGAGCGTCAGACGAGGAGGAGAGCGGTGCTGATGCCGCTCGTGATGATGATGATGGTGGTGCTAACGCCACCAAGGATGTTGATCTAACTGACAGTATTGAGGTCGTCACTTCACCAGATGGAATAGGTGGTGCTGATGCCACCAGATTTGATGCTGAGCCAGAGTGTGGTGCTGATGCCGCAAGTCCAGATGCCGTGGGTGGTACTGAGGCCACCATTTCTACTCCTGTTGCATTTCCTTCTATCATTGTATCTCAGGACTATTCTGGTAATAAAGGGAAGGGTTCTTCATTTGTGAGTCCATCTGTGATGCTTGGAGATGTTTGTATGGATTCTACTTTGCCACAGCGGCAGGGACCCGATCCTAGCCCTCCATCTGAGGAGGGCCCATCCATCCCCTTTCCCCAAGCACTCCGCTTGGCTAAGGGGATCAAAAAGGAAAACCCAAAAAAAATCACAGCAACTAGAGTTCAACTAGCAGATGATAGACAGATTTCAGATACAGTTGACTCTACAAGAGGCCTTGGAGCACATCCCCCTCCAGAGGAACCTTAGAGAGAGGACTACCATTCGCAGGAAGAGGAGAAACTACCACTCAGAGATCCATGTGCTCACTCCTGCCACTTGCTTCGCCATCCAGAACCTTCTGCCAGCAAGGGGCCAGATGCATAACCTACTATGTCAGATGCCACATACATGAGCAGAGGTTTGATCGGACTCTATTAGACAACGACTCTTCTATCAACCTACTTCCGATAGCCTTACTCGACCAATTCGAGTTTAGCCCTCTTCGACAGAGAAGGACGATCCTTCAGTTTGCTGATCGATCTGTCAAGAGACCGAAGGGGTTGCTGAAGGACGTTGTCGTCACAATTCAGGGCCTGAAATTCCCCGTGGACTTCGTTGTGTTGGACATGGAGATCCCTGAGTCTGTGACCGATACCCCCATCATTTTAGGACGCCCGTTCTTGGCCACAGCCAAGGCAGTGTCCGATCATGATAGCGGGAAGGTGTACTTTCGCGTCGAGGACGAGAGTATAGAAATAGAGACGATCGATGAGACTAGAGCGCGAGATTTAGCTTGCTCAGAGCTGCTCACAGATTCAGAGCAGATGACAGAAGCAGAGCGAGACGTCTACCATGAGTGCGATTTTGTGATTACAGATGATGAAGCAGCTTGATCAGACCCAGTTTCACGAGCCATCCTCTCACCTTCAGATCTCGCTGATGCATAGATTCCAGTAGAGGAGAGCTTGGAGAGCGCATTCTTGACACATGACACCTTTCAGGCAGCAGATCACGTTCCGGATAGCGAGGCAGTAGCTTTTTCTTTTGATTCAGATTCAGATCCCTCGGAGTCAGATATCGATTGGACAGAATTTGATGATAAGATTTCATGTCTGATTTCCACAGAGCTAGCAGCTAGGGTGGAGACTGATCCTATTCAGAGCACAGACACACCAGCAGAGCAATCTTCGCCAGATTTTCAGGTTCAACGAGAGTTCTCCCATGCAGATTTGGTTGCGTTCACTCAGACCTTTCAGAGACCAGATCCGCCAGCTCCCAGTCGTCCAGAGCTGAAGTCTTTGCTTTAGTCGCTGAATTATAGGTTCCTTGCGGGCGAGCATGAGATGCACCCGGCCATTATCTCAGCGGATTTGACTGGAGAGCAAGAATCTCGTTTGATGGAGGTTCTTGAAAAGAACTGCAAGCGATAGGATGGAGCGTAGCCGATCTCCAACGGATAAGTCTGGCCCTGTGCTCCCACCATATCTATCTCGAAGAGGACGCCAAGCCGTCACGTGAGTTCCAACGGCGGCTGAATCCGAATCTTTGAGAGGTTATCATGAAAGAGATCTCGAAATGGTAGAGCGCCGATTTTATCTACCCCATCTCCGACTCCAAGTGGGTTAGTCCATTACATGTGGTGCCCAAGAAGACGGGCATCACTACAGTTGTGAGTGAGTCTGGAGAGGAGATCGCTACTCGAGTACTCACTTCTTGGAGGGTCTGTGTGGACTACAGACGATTGAATCAGGCCACCAAGAAGGATCATTTTCCGCTGCCTTTTATTGATCAGATTATAGAGAGGCTAGCTGGGAAGAGTCATTAATGCTTTCTTAACGGGTACTCCGGATACAATCAGGTGGCCATTGCACCTGAAGACCAGGACAAGACCACATTCACCTGTCCCTCTGGGACATATGCTTTCAGACGGATGCCCTTTGGTCTATGTAACGCCCCAACAACATTCCAAAGGTGCATGTTATCCATCTTTTCAGACATGGTGGGTGAGTGCTTGGAGGTCTTCATGGACGACTTTTCGGTCTATGACGATGGGTTTGATGCTTGTCTTGTCTGCCTAGACCGCGTCCTTCAACGATGCATCAAGGTCCATCTTGTGCTATCTTGGGAGAAGAGTCACTTCATGGTGACTCAGGGGACGGTGCTCGGCCATATCATCTCCAACAGGGGCATGGAGTTTGTTCCGGTCAAGGTGGATATTATTAGGAAACTCAGTCCACCGTCCAACTTGCGACATTTACGATCTTTTCTGGGGCACGTCGATTTCTACCGACGCTTCATTCATGATTTCAGCAGGATTGCCCGTCCGTTGACTGATTTGCTGACCAAAGACATCGAGTTCATTGTGGATGATAAGTGTCTTTCGTCATTTCAGACTCTCAAGAGTCTAGTTGTTGAGGCTCCTGTCCTCCAGCCGCCTGATTGGTCTCTCCTATTCGAGATCATGAGAGATGCCTCCGATTTTGCCGTAGGGGCCGTGCTGGGACAGAGGAGGGATGGAGTACCATTTGCCATTCACTACGCTAGCCGTACATTGGATGCCGCCCAGCGGAACTATACTGTCACTGAGAAGGAGATGCTAGCCGTAGTCTTTGCCCTAGACAAGTTCATATCATACATCATTGGATCGAAGGTGACTATTTTTACAGACCACACCGCCATCAGGTACCTCATGGCAAAGAAGGATGCCAAAGCGAGACTGACTAGATGGATCCTTTGTTGGGAAAAGAGAATGAGTTGTTCTATTCCATAAGCCCTAGGCTCTCTTATATAGGAGAGTAGCCTATGGGTAAATTACAAAAAGAGAATAACAGGAAAAATAAAATAACAAAGAGGTACAGTTATTCTATATGCGTCAACACTCCCCCTCAAGATGGAGCATAGATATCAATCATGCTCAGCTTGGACGCACACTTCTGGAATGGGCCTCGAAGTAATGCCTTGGTGAAAATATCAGCAGTCTGATTCTCTGATGTGACATGAGATGTAGCAATGAACCCCTTCTGAATCATGTCACGTATGTAGTGACAGTCGACCTCAATGTGCTTGGTCCTCTCATGAAAGGCTGGGTTATTTGCAATGAACAAGGCGGCCTGATTGTCACATTCCAACCTCATAGGAAGAGGTATATCAAGACATAGATCTGCAAGTAAGGATTTCACCCACATCATTTCTGTGCTAGCCTGGGCCATAGCCCTGTATTCGGATTCAACACTGGATCTAACTACCACTGTCTGTTTCTTGCTCTTCCACGAAACTAGAGCATCTCCAACATAGACTGCAAATCCTGATGTGGACTTCCTGTCCTTGGGGCATCCTGCATAGTCTGCATCCGCACATGCCGTGATAGAGATCTCCTTTCCTTTCTTAAATAGCAAGCCTGCACCTGGAGATGATTTTAAATATCTCAGAATCATGTGTATTGCATCCATATGGGCCTGACGTGGTTGCTCCATGAACTGGCTCACACGACTCACTGCAAATGATATATCAGGTCTAGTGATCGTGACATACAGTAGTTTGCCTACCAGTTCTCTGTACCTTCTCTTATCCACCTCTTCTGTGTCATCATCATACAGCTTCATGCTAGGATCCATTGGTGTCGTAGCAGGTCGACACCCTAACATACTTGTCTCACTCAGTAGATCTGTATCATACTTCCTCTGTGACATGACTAATCCATATGGATTTCTAGCAAACTCCAGCCCCAGAAAATATCTAAGGACTCCCAAGTCCTTGGTGACAAACTCGGTCCCCAGCCTTTCCTTTGCCTGCTTAATGCCCTGGTCATCATCACCTGTAATCAAGATATCATCAACATAAACCATGATTACAATGATACCTCTAGCCGTCTTCTGTACAAACAAGGAATGATCAGCATTGGAGCGTTGGTGACGGTGACGGTGGTGGTGGTGGTGACGGTGTTGTTGTTTGTGGCAATGGTGGTGGTGGTACCATAAATACGGCATCAGGAGATGTAGGTGGTAGCTGCATGTTTCTAGATTCTGAAAAGTACATAACAGATTCAAAAAATGTAACATATGCACTGATCATATACCGCCGACGCACAGGATCAAAACACTTGTACCCCTTTTGAGTTCTGGAGTACCCCACAAAGACGCACTTGACAGCCCTAGGAGAGAGCTTGTCAGTACCAGGCGACAACTGATGGACAAATGCGACTGACCCAAACACACGAGGGGTAAGAATGAACAAATCCTTGTCAGGGTAAATGAGTGAAAAGGAATCTGTTCATTCAAGACAGACGAAGGCATACGGTTGATTAGGTAACATGCAGTAAGGACTGCATCACCCCAGTAGGAGTACGGAACATGACTCTGAATAAGAAGTGACCTTGTGACATCAAGAAGATGACGGTGTTTTCTTTCAGCAACCCCATTCTGTTGAGACGTATGAGCACAAGATGTTTGGTGAATAATTCCTTTTGAGGAGTAGTAATTGGCTAGAATGTTGGTACACAACTCTAAGGCATTATCACTTCTCACAATCTTGACAGATGTGGAAAAAACATTTTGAATTTCATTAAGAAAGTGGATAATAATATTTCCTGCTTCAGATTTATTTTTCATTAGAAAGACCCATGACGATCTAGAGAAATCATCCACAAATACAATTTAGAACCTGTGTCCCTGATGATCGGGAACACGACTCGGACCCCAGACATCGACATGAAACAACTCAAACTTGGAGTTACTACTCCGACCTTGACTACTGGGAAAAGACGACCTGTGATGCTTTCCCAACTGACATGCCTCACACTGGATAGGTGTGTGAGAGAGACCATAGGGTAGAACTAGACGCAACTTCTGAAGCGGTAAATGACCAAAACGCAGATGCCACAGGAGAGGAGATACTTGTCCAGCAGGAGAAGATGTGGTTCCGGCAAATGGGGTCTGGTTCAGACGGTAAAGGCCTCCTTGCTCATAGCCATGACAAATCACGTTGTCCGTACGGATGTCCTGAAAAATCAAAGAAGATGAATCAAAAATAGCTCGACAATGGAGATCCTTCGTAATCTGACTAATTGATAACAGATTCATAGAAAAATGCGGTGCATGTAGGACATTCTTAAGCTGCATAGAAGGTGTCAATCTAATCTCCCCCTGACCAGTGATAGGGGAATGCGTGCCATTAGCAATTACTACTGTCCGTCCTGGAGGGATCTGAGTGTATCCTGTAAGTAGACTCTGGTCGCCACATAAATGATGTGTAGCACCCGAGTCCATGATCCATGGCAGTATATCAGATCTACTACTGTGGAGTGCAAGTGTACTACCTGAAGTACTAGTAGATGCAGAGGCAGAGGCAGAGGCAGCAGCATCAGTATGACTCTCTGTAGTCGGTGCTGGACCAGATGGTGGTATGATGCCCCAGAGGCGAGCAACTAGATCATCAAATCGTTGATCCAGGGTAGCAGCAGATGGGGGCTCTATCTGCTCAGCGGCTCGTGCAGATGCAGGGAATCCATGCTTCGAATAGCATGTGTCTTCATTGTGCCCGACTCGGTGACAATATGTGCATGTTGGCCTGGTGCGGCCACCCCTTCCACGAGGAGTACGTCCACGGCCCTGGTGATGAAAACCGCGGCCTCTGTTGGCCACCATAGCTGGGGAATTCTGACTCGCAGCTGCTGAAGGCACTGTGATCCTACTCAATCTGTGAAAAGCTTCCTCCATGGGAGGAATAGTCGAGTCCGCCAAAATCTGAGAACGTGCTGCCTTATACTCTGGATCAAGTGCAGCGAGAAACACACCCACCATAGTAGCATTCCTGTATGTCTTCTGCTGCTCTGGCGTAGCTGTCAAGGGCATGAAGCTATATAGCTTCTCAAACATCCCTCTCAGTGATGTATAGAGAGAATGTAGTGGGCGACCATTCTGCTTGATGGTGAAGATATCATGCTGGAGTTGCAGAATCTTTGTCTCGTTCTTTGCCTGGGAATATGTGGCCGCTAGAATGTCCCACATATCCTTCGCTGTGGGTTGATGGAGGATATCATTGGCAATCTCAATTGCCAACGTGCCAGATAGCCAGACCTTGGCGTATGCGTCATCAGCCTCCCAGGAGGCATAGGTTCCAGTCTTCTCAGCAGGCTCTGATTCGGTAAGAATATGCTTCTTACCTGTAGACTTCATCATGCTCATGAACTGCATTGCCCACAGTTCATAGTTTGTACCGTCCATCTTGACAATAGGCGCTGGACCACGGAATGCGCCAATAGATGGGATATCTGCCTTACTCTCTGACATATTGAAAAATAAAGACTGGAACGATTGACAAACGATATGTTTTGTCTACAATACCATAGATGGGGGTAGTTGCATGTGTAGACTTCAAGCAACTATCCCCATGAAGATGTTTGTGCTAAGACCTACACGCACACAGGAGTTGCGCACAGGCCGCACAGGAGATGCGCTGGGAGGCAAAGGTGACGCACTGGAGCGCACGACTGAGGCACGCAGGGGCTGCGCATAGCGCACAGCGCACGGCTGATGCGCGCAGGGGCTGCACACAGTGCGCAAGTGCTGCACAGGGGATGCGCACAGCGCGCTAGGGCTGCGCAAGGGATGCGCAAGGGGCTGCGCGCGCAGGGGCTGCGCACAACGCGCAAGTGCTGCGCAGGGGTTGCGCGCGGCACGCTAAGGCTGCGCAGGGGATGCGCAGATGATGCACAATGGCGGCGTTAGAGGCGCGCACGGCAGGGGCAGCGGCGTTGGAGGTGCGCCGATCGAGAGAGAGAGAGAAGAAGAGGGCTGGCGGGTGGGGTGTTAGGGTTAGGGTTTCGAGAACTCCGGTCTAGGACCGTCGCTCTGATACCATGTTGGGAAAAGAGAATGAGTTGTTCTATTCCATAAGCCCTAGGCTCTCTTATATAGGAGAGTAGCCTATGGGTAAATTACATAAAGAGAATAACAGGAAAAATACAATAACAAAGAGGTACAGTTATTCTATATGCGTCAACATCCTTCTACTCCAGGAATTTGATATTGAGATTAAGGATAAGCCTGGAGTCAAGAATGTGGTGGCGGATCATCTCTCCCGATTAGAGCATCTTGAGGATTCTGAGCTGATTGATCCTATTTCTGAGATCTTCTCAGATGAGGCGATCCTTGCTATCGCCTCACTCCCGTGGTACGCCGACATTGTGGACTATCTTGTTGCCAAGAAAGTTCCACAAGGTTGGCCCAGGCAACGACTTGAGACCTTCCTCGCGAAGGCCAAGTTCTACCATTGGGAGGATCCCGTCCTTTATCATGAAGGAGGGGATAGCGTCTGGCGTCGGTGCATTCCTCAGGAGGAGCACCATAGCGTCCTCAGTTACTGCCACAAGCTTGAGACAGGAGGATATCACTCTGGGAGGAGAACATCACAGAAAGTGCTCCAATCCGGCCTATGGTGGCCTACCCTCTTCAAAGATTCCGATGAATTCGTGAAGAGGTGTACTGACTATCAGAGGATGGACACTTGTGGACAGCGTGGTATGATGCCGATGCAACCCATTCATTTCTGTGAGGTTTTTTGATGCATGGGGTATCGATTTCATGGGTCCATTCCCTAAGAGTCAGGGATTTGAGTACATTCTGTTGGCCGTTGATTATGTGAGTCGTTGGGTTGAGGCCATCCCCGCCTGAATCACAGATGCTAGAACTGTATGCAGATTTTTGAGGAAGAATATCATTTCACGGTTCGGGGTGCCTAGAGTGTTGATATCTGACGGGGGGTCTTATTTCATAAATGATAAGGTAAAGGCCCTTGCTAGTGAGTTCAGCATTGACCATCGAGTAGCCACTCCATATCATCCTCAGACCAATGGTCTTGCTGAAGTGTCGAATAGGGAGATCAAGACTATATTGCAGAAGGTCGTCCGCCCTGACCGAAAGGATTGGTCATAGCTTTTGGACTCGGTCTTGTGGGCATATCGGACGTCCTTCAAGACTCCTTTGGGTACATCTCCCTTTCACCTCGTTCATGGAAAGCCCTGCCATTTACCTGTTGAGCTTAGACATAAGTCACTTTGGGCTGTCACAGACATACTTTTGGATCCAGTGAGTGTAGGAGATCAGAGGAGGGCAGAATTGACAGCCCTGGAGGAGCTTAGAGATGCAGCCTTTTCGAGCAGCCTATTGTACAAGGAGGGACTGAAGGAGTGGCACGATTCTCATATCAGCCACAAGCAGTTTGAGCCAGGACAGAGAGTATGGTTATTCGATGCCAAGCTTAGGTTATTTCCAGGGAAGTTGCAGAGCAAGTGGAACGGACTATACCTGGTCCGAAACGTACATGACAATGGAAGCATTGACATATCTGAGATGTCATCTGAGTCTACCTTTCGTGTTAACAGGCAGCAGCTCAAACCATATCTATATCATGAACCACTGGTCGTTGAGGTCGCCCCCATTCATTTTGCATGAGATGTGGTCTTTGACTCACATCTATTGCATCTCGCGCCTGATTATCGCTGTCTTCCGCCTTGTATAGATCTCGATGTCCATATCACACCATTCTTCAGTCCAACACCCCATTTGCATCTTTGATTACGCTATACTTCGGGTGTACTTTTCCCTAACTATAGGGGGGTGTGAGACTTTTGATTTCTTTTTGATTCTTTCTACCTCTGTTTTGCTGCCGATACTTAGGGATATTTTACCCTAAGTATAGGGGAGGTAGACGCTGTACATTATTCGACTCGGATTTCCCTTTGTGTACAGTCTGCTATACTTAGGATTACTTGATCCTAAGTATAGGGGGGAACGCCGAGATTCTTTTCCATTATGTTCTTTTATTCGTCGTTGTAGTATAGTTTTCCTTTTCACTTCCCTATACTAAGCACAAGTTATGTCTTCTTCATCGCTCTTGATTCACTCTGAGGACATCGTTCGAGCTAAGTATAGGGGGGTGTAGTATATATTTCATATATATTTCAGCCATAATTCGTACTTTGTGTGAGTGTGTTAATAAATAAAATGGCTAAAATCCTTAAAAATCAATAAAAATTTAAAATTTTCTTGTACATAAAATTCTTTATTGCACATACATAACTACTTACAAAATTATTTTTGTACAAATGTTTGTAAAAAAATTTTGTGTGTAAAGAGTTTGTAAATATTTTGATACCAAATTTTGTATATAGTACAAATTTTTTGTAAAATGTTTGAAAAACAAAAAGTTTGCAAAAACCTTTTGTAAATGTGTGTAAATATTTTGCAAAACTTTTACATCCATGCATTCTTGCATTCAAACATTTTTCAAAAATTTTGCACATTTTCAAAAACTTCCATAAAAGCATTTTTGTATATGCTTGTACAGTTTTTCTGAATCATAGTTGACATTTAAATTAGCCTGGAATTAAATTGAAAAATGGAGCTTGGTTAAGACCTTAATCCACCTAATTCTAAGAGGAACCTTATAGGGCTTAGGGTTGAGACTTTTCAGCTCCATGATGACTTAATTCTTTAAGTCCACTAGGCTATGATCATATGTCATCTTGATGAGCCTAAGTAGAACACTTAACAACGCACACATGACTCTCACAGACAATGGCTTTACTTGCACCGGCACTTTACACCTAGCTCTCTACGGATGAGGTGGTGAGGAGGCAGTCTTCTTTGGCTTGGGGTAGCATATGAGGGTAGTACTTTTAGGCGGAACCTCTCTTCTTTTAGTGAAGGAAGTGCGTCTCAACCTGGTCTGGTGGCATTGAGGTCTAAAGACAGGAGTTGTGGGTTGCAATAATGCTTCAAAAGAGGGATAGTCTACTGGCTCAAGAGGAAAAACTCCTTATGTATATATGCTACCCATGTAGATATGTTGTACATATGCACATCAAAAAAAATGTGCAAAAGAAAATAAAAATTCCAAAAAAGTAGTGTGTCTGATAGAAAATGAGATACCCACCGGAGTGTATATAGCCAAATAAAGCAAAGCTTATGTTACCAATGCCCATCTCATGAAACTTGCAGCAGGGAGATTTAGCTACACTGGTTGGACTCCCTAGGATACATGGCTACACTGGCCATGGTCCATTCTTTTTTTCCTCCTCTTCTTAAGCCGGTTGAACTTGAACTTAGAAGGGAATACCCCGCTCCTCGAGGAAAGAGTTGCCAGACTAGGGCATTAGAGTTACCTTGTTGAGGGGGGTTGTCACTTTTCCATTTCTAAGGTGGGGAGCTACATATCACTTACACAGTACAAGAAAAGATTCATGGTCATTAGAGTTTGTATATGTAGACTTGTTCTGATCTGGATTGTTGAGGAGTCATGACCATAGATTGGTGGAACTTAGAGGCCGTTGAGTTTTAGACCGAAGTCCAAATAAGGTTACGATAATTTAATAATCCAAAGGTCTGATTGAGCTCCATACTTCAATTTAATGAAGACAAGTTTAATAATCAGCCCTTGGTTCACCTTCTTTTTTCTTTTTCTTTCTCTTCTCACTTCTTTTTCAAATAAGTGTTTGCTAAGGGACTAGCAAAAGTAAAGTATAGGGGGGTGATGAATCCTCATTCATCACTCTTTATTCTTTTATTTTAGCTAAATATCTTGGCAAAGCATCATGTATATAGTTGTAATATAATAAATTAGCAAGAAGCATGCATTTGTTAATAATTAATAATTAGCATGTATTTGTGCAAAAATAAAAGAATAAAAAATAAAAGAAAAAGAAGGAAATATTTAGAATAAATATTGAGTGACCTGAACCCAAGAGAGGGTCCAGAATGGACCTGATCGCCAAATAAAATAAGTAGGGAGAGATAGGGCCACTCTACCTTGTACATACACCATCTTTTATGTATATAATTTATTTTTACAAAAATAAAAAGCTATTTTTATCCCCTTGCATATATTTCTAAAAATAAAATAAAAATTAGAAAAATAAAATAAAAATAAAAATAAAATTCTCTCTCTATCACCTTGTATATAATACATGTATATATGTATCACTCTTTATTTATTTTATACTCGTAAATAAATATTAAAAATAAAACAAAAATAATTTTATACTTCCAATATTATGTTGTAAATAAATAAAATATAAAATTGGGGTATTTGTGCAAAAATAAGAAAATAAAAATAATTATACAAAATACTTGGGTATTTTATACCTGTATATAATATACTATACTGTATATATCATAAATTATTTTTCATAAAAATAAATAAAAATCACAGGAAACTAGTTTGAAAAATAACAAATATTTTTTATTTTATAAACTTTTTAAAATAAAATTGTTTGCTATTTTTAATTGAATTTTCAATTATTTTTATGTATCTTTTTCCTGATTGGTCCAGGGCAGACTGTTGACCTCGGTCAACTGCCCCCCCGGACCTTCATTTCGCACGGACCCGATTTTGCCTAATTTCTACGGGTTGATCCGACTGCCATTCCCTTCAACTCGCTACTCCGATTATTGAGGGATGATCCATGATCCACGCCCGATGAATCCTCTAGGGATCCGTCCCTCGGTTCGTGCGCTCAAGCTCCACACTTTTCGGACCCTACAGAGTATAAAATCTCCTGGAGCCACATCTTCTTCTTCATCTTTGCCCCCCCTCCCCTCATCTCTGATGATCTCCACCTCTTCCATGAGTGACAGCGTCCGGTAGAGCCTGTTGTAGAGAGGAACCGAGGCTAGTAGCCTTAGGTCCAGCGAAACCTTCGTCGTGCTCCGCCGCAAGGAGAGCCCATCCTCTGGACCCGTCGAACCATCTAGGTGAAGACCCCTGGAGGTCCCTGACCTTCACCCCAGACGACTCCATTCACCAGGTAGCTTAGATTACTTCTTGTTTGCTTTTGATTCTAGATTTTCGAGTTTGGGTCGACCTGAGTTCCTCGACCCCGTTTACTGTGATCGGACCTCCCATTCGCTATTCCTACGTTCCTATCACCGTCGCTGACCTTCTCTACATCTTCTACGCCCTTTCGTTCACCTCGTTCGCCCATGAACGAGCCCCCAGGCCCTCCTCCGCCGTCGCTTTGCCGGAGGGCCACGCATCGCCTCATCGGCCACCCATTCCGCGTATTGACGGGTCGAGGCACTTCGCCCTCGACTCAGTAGCCTTTCTGTGCAGGTGTAGAGCTCAAGGGACCTCATCTGGAGGTCAAGATATCCTGGCATAGCAGCTCCAGGTATTCCAGCGTCGCCGGGCCATTCTCGACAGTCTCGGCCTCATCGGAGCATCGCCACAACTGCGGACAATCGCCATCATCCTTTTCCCATCAGAGCAGCTCCAGAGGACGTCTCCGCCGCACGTATCGGCCGTTCGAAGCTCGCCGGCGGCAAGTTATTCGTCGTTCTTCCAGGAGTCGTCCCCGTCGTTGGATCGAGGTTCCCTCCAGTTCTAATCGTCGCCATCATCTGAGGAGTCTCGACCGTCCGATCCATCTGAGGATCTTCTTGTAGCCGTCTATCGTCGAACCGGTATCCCTTGCGCTCAACCGTCCGATCATAAGTGGATGCTGATGACCGTTGGATCGCTAATAAAGAAGGGTAATTTACACTTAGGCCATGTCTTGTTTTCCATTTACTCTTTAGTCATGTGAATATCTTTAGCCGTTGTTTTTATTTTGGACATTTTGCATCTAGGACCTTGTGCTTCTGTTATTTGCATTCCAGTCCTCCCATTTGTGTAGCACGTGGTTCCCCCACGTGACTTTGGGATTAATTGCATGTTTCATCCTGGGATTGGGATTTCATGATTGTTAATGAATGAATTTTTATTAATGAAATTTGCATTTATGCCCCTGTGTGCCTGGTGCACGTGCTGACCACGTGTGGACTTGGAGTTTTTGCAAACTAAGCCCAGTACTATTCACGAGTATTACTGTTTGGCTGGAAACTTTTCAATAATTGCAATTTGGTCCCTGTGTGTTGTGTGTTTGATTTTTGATTTAATAAATATGAAATATTGTCCAAAAATCATGAAATTTTGACATATGGCTCCTGTCATGGTGTAGGAGTTTCTATGAATATTTGGTGGTGTTTTGTCTTCCTTTAATATTTTTAAAAATTCAAAAACCATAAAGATTATCACTGTTTGTTTTAGAAAATCAACTAAAAATATTAAAAACCCTTCAAAAATTATAAAAAAATTCCTGTTTGCTTGTTTGGTTGTGTTTAAGTTTCAATCCAATTTTTG
This sequence comes from Ottelia alismoides, assembly GCA_037367405.1. NCBI lineage: Eukaryota > Viridiplantae > Streptophyta > Magnoliopsida > Alismatales > Hydrocharitaceae > Ottelia > Ottelia alismoides. The sequence goes on along the minus strand of JAZKJV010002804.1, from coordinate 34,780 downwards.
TCGCATTTCCATTTATAAAAATCATAAAATTAAAAAAAGAGTAAAAATCTTAGAAAAATCAGTAGAAGTTCCTAAAAATATAAAAAAATGTGTTTTAAGTTGCTATAGTTAGGTTTTATTTTGTAGTTTATGATATTACTGTTGAGATTTTACAGCCACTTTAAGTAATTTTAACTTGCCTTTACATCTCAGTTGTACACTGTTTGTTGTTTTTATTTTTATTTCATTTTAGAAAACTAATTAAAAATCAGAAAAATCACATAAAATCCAGAAAAACATTTGAATATTTTGAAAACCCAAAAATATTTTTATTTGATTTTTTGAGTGTTTTTGATGCTTTAAATAATTGTTGTATTGTGAATTTTTGGTTTCTTTTTTCCTTTTTCTTAATATTAAAAATCACAAAAAAATGAAAAATATAAAAACCACCATCTCTTTGTTTTCTTTGGATTTCTGACTACTTCGTAGCGTTAGCATCACGTGCTCCTTGTGTTCGACCCTGGTAGCTATACTAGGTAAAATAAATTAGCAAGACCGCTTTCTCGATTTGATTGCTTGATTCCTATTTTGGTGGTCTTTTTTTTCTTGTTGAATCCGATCCGAGTGGTTGAGGTCGCAACAACCCTTGATACCATTTTCCCTTATCGCTTGGGATTTTCGGTTCACCAATAGTCTAGAATAATCATCCACAACAACTAGTTAAAAACAGTGCAATGCTTCTATAGAGATACATAATACACCATAAGAATAACGAGATTTTACGTGGAACCCTACTCCCGAAGGAGCGGGATGAAACCATGAGAGAGCGCCTTAAAGGGCTGATGTGTTTATTGAACTTTCTCATCTGTTTCAGGTGGTGTGGGCTTCTTATATAGCCCCCACCGATTCTCCAAGTCTCACAACTGGTAGATGTGGGACTATACCACTAGATGTGATAATTGGACCTTTGAGGGATTTAATTACCCATCTACATAAGTGACGCATATACTCCAACACTCCCCCTCAAGCTGGAGCATGCAATGCTCAGCTTGGACAGATAGAAAGAAATCTTAAACTCACAATACAAGACACTATGGATAATATCAACTCAACGCAAACACAAATGTCGGTTGCTGTCAATGACGTTGCTTCACTTGCCGTGCATGTAAGGAGGAACAAACGGGATGAAGTTTGAGTCGAACTGGGTCTCCTCGTTAGAGAAAATGTGCTCTGTACTACGCCTGTCATAGTCACTAAAACTGAAAAGAGTCCCCTCTTCGGAGTACTTTGGTCCGCCAAATGTAGAATACTGTATCATGTGGGCATCTGCTCCATCTCTGAAGGGCCTAACTGAAAAAGTCGTGGAAACATCCTCGTCAGAGTCCACGGTCGCTGGAGAATGGAGTCTGAAAGTCTCCTCGTCGAAGAATTGGGCATCTCCCATACTGGCTCATAGAATGGGATCTCTACTCTGAAGTCCCTATGAAACCACATGAAAACCCTAGACATAATGGCATAGAGAATGAGATCTCTACTCTGGAGTCCCTACGGATCACATGAAAACCCTGAGACCAAAAACAATGATGGGGACCACAAAACTGATGATCAAATCCATGTGCACATCAAACTGAAGACTTGAACCAATCTGAACATCGAGTATGAATCTAAAAATCTGTAGCATCTGAAATCTGGCGTGTAGAATCTGAATACGACCTGTAACTCTACACAATACTCTCCCTTTCTGCCATACTTGTTGAAAAACAAACATCGACCAAGTTGGCAGAAGACAAGAAAATGGGGAGAAATAAAAACCAATATGTCATCACAATTTTTTTCTCGGCCTTTCTTTTTTTAGTGAACCGTTCTAATTTTTTTGACAGCTTTTCTTTCTCTTTTTTTCCTAGCAGCAACCCACCAGGCCTACTTTCTCCTCCTTCCCACTTTTTTTAAAACTCTATTTGGCTCTTTACATAAATTTCAAAAGAGAAAAAAAGAAAAGAAAAAAAATGTCCACTGTTATTTAGGGTTCCCTTCATGGGAGCCCAAATCACGAATCTGCGCTGTTAGAGTTCTCACTTCCTAGTTGGGGATCCATCTAATGGCGCCGCCATCTGCGAGGACCTCGCCTGGAGGTGCGTATGAGAAGGAGATGGCTGGAGATGTGGAGCATGGAAGGCCATATCGATATCGTTTCGATATTGGGTCGATATGATATTTTGACGATATATCAGTGATATATCTTTGAATCGCTCATATCGACACAATTTTGTGAAGGAAAGGCCTGAAAAGGAGGATATATCACCATATCGATATCAATATCGGTCTCATCTCGATGTCGATATATCGATGATATATCACTGATATATCGTGATATTTCCTTCCATGGTGTGGAGTCGATGTGCCTCCACTTGGAGGTAGTCTCGTGCTGCCGCCTCTACTTGGATGTCGGAGTTGTCGCTGCCTTGAGGATTTGCGTCTCCTGTTGCCTGGAGAGTAGGGCAACCTGCAGGGACTCGATGCACGCCGCCTCCTGATGGAACTTGGAAGGAAGTTGAGCACCTGGAGTCTTCAAGCATATCTTCTTCATCTTCATTGGAGTTGATGCTTGGAGGCTTGAGGACGATGACTTGCAGTGTAATCGAGGCTTTTCACACCTTCTGGGAACCTAATCTACAGTTCTTTGGAATATCGTGTCGTCTTTGCGACCTCTTCGAATTGGCAATGCTTCTTAGGATTTCTTGTGATATTCTTTTTCTTCGACACACGCACGATGGAGGTGCACATATCGCTTCACTGGAAAGATGAACTCGAACTCGAATCCAACCATTAAAAGGTTGCCACAACATTTTGGTTCCATATGAGAGTTACGGTCTGGAGATCTAGAATCAACACTTTTCTAGGGTTGCAGGAGCCCTATAATGTCTGGAACTTGATGTTGAACTTCAGATTATGCGTTGAATCAGGGCTAGAACTGCTCTAATCATTGTTGGCGTTGGCGTCGAATTAGGGTTTTAAAAAACACTAGAACTTTATCTTGAACAAAATTTGAATGCAATAATCTTCAATCGAGAATTGTACATGCTCTTAATGATCTTGATGGAATTTTGTGACGGTTGAAAATTAGGGTTTCAAGAATCCCTAAAAATCGAAATTCGAACTTGAATGATCTTGAATAATGAATGAATAATCTTCAAGAATAAATCTTCAAAATCGACCAAGAATCGACCCGCTCTGATACCATGTTAGAAAATGAGAATGTAGAAGCATAATATTAGAGATACAGAATACACCATAAGAACAACATGATTTTACGTGGTACCTTACTCCCTAAGGAGCGGAATGAAACCACGGGAGAACACCTCAAAGGGATCATGTGTTCATTGAACTTTTCTCATCTACAGGTGGTGTGGGGCTTCTTACATAGCCCCCACTGACTCTCCAAGTACCACAACTGGTAGATGTGGGACTAAACCACCGGATGTGGTAATTGGACCTTGGAGGGATTCAATTATCCATCTACACAAGTGACACATATACTCCAACAATAATCATCTACAACGACTAGATAAAAACAATGTCCCTGTTGATCGGGAACACGACCAGGATCTCAAATGTCAAAATGGACAAGCTCAATCAAATGATTATTGCTACGACTCTGACGACCGGGAAAAGAAAAGCGATGATGCTTCCCAAGTTGATAAGCCTCGTACTGGAAGGTAGAATGCCTGGAGATACGTGGGAGGATATGACAACTTCTGTAGAGGAAGGTGGATAAAACAAATATGCCAAAAATATGGTGAGACTGATCCAATTTAAATTGTATAGGCTCCCGCACTAGAAGACTGGAACAGTCTGTGGAGCCCCCGTTGCTCATGGCCACATCCAATCACTTTGCTTGTGAGTATGTCCTGAAACACAATAGAAGAGGGGTAAAAAATGACACTACAATGCAGATCCTTTGTGATCTGACTAATAGAAAGCAAATTCATCTGAAAACCAGGTGCATATAAAACATTCTGCATGCATCAAATGAACCTCCCCCCTGTCATGTAATGGCTAAATAAACCCCGTTCGCAATGACGACCTATCTACTTGGGGGTATAGATCTGTATAAATTGAAATGTGCTCCATCTTCACACAAGTTGTGAGAAGCATGCATCAAATTTCAACAAAATTCCATCGGATTTCTATGAAATTTCCATTTCTCCAGGTCACTGAAATCGAAACACTACCTTATTTCGTTTTCTAGGATTTCAATGAAATATCAATGAAATTTCATCGAAATTGCATATTTGCATGTCGTTTCAGTGAAACAATAAAAATATGGGAATCTACCCTTTGCTTTCATTGAAATTTGCATATATTAATGAGATTTTGCATATTTATTCGCTGATGTGTTTAGTTGTTGGAGTGCTTTACATTGTTTAAAGAATTTTCTTTAGATAGTTTCTAAGTTTTAGATCTAAATCCAAACCAAATCAGTTAGGTACACGATTCAAGAGTTAAATTCAAGTTTTAACTGAAGAGCTTTATATATTTTTCTTTCTTTATTTATATATATATATGTTTTATTAGTAGTACCCACTTCAATGGTCTGTGGTAGAGCAATGTGCGTACCACCTAAAAGGCTAGGGTTCAAATTCCCCCTTGTTGGGGTTGTGTTAGATTTCCAACAACTAACATAAATAATTGTTGGATCTTTCAACATGGATTTGAGCATGGATTCATGTAGCCCACCCTACTTAAACTGGGAGAAGCCATTTTTATATGTTTTATTAGTAGTTATCATATGTGTCACCTCATTCTTATTGAAGTGGTGCTCTTTCTTGGCCTATGTTTTTCTCTGTTATTATTGCACGTATTACCATTCTCTTCATGTTCAAGGGGTGAAACTAATGACTTCTAATTTCGGTTCCAAATCTGATTCTAGTTCTGAGCAGTATACTCTTTTCTTGACTGTTGGAATTGTTGGATGGAAATTTAATGTAACACATCATGTTAATATCTTACTATCAGAAAAAAGCATCTTTCTATCTCATGTATTGATTTAAAGAATATTAGAAATCCTAATTTTAGAAAAAATGAGTTTTTAAGTATTTTCTCGATTTCCGTCCATTTCACCGAAATTCCACCGAAATTTTCTTTCCTTGCTTACCGAAACAAAAACAGAATCCAATATTTAAGTCCTTGGTGAGAAGCACCAGAGTCCATGATCCACACTGTCATATCTGCCCTGCTATAATTGGTAAAAACATATGCCATACTTGAGCTCAAAGAGGCTCTAGCGATGGCTGCAACTTCTGGGGGACCTGTAATGGTACCGACAACATGAGTCATTATCTCCCTTAGATAGGAGACAATGTCATCAAAACATGAATCTCTTGGTGGAGCAGAACTGTCTAGAGGCTTAATCTGCTCGGCCACATGAGCAGATGCGGGATAGACATGCTTCTGATAGCATGTATCGTCAGAATAACCCGGACAAAGACAATAGGTGCAAGTGCCATGTTGACGTATGTGGTTTGCCTCCTCTACCACGAGGACCACACCCTCTGAACTGAGTAGAGCCTCCCCTGCCGCTAGATGCGGCCATCACTGAGGTGGTATGTGTGGTGGCAGGAGGTGGCATAGTAATCTTGCTGAGGCGACTGTATGCTTCCTCAATGTGAGGTATGGCTGCACCTGTAAGAATATATGTGCATGCTGCCTCGTACTCAGGATCAAGAGCAACCTAGAAAACTCCAACCATCGTGGAGTTCCTGTATGCCATCTGCTGCTCAGTAGACGTGGTCATTGACATGAAACTGTGAAGCTTCTCGAACATGCCACGAAGCGAAGTATAGAAGGTATGCAGGAGATGACCATTCTGCTTGATCTTGTAGATATCAAACTGTAGCTGAAGAATCTTGGCCTCATTATTTGGTTGGCTATATATGGCTGCAAGAATATCTTACATTGCCTTGGCGGAAGGTTGGTTCACAATGTCATTGTCAATCTCTGTGGTAAGAATACCAAAGAGCCAAATACGCACGTACGTGTCATCTTGCTTCCATAAAGCATTCTCCCCAGTCTTATCCATCAACTCTGGCTGTGTGAGAATATGCTCATGAGGGTCAAGAACTGCATGGACCACAACTCATAGTTGGTCCCGCCCCTCTTCACAATGGGAGCCATGCCTTTGAAGGCCCCAGACGAAGAGAAGATGCCACTCTTGTTCTCTGACATGATGAAAAAGAGACCGAAACAGAATTCAACTGGGGTAGTAGACCGATCTGAGCGAGTCTACACAATCATATAGAGGATTGGTTGTACGCAAAGTTGCGGAAATTAGTAGTCAATACCAAGGTTTGAAAAAACGAAAGGCGGAACGAGGTGTTTTACCTGGAGGCGAGGTGAGGCGTAGCTTTGAGGCGGTTGAGGCATAAGCCTCAGTTTGTAAAAGAAAATAAGTGCAAAAAATATAATAAATATATTTATTGATGAAATAATCTAATTCTGATAGGCATATGAAATATAACATTGCAATATAGTATGAAATTATGAAGGTAAGAACATGAAAAAAAGGTTGTCAATTTCATAAAGCTCTCTCTTAAATTTCTACCCAATCAAAAAGAAAATCATTTGCTATAACTATCACTAAAATGTTTATCAAAGAGGGAGTCATTGGCTATAGTTGTCATTAAATATATTATATATCTGAGATATTGATATGAGTCATATTATTTAAATCCTAACCATATGTTCTGCTGAACCCAGTTGAAGAATGGTCCGATGTCCCCCAGTGCCACCCATGGCCTCAAATTTCAGCGAAATTCAGTCGAATTTCTGTCGAATATCGATATCCAGTCGAAATCGAAATTCGATCGAAACGACCGAAATGACCGAAATATGGGGGTCCTAGTACAAAAAACGACCGAAATGACCGAAATTTCGGTCGAAATTCCACCGAAATTCTATCGAAATTCTATTTCGGGCGGTACCGAAATGATGACCGAAACCGGCATTTAGGGCCTTGGTGCCACCATACCCTACCTGTACAAGGGTCTCGCTGCCCGGTTAGCTAGCCTGGGGGGGCTCGGGGGACCCATGTGGGCCCCTCGTTGCGAGGGTTGCTGGGGGTAGCGCCCCTGTCCCGAAAATTTTTCTTATGTGTATTTGAATTCACATACATCTGAGATTTGCGAATACATACATTTAAGGGTGTAATATTAAGAGTTCATTAAAATAATTGGACATGTTAATAATAAATGCGAATAAGAAAGATGTCAAATATAAGCATTGATCTTATATATATATATATCCTCAACAAATAGGCTTTATAAACTTTTGAGACTACCAATAAAACCAATTATTTTATTAAAAATGCTTTAGAAATCCAGAACGCCTCGACGACCACCTCGCTCCGCCTCGCCTCGCCTCGCCTCAACCGCCTCGGTGATCCGAGGCGCTCGCCTCTGATGCAAACGGTTTCCGGCACGTCGACGATAAATAAAATAAATTGGGCGGTGGAATTTCGGTGGAGAAAAGGAGAGGTTGAGAAGAAGAACTCTCGTCGGTAACGAGGGATTGAAGAAGAAGAACGCGAAGACCGCGGAGGGAGAAGGGAGAGAGAAAAGGAGAGAGATAAAATCTCAATTGATTATCAATACTTGACTCCCTAAAAACATTGGACTTTTATATCTTTATATAGGAGAGATGGGGTTACAAAAATGGTAAACTAATTAAAATTGACAACCAACTTATCCTAATTGGACTCTGACAAATTTTAAAATTCAAATTGACCTCTAATTACTCTAATTAGACTCTTGACCAAAATTAAATCTACGAATAAACGTTGAGATCACAGGCGATCTCAATTATTTAATTAGACAATTATGTCAACTTAAAAACGTAAATAAAATTGACCACTAATTAATTGAGTAAATTCAGCCCTATAATTCGAGATGACGCTGCATCAACTCTCTGTCGCTTTAAAAAATTCGTCTCCCGACGAATTGCTTGATGTAGGCTTGGAGGTCGAATCTGCATGGTCCGCCGTCTTCTGGAAGAACTGGTGTGGGGTGAATGGCGGGCTCCACAGTCGGGCGCGACTTTCGTCGTGGAAGAACATGTGTGGCGCAAACGGCAGCGTCTCCAGGAATTTTGCGTCCTCATTGTGATAATGGAAAAATTGATGTGGCATGAATAATATGGCCCTTGGAGAATCCATAGTGAAGCAATGGCACAAGGAGAGGAGAAGAGGGGATGTGTCTAAGGAATGAAGCCATGGGGTCCTTTTATAGGGCAAGCCCAAGGTCCTAGTCCTATTTGGATAAGGAAAATCCCCTGATTTCCTAATTACAGCCCTCTGTTTTAAATATTTCCGCCGCCAGGGGTGTGGGCGCAATTTTCGTACCCCTTCATTGTTCTTTACCTTCTTATCATTTTGGACCTTTCGGCAATTAAAAGTTTTATGGAATTTCATTTTGCAATTTTTCCAACTCAACTCCAAATCCCTGAAATTGAGGGGTTCGATCCCTGTGACCGAATCAACACCCGTAAGGGTTTCTTTCTTCATCAGCCAAAGGCGGCGAGGGTGGTTTGCGGGGAAGGTGGCTGGGCCGTCGTGGGGGGGTATGGGGATGCCGGAGGGGCTGGGGTTGCAGCGGGGGCCCGCGAGGAGGCCGTGGAAGGGGCGTAAATCAACTCGGAGGACTCTTGTGAATCTGAAAATACCTGGACAGCAGCCTTTTCATCGATTTTTTCTTCTAGAACGACCTGGACAGCGACCGGATTCTCATTCGCAGCAACGTTTTCTTCGTCAAACTTCGCGGGAGCGGCTTTGACGGTTGACGGCTTTGATTGCGCGTCGCGGAAGGCCTCAAAATTGGCCATTAGATCTCGAAACAACGAGTTGAAGTTGATTTGCAAATCACGAATCATGTGCTCCGTCTCCTTGAAGGAGGCGTCGACGGTGGAGATAGTTCGTCGTGTTTGTTCTGATGAACGATGATGCCGATGCGAGCGCCTGGACGGATCGTCAGATCGTGGGAACGATCTGTAAGCCATGCTCCGATACCAAATGATGCAAACGGTTTTCGGCGCGTCGATGATAAATAAAATAAATTGGGCGGTGGAATTTCGGTGGAGAAAAGGAGAGATTGAGAAGAAGAACTCTCGTCGGTAACGAGGGATTGAAGAAGAAGAACGCGAAGACCGCGGAGGGAGAAGGGAGAGAGAAAAGGAGAGAGATAAAATCTCAGTTGATTATCAATACTTGACTCCCTAAAAACATTGGACTACCATCTCTTTATATAGGAGAGATGGGGTTACAAAAATGGTAAACTAATTAAAATTGACAACCAACTTATCCTAATTGGACTCTGACAAATTTTAAAATTCAAATTGACCTCTAATTACTCTAATTAGACTCTTGACCAAAATTAAATCTACGAATAAACGTTGAGATCACAGGCGATCTCAATTATTTAATTAGACAATTCTGCCAACTTAAAAAGCGTAAATAAAATTGACCACTAATTAATTAAGTAAATTCGGCCCTATAATTCGAGATCACGCTGCATCATATGAGGCGTTAGGGCTCGGGGAAGAAGGGCGCGGGTGGGGGAGTATGTGACTATGAGGGGGTACAAGGCCGTGATGGGGTGCTGGCAAAGGCGGTAGTGGGGACGGGGACTCGGTGGATTTGGGGACTCGGTGAGAGAGGGCGATGAGGTAGGGTGGTGGGAGGCCAGCAGGGGGTGGGTTGCGGCTGGTTTTGAGGAGGCGATGGCGGAACAGGGGGGGTGCAAGACGAGGCAGGTGACGGCGTAGGGAAAGGTTGGTGGGGCTGGAGGGTTTGTCGGGGTGGTCAGAGCCGCAGGAGGGCGGCCTTCGGGGCGAGGGATTGGGGGAGTGGTCGAGGAAGGCCGGGAAGATACCTGGGATAGATTGGGCCATGCCGGGACGGCCGGAGGAGGCAGCGGCACCGATTCCGGTGGCGAAAACGGACCTGGAAGGTGCTGGACAGCGGCCGAATCGTCTTCCTTGGCGAGTTTTTCTTCATTGAGATTTGCGGCAGCGGCTTCGACAGTTGACGTCTTTGATTGGGCGTTGCGGAAGGCTTCAACATTGGCCATTAGATCTCGAAACAGGGAGTCGACGTTGGTCTGCAAATCACGTATCATGTGTTCCGTCTCCTTGTAGCAGGTGTCAATGGTGGCGATGGCTCGCCGTGTTCGTTCGGATGAACGATGGTGTGTTGGCATGTGTCGGTGCACATGTCGATACGGATCGTCAGATCGTGAGGACGATCTGTAGGCCATGCTCTGATACCAAATGATGCAAACGGTTTTCGGCGCGTCGACGATAAATAAAATAAATTGGGCGGTGGAATTTCGGCGGAGAAAAGGAGAGGTTGAGAAGAAGGACTATCGTCGGTAACGAGGGATTGAAGAAGAAGAACGCAAAGACCGCGAAGGGAGAAGGGAGAGAGAAAAGGAGAGAGATAAAATCTCAATTGATTATCAATACTTGACTCCCTAAAAACATTGGACTACCATCTCTTTATATAGGAGAGATGGGGTTACAAAAATGGTAAACTAATTAAAATTGACAACCAACTTATCCTAATTGGACTCTGACACATTTTAAAATTCAAATTGACCTCTAATTACTCTAATTAGACTCTTGACCAAAATTAAATCTACGAATAAACGTTGAGATCACAGGCAATCTCAATTATTTAATTAGACAATTATGTCAACTTAAAAACGTAAATACAATTGACCACTAATTAATTAAGTAAATTCGTCCCTATAATTCGAGATCACGCTGCATCAGCCTCAGTCTGGGGGTCCGAGGCGGTCGCCTCGAGGCTATTTTCCTCTGCCTCGTTTTGACTCGAGCGCATTTGCACCTCGAGATGCGTTTTTTTGAACCATGGTCGGTACTCGGTCGACGGGGTCACTAACTAAGGATTAATCAACAGTTGGGCGACTAATCAGATTTAGTCAGCCATTAGTCAGTTTTGATAATAATTTTAAATATATAAATCACTTATATATATATTCTTATATATTTGCATAGATTTGTACTTAATTGTGGGAAAAGGCTTTGTTGTTGTTGTTGTATTTGCATAGATTTGTACATTTTTTATACTGTTACAATGAAACAAAAAGAGTAATTGACCTTAAAAATAACATTAAGCATATTAGAATAAATTTAGTTTTAAAAAAAAACAAAAAAATAAAAACAAAAAATCTCTATGTAAAAGTCGGTCGAGTAGTCGGTCGACTAGGCCAACTAGTCGGTACGATTAGTCGGGTTGACCAACTAATGGCCGACTAGGCGCGGTCGAGTCGGCTACCCCCAAATCGACCGTCGAACCGACTAGTCGACCTAGTCGACCGACTTTTACAACAGTGGTTGTACGTGTAGTGTATACTCATACAACCATCCTCGTCAATCCTCGATCACGCTAGAGACGGAAAAGATGATTTATTAGTCTGAAATCACCTTTTCCAGTCAAAATCAGACCGTTCCGGAGTGTTGGGCGGCGTCTAAACGGAATAGGAGGGTCGTAGGCCATTTGCAAAGAGCTAATGGTGTCTCGACGACGATGGTGGTAGCGCCCGATGGGCTGGCGGAGCCCAATGACGGCACACAGAGGCCGCTGGTAGTGATAGTAGTGTACGGGGGCCAGTGGTGGCAGCACACAACACGCGCAGTGGTCGCTTGTAGTGGCAGTTATGATGCACGAGGGCCGCTGGCAACGATGACGGTGCGTGACGCATAAGGAGAAGGGGTGGCAGGTGGGGTTTGGGCTTGGGGTACAAGAACTCCGAACTAGAACTATCGCTCTGATACCATGTGGAGAGAAAATAATGAGTTGCTTATTCATGAAGCCCCTAAGGTTCTCTTAAATGGAGGAGAAATCTGTTGGGCAAATTACATGTAGACAGAAAGAAAAGCGAATACATAAAAATGATAAGATAACTAATATCTCAACACATTGTAATGATTCATCTTTGATTTTTAAAGGCATCTTTTTTATCATACCGAGCACGAAGTTTCTTTCCACTTGAATCATACTGCCTTAACTTTATGAGTGCTATCTCCATAAATGTGTACCGGATGGAAATATTGAATTGAAATATAAAAAGCATCATACTTTAGTATGAAATGTGTTGTAAGCTTTACCTCTTGTAACAATTTTAAGGCTTCTTTGAAAAAAAAATCATGTGAGTAGACTTATATGGCATTAAAGCAAGTTGGTTCTCAGCTACTTTTGAACTTGTGTCAACCTCCTATAAACAATCCTTTGCCATGACTTTGTTGCAAGACTTATTAATTTGGTATTCCTGGAGTATGCACGATTTTGTATATATCATTTATTCTTGTGCCAAGGCACTATAACACTTTTCCCTCTATTTATTTGGTGTTTTCTTGCCTCACCTAATTATATTTACTAGTTTTGTTACCCAAGTGATACATTCCTCCCTCAACAACTTCCGGTCATCCATGGGTTTCTGGCCCATTGTTCTCAGCCTTAACCATTTTTAAAGCGCCTCCATGTCACACCCTTGAAATTCAAATTCACAATTTAGGCACGATCCAAAATATGTGAACTGTCCAAGGACAATAACATTAGCATCATTCTCATTAAATGCTTGCAAAAAATCTTCACCGCCATTTTGTATCTTAATTAGCCAATACTCTTTCATCCTTATTTTTTATGCACTAACTTGTATAAGATCTTTGTTTTTATGCTCCTTGGCCTTTTCGCTAGCTTGAAACTTTCCTTTAGCATCCTTTGCATCATGTTTTTCTTAGAGTATACATCCATAGATGGGTAATTGAATCCCTCTAGGGTCCTATTACCACATCCACTTAGGTTTTGTCCCACATCATATATGAGTAGGACCTGGTCATATCGGTGGAGCTATATAAGAAGTCCCACACGACATATATTAATAATAAATTATCTGGTTCTAGAAGGTCTTCGCAAGTAGTTTCATCCCCTTCCTAATGGTTTAGGGTTCCATGTAATACCCATGTTCTTAATTGTTCTTTATATTTCTATCTCTGCATATGCTTCCACATTATCGTTTTCTACATGATATAATAACGTGTTCGAGTCTAGGGTTTTTTCTTGAAGGCTATTATTTTGATTATGTTTATATTCGATGATCTGTTCAAATTCGAGAAAATCCTATGGTTCCTGGAACCAATTCTACAACGACAAGCTTGAATCACGCTCTATTTTCTTGTTTCAAGTATTGAAGATCATTATTGCCATATTTTTTACGCACAAGTTCTGGAAGTCTATCATCACCAAGTTTGAAGGAATCCGAATTCAGAGCGGGTCATCGTTGACGCCGTATTTTTTCTAAGTTATGAAAATCATCATTAAAAGCTAAGATTTTGATGAAACCCTAATTCTATGCATCCTCGCAAGATGAGATGACGAAATTCTAAGCGATCGCAAGCGATCTACGCACAATGCCTCCGATCACTCGTCAAGCGGAGTACCTCTGTCTGGAGCAGTTTGTGTCCATATGGAGCAATTTGTATTCGGTGATGGTGTCGGCAAAGAAGTTGGGGCTCTCCCATATGGGAATCATCTGGAGCAGCAAACATGGTCTCATTTTTGTTCTGATCAATGCTTACAAAGCGAAGAATGTCACCGGTTGCACACAGGCAACATGCATTTCATGCAAACACACCATGAAAAACCTTTGGGCGGTGCACATCTCATGCGTACATCCTCCATGCATCAAAAACCATAGAACTTTCTTCTCGCTACACCAACTGCAACTCCTCTAGGCTTCAAAATCCGTGCAAGCAACATAGACAACTATGCTTTCACGTCTATCCCAATCGTCAGACCCCATGCTCCTCACCATCATCTGTATCATCTTCAGACCCCATGCCCCTGGTGCCATTTACTTTCTCCATGATGCGGGTAGTGCACTCTCGCAAGGAGAAGAGACTCATTTACGGCGGCGACGACATGATCCAAGCCATCACGCCCCATCCCAAGCAGCGCAAGGGCTGTGCCCCATCGAGGATGAAGGAGATGAGGGATGGTTCCCAGTAGGTTTTATAAAAAAAGAAGGGGGGCATTTTAGCGCGCAATTGGGTTGAATAAAAGAGAGGAAAATAATATTTTGGCGCAATTGTGTGCCACATATTAGAAAAAGGGGAGAGGTATATTGGGACCTATGGACATGTGCTACTATTGATTAGAAAAGAAAGAGAGAACATCTTTAAAAAAGGAGAAAAGTCGAGAAAAAAAGGTGACTACTAGAAAAATAGAGATAAGTCGACAAAGACGAGATTTTATTTTCCCCTCTTCATTTCTTCCTTCAACTTGGTCGAGCGTAATATTTTCCAACAAGTATGGGAGAAAAGGAGAATATTATGTAGAGTTCTCCAGTTTAGTTTCAGACTCTACTATTATTCGAGGTTCTTTATGTTTGAGTGACCCAATTTCTCAGAATTCTCTAGAGACTTAGTTCAGCATCCATCTCCAGCGACCGTGAACTCCAGTATGGATATTCCTACAGCTTTCTTCAGTATTCGTGAACTCCACTACGAGATCCTTCTGAGGTCCCTGCGGGAGTGATCCACTTCTCACCAATCCCTCCTTCTCCCCCTCCCCAGACTTCTTGTTCATCTCCTCTTTTTGATCCCCGGTTCCAAGAAAAGGGTCTGATCCGCCATACACGTCACAGGGGTTAGGGGTGACCAATCCGGTCAGTCAAGAAAAAGGAGAACAAAAAAATACCTGACATTTCTCCCAAGGCCCCCTATTTCTATACACGTCACAAGGGTTAGGGATGCAAAAAGCGGGCTAAACGACCGTTTAAACGGCCGTTTACACGTAGGCTGTCCCTAACCGCGCCGATTATCCATAATCGGGTCTATAAACGGTTAGGCCGTTTAAACGTTGATAAACGACCGTTTAAAAGCCGCTTAATCGACCGCTTTTAAATTAGTCTTTTTTAAAATAAAAGACCCCACTCCTAACCCCTGGCGTACATAACCCTAAACGCCTAATCCCTCTCGCATCGATGCAAGTAACCCTAATCTCCTTCGAAGCCTTGCCCAACGAAGGAGCCTCGCCCAACATCGCCAAGCCTCGTTGCCTTCACGCGAAGCCTCGCCTCCTTCGCCTCGCCAAGCCCCGCCGCCTTCAACCTCCTTCGCCTCGCCAAGCTTCGCCGCCTTCAACCTCCTTCGCCTCGCCAAGCCTCGCCGCTGCCGCTGTTGTGCATCCTTCACGCGAAGCCTCGCCTCGCCTCGCCGCTGTCTAACCTGTGCATGAAGCCTCGCCTCGCCACCGCTGTCTAACTTGTGCGCGAAGACTCGCCGCTGCTTCTATCCTTGCGCGAAGACTCGCCGCCGATCAGATTTTCTCATGCTCCAGGTCAGCTAAGGTTTCACATCATGCAATTTCATGGCATTTAAGAAGTCAAGAATCTGAAAATAATAAAAAGTTTTATTTGTTTGAGACATATAACCAGCGAATTTGACTTAAACTCAATATTGATTTTTTTTTGCCGAATAAGCTTGTAGAAAAATCATAGTTGAAAAGAGTATGCTTTATGTTTTTTTCTAGATTTTCTTGTACAAATGGCAATGGTTTGACCACTATAGGCTACAATTATGCACGACATCTTGTAATTCAGAGAGATTTCAGGTTGAGAAGTTAAAAAATTATCTTGTGTACAAAATAATCATACATATTCTAATTATCTAGGACGTGAATTGATTTTCTGAATTTATCCAGTTCTGTTTTTTTTTGTGATATTCAAATTTCAATTGTGATCGCATTGATATTTGAGTTTGAGAAGTAAAAAGAATTCGTTGACTGTAATGTCCATGTCTTTGTTGTGAGTTGAGTTTGTAGCTTTGAGCATGATTTCATTTGGTCATTGAGATTTTTCATGCAGTTATGTCTTCTTTGCTACATTATTATGTCGTTGTTGACGTTGATATGTAATATGTACTATTGGTGAATAGGTGTGAACAGTGTGGTCCTTGAGTAAGGGATGGAATTTATAGACTCAAGCAGCATTTGACTCAAATTCGTGGACAAGTCTCTTCATGTCCCAAGGTTGATGAAGAGATCAAAAAAGAAATGAAGGAATATTTGGATGGAATATCAAAGAAAAAGGCTAAAAAGATGAAAGAAATCGATGATCTAAGGAATGATGTTAATGTCATGGGAGGTGATGTACCTACGTTGGGCTCAGCAAAAAGGCTTCGCATTGAGTCAATCAATGACAATGAGATAGTGGCTCAACGACAGACGACAATCAAAGATGCATTTTGCAAGGATCAAAGGGAAAAGGCATCGCATATGTATGCCGTTGGGCTTACAAAGCAAACATTCCATTCAGTGTATTTCAAATGAAGGATTGCCACAAAGCATTTGAAGCAATTGGACAATATGGTCCAGGACTCAAACCTCCCACTCGTTATGAGATATCCATTCCACAGTTGAATAAAGCGGTTAAAGATGTCAATGATGCCTTAGCACCAAATAGAGAAATGTGGAAAACTATGGGGTGTTCTATCATGACTGATTCATGGACTGATATTCGTGGTAGAAGTATTATGAACTTGTGTGTGAAATGTTCACTAGGTACAAGTTTTTTGAGGTCTGTAGACTCTTCTGATGAGCCTCATACTGCTGAATACATTTTCAACTTAGTAGATGAATGCATCCAAGAGGTTGGAATTGAAAATGTTGTCCAAGTTATTACAGATAATGCATCTGCAAATATGGCTGCAGGGAGGATGATGGAGGTAAAGTATCCCAAAATTTTTTGGAGCTCATGTGCTGCTTATTGTCTTGATTTGGTGTTGGAGGAGATGGGGAAAGAATCAAAGGTAAAAAACGCGATATCTAAGGCAAGGAATCTTACAGTCTTCATCTATAGCCACACAAAGACTTTAAGTATGATGCGTAGATTTACACAAAAAACAGACATCGTCAGACCTGAGCAAACTAGATTTGCTACTGCATTTCTTACGTTGCAAAATGTTCTCGAGAAGAAAGAAAAGTTGAGGCTCATGTTTTCTTCAGATGAATGGAGAGATTGCAGATGGTCAAAGACTACGAAAGGAGAGGTGGCACCATCCATTGTCTTGAGTCCAACATTTTGGAATCAAGTTAATCTAGCATTGAGAGTTTTTTCTCCACTGGTTCATCTTCTACATGTTGTTGATTCCAATGTGAAACCATCTATGGGCTTTGTGTATGGAGGATTAGTGGGAGTAAAGAACGAAATAATTGACTCCTTCAATGGAAACGAATTGTCCTATAAGCATTTCATTGATGCCATTAATTTGAAGACAAAAGGACGACTTGATTCCCCCCTCCATCTTGCAGCATATTATTTGAACCCCTACTTCTATTACAAAGATCATGTTCAGAATTGTCCTTTAGTTTCAGACTCTACTTGTTTATGAATTTGATATGCAATGACTTTCTATGTACTGTTATCTAGGACTTTTTGGAACAATGCTATGGATTGTAATTTGTAATTGTTTATGTTGCATATTTTGGCATTTAGTTGTGGATTCTACTTGATTATGCTATCTACTTTGACATGTCACATTTGGATGAAGAAGTCATTGAAATTGACAATATCTGATCAATGTTGTGAATATGTGATTATATTTTTATAGTTTATTTATACTTTTTTATTAATTATATTTATGTACTATTTTTTATTAATTTAAAAATGTAAAACCGCATAGACCGTTTAATTTCCGTTTAAACTCCGGCATACCGTTCAATCAGTAATCACTGACCCTACCGACTGTATACCGCATACAGTTTTTGCAACCTTGTCAAATCTACATATAAATATTCTCACGATGCTTGGCCCTTCAAAGAGATGAGAGAAGTTTTCCACATGTTGGGCTGAACTCTCACATGTTGTGGGCTAGAGTTCTTCATGGTGGAGACTCATTCAAGTTCCAGTGACTCTGACAGAAGTAGTATGTAGTACACATGCTAGTTCACACTCGAACCCTTGGGTTCCTCCTCACCAGCAAAGCATGGGAAGGAACGTCCTAAGTAGGCAACCATCAGAGTATGAGTGTCTTGTATTCAGTAAGTGAGTGCTTTCTTTCTATTTGTCCAAGCTGAGCATTGCATGCTCTAGCTTGAGGGGGAGTGTTAACGTATGCGTCCGTTGATGGGTAATTGGATCCCTCCAGGTTTCAATTACAACATCCACTCAGGTTAGTCCCACATCGTGTATGAGTAGGACTTGGTCGTATTGGTAGGGCTATATAAGAAGCTCCACACCATATGTATTTATTGAAAGAGTAATAAAGATTATTCATCCCTAGAGATGCCTTCTTCTGTAGTTTCATCCCACTTCTTAGGCCACATAGTACCCATGTTCTTAATCGTTCTTTATATATCTAACTATGATTACTGTTGACGCATATTGAATAACTGTATCTCTTTGTTATTTTATTTTCTTGTTATTCTCTTTATGTAATTTACCCATAGGCTACTCTCCTATATAAGAGAGCCTAGGGCTATGGAATAGATCATCTCATTCACGTTTCCCAACATGGTATCAGAGCGACGGTCCTAGACCGGAGTTCTCGAAACCCTAACCCTAAACCACCCCACCCGCCGGCCCTCTTCTTCTCTCTCTCTCTCTCGATCGGCGCGCCTCCAACGCCGCCGCCTCTGCCGTGCGCGCCTGTGCGCATCACTTGCGCATCCCCTGCGCGCTCTGCAGCCCCTCACGTGCTGTGCGCATCCCCTGCGCAGCCCTCACGCGCTGTGCGCAGCCCCTGCGCAGCCACTGCGCAGCCCTTGCGCATTCCTTGGCGCCTGCGCGCTCCAGCCCTAGCGCCTGCGCTCCAGCCCTGCGCCTGCGCGCTCCTGTGCGCACCTGTACGCATTGGTGCGCATCTGTGCGCATCTGTGCGCATTGGTGCGCGAGATCCGTGCGCGTTGCAGTAGCGCACTGTGCGTCTTTTCGTCTCAGTTGCACACGCGGGTAGCGTATTCTTGTCGCCCCTGCGTGTGAACTTTGTGCGCGCGTATCCAGACCGTATCCAGACCGTAGCGCGCACATATTCATGGGGATAGTTGCTTGACGTCTACACACGCAACTAATCCCGTCTATGTCATTGTAGACAAAGATGATCTTCTGTCAGTCGCTCCAGTCTTCCGTCTCCAGTATGTCAGACAACAAGGCAGATATCCCGTCTATGGGCGCATTTCGTGGTCCAGCGCCCATTGTCAAGATGGATGGTACGAACTATGAACTGTGGGCAATGCAGTTCATGAGTATGATGAAGTCTACAGGTAAGAAGCACATTCTTACCGAGCCCGAGCCTGCAGAGAAGACTGGAGTCCATGCCTCATGGGAGGCTGATGATGCATATGCCAAGGTCTGGCTATCCGGCACATTGGCTATTGAAATCGCCAATGACATTCTACATCAACCCACAGCGAAAGACATGTGGGATATCCTGGCAGCGACATATTCTCAGGCGAAGAATGAGACGAAGATCCTGCAACTACAACATGATATATTCACAATAAAGCAGAACGGCCGTCCTTTACATTCTCTCTATACATCATTGAGAGGGATGTTTGAGAAGCTTTATAGCTTCATGCCTCTTACCGCCACGCCAGAACAACAGAAGACATACAGGAATGCGACGATGGTGGGTGTGTTTCTCGCTGCACTTGATCCAGAGTATGAGGCAGCACGTTCACAGATTTTGGCGGACTCGACTATTCCTCCCATGGAGGAAGCTTTTCACAGATTGAGCAGGATCACAGTACCTTCAGCAGCTGCGAGTCAGAATCCCTCAGCTATGGCGGCCAACAGAGGCCGTGGTTTTCATCACCAGGACCGTGGACGTACTCCTCGTGGAAGGGGTGGCCGCACTAGGCCAACATGCTCATATTGTCACCGAGTCGGACATACTGAAGACACATGCTACTCAAAGCATGGATTCCCTGCATCTGCACGAGCCGCTGAGCAGATAGAGCCCCCATCTGCTGCTACACTGGATCAACGATTTGATGATCTAGTTGCCCGCCTCAGGGGTATTATTCCACCATCAGGTCCAGCACCGACTACAGAGAGTCATACTGATGCTGCTGCTTCTGCCTCTGCTTCTACTAGTACTTCAGGTAGTACACTTGCACTCCACAGTAGTAGATCTGATACATTGCCGTGGATCATGGACTCGGGCGCTACACATCATCTATGTGGCGACCAGAGCCTACTTACAGGATACACTCAGATTCCTCCAGGACGGACAGTAGTGATTGCCAATGGCACACACTCCCCTATCACGGGTCAGGGGGAGATTAGATTGACATCTTCTATGCAGCTCAAGAATGTCCTACATGCACCGCATTTTTCTATGAATCTATTGTCAATTAGTCAGATTACGAAGGATCTCCATTGTCGAGCTATTTTTGATCCATCTTCTTTGATTTTTCAGGACATCCGTACGGGCAACGTGATTGGTCATGGCTATGAGCAAGGAGGCCTTTATCGACTGAACCAGAACCCATTTGCTGGAACCACATCCTCTCCTGCTGGACAAGTATCTCCTCTCCTGTGGCATCTGCGCTTTGGTCATTTACCGCTTCAGAAGTTGCGTCTAGTTCTACCCTATGGTCTCTCTCACACACCTATCCAGTGTGAGGCATGTCAGTTGGGAAAGCATCACATGTCGTCTTTTCCCAGTAGTCAAGGTCGGAGTAGTAACTCCAAGTTTGAGTTGTTTCATGTCGATTTCTGGGTCCGAGTCGTGTTCCCGATCATCAGGGACACAGGTTTTATATTGTATTTGTGGATGATTTCTCTAGAGCGTCATGGGTCTTTCTAATGAAAAATAAATCTGAAGCAGGAAACATTATTATCCACTTTCTTAATGAAATTCAAAATGTTTTTCCACTTCTGTCAAGAGTGTGAGAAGTGATAATGCTTTAGAGTTGTGCACCAACATTCTAGCCAATTACTACTCTTCAAAAGGGATTATTCACCAAACATCTTGTGCTCATACATTTCAACAGAATGGGGTTGCTGAAAGAAAACACCGTCACCTTCTTGATGTCACAAGATCTCTTCTTATTCAGAGTCATGTTCCGTACTCCTACTGGGGTGATGCAGTCCTTACTGCATGTTACCTTATCAACCGTATGCCTTCGTCTGTCTTGAATGAACAGATTCCTTTTTCACTCATTTACCCTGACAAGGATTTGTTTATTCTTACCCCTCGTGTGTTTGGGTCAGTCGCATTTGTCCATCAGTTGTCGCCTGGTACTGACAAGCTCTCTCCTAGGGCTGTCAAGTGCGTCTTTGTGGGGTACTCCAGAACTCAAAAGGGGTACAAGTGTTTTGATCCTGTGCGTCGGCGGTATATAATCAGTGCAGATGTTACATTTTTTGAATCTATTATGTATTTTTCAGAATCCGGGAACATACAGCCACCACCTATATCTCCTGATACCGTATTCATGGCACCACCAACAACACCACCGTCACCACCATCACCACCGCCACCACCACCGCCATCAACAGTATCCCCGCTACCATTCCATTACACCCGCAGGCCTCCTCCAGCTCATGGTCCTGACCAGTCAACTAGCTCGCCTATGGTATGTAATGAAAATATTAATGTTGATGGATCTGACGACATTTCTCAGCAGGATGCATTACAGGAACATGGTGATAACACAGAGGATCTGGATGTTCCAATCGCTCTACGCAAGCCGAAGAGAAGCTGTGCCAAATATCCAGTATCAGCAGCTGTGTCTTTTGAGAGGCTATCTGGACACTTCAGGACGTTTGCATTGGCACTTTCAGCTACAGACATTCCACGGAACCACCATGATGCTTTGCAGGATTCTAGATGGCGGCTAGCAATGGAGGAAGAGATGGCGGCACTTCAGTCTAGAGGAACCTGGAGTTTGGTTACTATACCTCCAGATGTCAGCCCGGTGAGTTGCAAATGGGTGTTTACAGTTAAACACAATGCAGATGGCTCCATTGACAGGTACAAGGCACGCCTAGTTGCACGGGGATTCACACAGACATATGGGGTAGATTACCTTGACACGTTCTCCCCTGTGGCGCGTCATTCCACTCTACGGATCTTGTTATCAGTTGCAGTTACTAGAGACTGGCCACTCTATCAACTGGACGTGAAGAATGCATTTCTGTATGGAGACTTGCAGGAGGAAGTCTATATGCAACATCCACCAGGTTTTGCTGTTGAGGGGGAGTGTTCCAAGGTTTGCAGATTACATAAGGCCATCTATGGCCTTAAGCAGAGCCCCAGAGCATGGTTCCAGAAGCTGTCAGACCTCTTTGAGAAACAAGGATATAAACGCTCCAATGCTGATCATTCCTTGTTTGTACAGAAGACGGCGAGAGGTATCATTGTAATCATGGTTTATGTTGACGATATCTTGATTACAGGTGATGATGACCAGGGCATTAAGCAGGCAAAGGAAAGGCTGGGGACCGAGTTTGTCACCAAGGACCTGGGAGTCCTTAGATATTTTCTGGGGCTGGAATTTGCCAGAAATCCGTATGGATTAGTCATGTCACAGAGGAAGTATGTTACAGATCTACTGAGTGAGACAGGTATGCTAGGGTGTCGACCTGCTACGACACCAATGGACCCTAGCATGAAGCTGTATGATGATGATACAGAGGAGGTGGACAGGAGAAGATATAGAGAACTGGTAGGCAAACTGTTATATGTCACGATCACTAGGCCAGATATATTATTTGCAGTGAGCCGTGTGAGCCAGTTCATGGAGCAACCACGCCAGGTGCATATGGATGCAATACATATGATACTTAGATATCTCAAATCTTCTCCAGGTGCAGGTCTGCTATTCAAGAAAGGAAAGGGGATTTCTATCTCAGCATGCGCAGATGCAGACTATGCAGGATGTCCTAAGGATAGGAAGTCCACCTCAGGGTATGCTGTCTATGTTGGAGATGCCCTAGTCTCATGGAGGAGCAAGAAACAAACTGTGGTAGCTAGATCTAGTGCTGAATCCGAATATAGGGCTATGGCCCAGGCTACTACAGAGATGATGTGGGTGAAAGCGGTGCTGACAGATTTATGCTTAGATGTACCACTTCCTATGAACTTGGAGTGTGATAATCAGGCTGCTTTGTTTATTGCAAACAACCCTGCATTCCATGAGCGGACCAAGCATATTGAGGTGGATTGTCACTTCATACGTGATATGATTCAGAAAGGATTCATTGCCACATCTCATGTTACTTCAGAGAACCAGACTGCAGACATATTCACCAAGGCATTGTTACGAGGTCCATTTCAGAAGTGTGCTTCCAATCTGAGCATGATTGACATCTATGCTCCATCTTGAGGGGGAGTGTTGACGCATATTGAATAACTGTATCTCTTTGTTATTTTATTTTCTTGTTATTCTCTTTATGTAATTTACCCATAGGCTACTCTCCTATATAAGAGAGCCTAGGGCTATGGAATAGATCATCTCATTCACGTTTCCCAACAATTACGCTTCCCCATTATCATTTTCTACAGTTCTCAAATACTCTTAATTTCGTCTTCACTATACATAACAACATGAACATAATTGTATGGTACCAAACATCAAAACACTATGATGTACACGGTTGAAGACGACAATGATGACTACTACACCCAATATGAGAGGACCCTCCGGGTTTGATCTTTGTATTATTTATTCTTATAAACTAGAGTTATAAATAGACTCTAATTATAAGCAATTGTTTCTAAGTAAGTTATGTGAAACTAAACACAAGATCATATACCATAGATAATAGGTGAATTTTAGTCAAGTTCCAATACCAATTAAATCAATTGTTCACTATTCTAGATTCTTTCTTTAAGCCAGAGCATTATCTAAAAAAAATATCCCTAAGATGCCAATAAATGCACGAAATCGTAGCTTAGTACCATAAAAAACTTAAGAAAAAACATAAGCACCACCATATACGAAACCCCTAAGAAATCCACCTCAAGAAGAATTTAACTTAATGAAAATCACCTTAAGGAACTCCGAAGTCAAAAAGAAGTTGCAAGCAACAACAAAATGATATAGCGAGATGGATAATCGATAGTGGCAATAACAGACGAAATGGTAGAAATTTGCATTTGAAATTTCAAATTTTGATCAATATCCATCGATATCTTGATACATAACAAGTGTCTTACGAAATATTGGTTGATATCCAGGAAAATGATATATTGTTGTGTTGATATCGACCAATATACGATATCACGATACTTGATTCCATGGTCTTAAACATAGTCTTTGAGCTTGGTTCCACAAGTTGTCTCAGATGGTATGGTATAAATTTATTTTGTGGATTCAATTCGAATCGTTCTCTTTTTGTGAGATGGTCTACCAATGGAATAGTGGTGCTACTTGTTTATGATGAGGTCATTGAGGACATTGTGGTCGCCGGTAATTGACAATGATTCATATGACATCTCTATGGTGAAGAAAGTGCTAAAGAAGCACTTTGTCACTAAGGTTCTTAGTAACTTGTAGTTTTATGGCTAGATAACTTGTCTTTGAGATGCTTCGATTGAGGGTGTTTTTTATGCCTATGGACCTGGATGCCTAATTATACAAGGAGACCACGGAGAATGTTATCGCTAAACCGTATAGGGCCTTGGTAAGAAAGCTCACATATGTCACCATTACTAGATTGCATATTTTTCTGCCGTGAACAACACAAGGTAGTTTATGTATTATCACATGAGAGTACATCTTGATGCCGTGATACACATTTTGACAAAACTCACGGGTGCACCTAGTAAAGGGTTTCCATTTCAGAAGGCCTCTTTGCATGCAGTGAGATACTCTAGAATTTTTATTGGGGATAGAATGAAGTGGAAGTCGACTATAAGATTTCACTCTTTCATCGGAGACAATCTTGTTACTTGACATAGTAAGAAATAGAGCATAATAGCGCATTCAAGTCCATAAATCGAAGTATAGGGTTATGAAATAGACTGCAATGAGATGATGTGGATCAAATCTTTCGTAGATGATTTAAGGATTGAGGTTTTATTACTATGGATTTTTTTTTGAAAAGGAAAAGGGTGGCGTCCCAAGTTGGGACCCACCGTTACTTTGGAGATGTAACTGAATTTCTATTTTCATTGCCAATAGTCATGTTTTCCACGAAAGAACTGGGCACGTGGATGCTGACTATGATTACACTTGATATCTGTTCCTGAAAGGGATTCTCTGGAATCCACGTGTCATTTGCTGATCAAATTGTCGATGATTTCACTTAACCACCCACAATGGCACTATTTGATCAATGTGTTTCAGGCTAATCATACATGTTTTCTTTTTTCCAACTTGAGAATGCTGTGATAACGTCGTCAATCTGTTGTGTTATCTCGTTTATGGTTATGAATTCATGTACTATTTTTGCACTCTTCCCAATATGAGGAGAAGTTGACCATTCATAAAAAACATATATTCTTCTTTTCCAAAATGATTTTCTCCTTGTTTAGGGGTCAAAGTTTTATGTTTCCAATTTTTGGTTCACAACTTAAAATAATCAACATGCCTCCTATTAAATTCCCTCGATCCATATGCCTACTTAAGAAATAGATATATGCTATTTAAGAATAATAAAATATTCATTGTAAAAATATTTTTGTTGTAAAGTTAGTTGCATGCCAGTGTCTGCTACATTTTCTATTCCTTTGTGTTGGTTCTACATGTTTCATTATTTGCCATTTTTGGACATGGTGGAATAATTGATATCAAAATCTTGGTATCCCCACTGCTTTCTTCATTTGGTCATTCGTAGGAGACCACAGTTCAATCCAATAGCATTTGTCTACTACACCCCATGACGGAAATTGAGCCTAGCAGGCAATATTTATGCTTGGGATGGTGAGATGCACGGTGTTTTAAAGCTCCTCTCCACTCTGCACACCTGAGTTAAGGAGAAACCTTTGTCAAGGAAGGAATTGTCCTTGACGCCTCCCTGACAAATAAAAATAAACCAACCTTCAAGAGTTTGGAGACCATGATAGCTCACCTTTAGGAGTTTGGAGATCACGACCCATGACGTTCATCCTCTAGAATGTCTCTATCCTCGAGTACACATTGCAAAGGAGTAAAATCAGTGCCAACCTCTGGAAAGGCCTTGAGAGTATCGCAGGGACTCATGGCCCTTTGATGGCCGTCCTACCACAAAAGACGCATTTGACGGGGGCCCTACACCATATTGACCTAGCTCCACCCAGATATCAAAAGCATAGCAAAGTCATTGTGTGGGCAACTCCCCACAAGACCCCCAATTGCAGCTTCCATTTTCTGGACCATCTTCCAATCACTTTTGCTCCTCTTTCTCTTGCTTGCTTCAGATCTCCATTTACGGCTTATGCTACAACTAGACCATTTAATTGAGGGTAATTCAGCTGCAATTTTTCACGTGTTTACATTTGTTTTCGTGAGTTTTTGATTGTCAATTAACTGAAAGACCAAGCCTTCTAATTTTTTATCCAATAAATTTGACCAAAAGTATATGCAAGAATTTGACTATTCCATGCTCTTGTGGTGTAGATATTCTGTCATGGGAGTAAAAACGAAACCAGGGGATTCAGGTATGTAAATATTACCTTTTGTATCTTTTTTATGCTCATATCACGTTTTTCGTACTTGTAGAGACAACTTTTATAGAAGGTACTTCTCGAAGTGATTCTGATGCTTCCTTCGGCAATTTCTTAGTGATGCATGTTTATATTTGTAAAATTTGGGAGCAATGGCAGCTATTTTTTTATCCTGATATTTCTTACTAATGGTATTCTATCTGTTCTTCTAAAAAGTGACACATCTTCCATAGATTAGAGTTTTTACTCCGTTATTTCTTTTCTAGACCTTGATAACCTGTTAATATGGTGGATATTAGGTTGGAAATAATTGATAATTGATTTAGTTATAATATGTGTTTTAGTAAGAACCATTGAATCATAAGTTAATATTTTGATTATATCGATTAGAACTTTATTTGGCATTAAAGTGAAGTGCTTTTTCAGAAAATGAAATTTCATAGCCTAAAAGTCTTGCCTTTCCTTTATTGTCCATCTTTCTCTCTCAGCTATGGAGACCTTTGTGTCATCACTAGCTTCCTTATGTGTTGAGCTACAAGATGGGTACACTTTCGTGTATCCTGAAAGATGCTTCCCTCAACATCCATTGTCGTTACATATTGTCTTAGAAGACATTAAGAATTCAAATATGCGGAATGTGTAAAATCACATGTAAATCATGAAGACCATAAAGGAACGATATATACGTCTTATGGTGTGAGCATTAGGTTAACATAAACGAAAGAAAAATATATAAAACCCCGAAAGGGTGAAAGTATTTCATTCACTTGGTATTCGAACTAGGGGTGTACATGGATCGAATCAAATATGTAATCTGATACAATCATGTGTCAATGGATTGGATTGATTTTATGGTTCAAATGGATTGGATTAGATTGAGATTTTTCAAATTGTGAAACTATGGATTGGATCATAGTCAAAATCCGATCTGATCCAATCCGTTAATATGGATCCTTTTTTATTCCACCCCAACCAATTATCCTCTTAGAACTTCTCTCCCTTCCTTTTCACCCTCTCTCCTCTCTGCTATTTTGCGCCAACAAGTAATAATGTAAACATCCTCACGTCCCTTTACACTCCCTGACTCCTGTGACATTAAGCTTCCTTCTCTGCCGCTTATCCCTATGAGTTGGCCCACACTATCCTCGTCATGCTTTACCTTCCCACTATCGAAGGTTTTTTCATCACCCTTGACAATCCTTCTCCTCTCTCGGTGAGACAAGCTGCGACCTTCCCTCCTTGTCTCATTGATAGTAGCAACAATGATGGCCTCCTTCCTTCTCTTCTAGTTAAAGACAATAACATCCTCCTCTCTTCCCTTCCCACCAACAATCCTTTCCTATCTATCCGAAGCGTTGATACCCTCATTTACAGTAACGGTGACCCCCCATCCTTCCCATCCCGTTAGATAGCAACAATGACGATGCACTTTCACTTTCAAACTGGACTAATATAGCAATAGTTGCATTTTACTTCCTATATGGAAGTTTCTACCGTTGTGGTTGATGATCTGATGATCTTGTGCATGTGAATTATTGGATGATCGTGGCATTCCCTTCGAGCGTATGACATGCTTGATGAAAAAACAAGTCAATCTTCTATAGGTCTCAGAGAATGTTCCTATCAAACACGGTCTATTATAATGTGTATATATATAATTGTAGGGATTTCCGAAAGCTTATTTGATGAAATGTTTCTAACAATCATATCCTTGACTCATATTAACCATTCCTAACTTTGTTTAATTCTCAATAGTTATAAGAATATAGTAAAGACCCTATTAGTCACCATATTATTTTTAATCAGAGCAAATTAATGGCTAATACATTGAAGTGATAAACTCAAGTTTGTATATACAAAGGTATTTTCTCTTTTTATTTTTGGTTTATCTTATTGGATCTAGTTTTACAATCTTTGAAGGCGTATATATATATAATATCCATGATTTGCTCTTAGACATGGTGTTCCATTTAATATACACGTGAACACCATTACATATTAACTTAAAAAAATTGTGAATTAGATAAAAGACTAAAGGCAACAACTATCCTTTTTATTCTGCCCAAAATCATTGTCAAATATCGCTAATGTTATTTAACATGAAACATCGCATTAGGAATGAAAGGAAAGATGAATTCATGATATAAATTATATAAAAAACCAACATCTATTGGAGTAAATATTCATTTATCTATATTTGTTTGGATTATCAAACCATAATTCAAGGATCTATTGGAGCTACATGGAGGCAAAGAACCCATGTAGCCAACCCTACTTAATTGTGGGAAAAGGCTTTGTTGTTGTATCAAACCATGATTCAAACTTCCAGTACTAGAAATATAAGAGTCGACTATTGAGGGGATACATGAGTAACAAGATCTGATCCCATCCAATCTAATCCATAATCCGACTATAGAATGTTCTAATTCGTTAAGATTGAATTCGACAGATTAAGCTAAAATCCGATCTAATCTGATTTAGAACAACGATCCTAGACAAGTATTTCATATTATAGATCCTTGCTTACTGCCCAGACTCAGTTGTCTCTCCATTGCTAACACTTGTGTTACTGCCTCCACCACCCTACCCTAGAGATGCCCTACCTTATTGTTGTTAGCGTAACCTAGCAACCGGATTTGCAATTGTTGCTTGGCTCCAATCCCTACTAGGCTACTAGCAATGTTATTGTTGCCACATTGTTACTAATGTACGCACAGAATTGCCATACCTCCTAATGACACAGTATGCTTCTTACATGTCTCCAGTGCACCCCTGGCATGCTATGCACGCTCCGAGTCTGCATACTCTTGTTTGCTATTGAGTGGTGATTGGATTTTAGTTTCTCGTAAATAACACCATGTTCCAAGCATTTTCATAGCTATTTTTCGGTGTTTGCTGTTGGTGGAAATGAGTGACTTGTTATTCCATAGAACCCTAGGCTCTCTTATATAGAGAGACCCCATGGGTAAAATACATAGGAGTCTTGAAAATAAACAAAAAATAAGAAACGGTACATAATATCATAACATAAGTCTCTACATTCCCCCTCAAGATGGAGCATAGATGTCTATCATGCTCAGCTTGGAAGAGCATCTCTGAAAGGGTCCTCTGAGCATCGTCTTGGTAAATATGTCGGTAGTCTGATCCTCTGAGCTAACGTGAGACGTATATATCAAGCCTCTCTGGATCATATCTCTCGTGTAGTGGCAGTCTACTTCGATATGCTTTGTGAAGTCTACACACCGTATGATTCTCCCCCTCAACAGTGAACCCAGGAGGCTGCTGCATGACTTCCTTCTGCAGATCTCCATACAAGGAGGCATTCTAGACATCAAGTTGAGATATAGTCCAGTCACGTACCACATCAACCGACAAAAGAATGCGAAGAGTAGAGTGACGGGCCACTGGAGAAAATGTATCCATACAGTCCACGCCATACCGATCAAGACTGCCATCTGCATGGTATTTAACTGTGAATACCCACTTGCAACTTACAATGGATGTGCCAGATGGAGCATTAACCAAGCTCCATGTACCATGAGACTGTAAAGCACACATCTCTTCTTCCATAGTTAGGTGCCAGCAATCAATCTTCATAGCTTCTTGATAGGTCCGTAGTATATCCACGGAAGACAAAGCCGCAACAAACCTTTGAAAGTCGTCTGTAAGGCGGTGAAAGGACACCTGGGAGGCAAAAGGATAAGACACACAAGTCCGTTTCTGCTTCCGAATTGCAATGGGAACATCAAGATCGTCGTCCGTTGTACTGGATGGTGCAGCCTCCTCCTGCAATGAAGAATCCTGCACATGTACAATATCTGACCCATCATTAGTAATGCCATCTGAACATACTTGAGGCGTGATGGGTGCCTGACGTGTAGTCTGAGCAAGACCTGACCGGCGTGTATAGAATTTAGGTAAAGGTGGGATAGGTGGTTGTGGAGGTGGCGGCGGCGGTGGTGGTGGTGGCGTAGCAACAGGGGCTGGATTGAACTCAGATGAACTCAAACTAGGAGGAGGAACATAGACATCATCATTGGTAGTGGACGACACCAACCTGTCACCTGCAGGGGAGAAGTACATAACGAACTCAAAAAAAGTAACATCAGCACTGACAAAATATTTCTTGTTTATGGGGTCATAACAACGATACCCCTTCTGAGTCCGAGAGTAACCTGCAAAGACATACTTGACAGCTCTAGGAGAGAGTTTGTCAAGTCCAGGAGATAAGTGATGAACAAAAGCAACAGTACCAAAGACACGGGGAGTAAGTGAGAATAATTCCTTATCAGGGAAAAAAACGGAAAGAGGAATTTTCTCACTAAGAACAGATGATGGCATGCGATTGACCAGGTAACAGGCTGTAAGGACAGCATCCCCCCAGAAAGTGATAGGCGCACAGCTCTGGATAAGAAGGGTTCGAGTGATGTCAAGAAGGTGACGATGCTTTCTTTCTGCCATGCCATTTTGTTGAGATGTATAAGCACAGTTGGTTTGGTGGGTAATACCCTTAGACGAAAGAAACTGAGAGAGAGAACGGGTGCATAATTCCAATGCATTATCTGTACGAATATATTTGATAGTAGAAGAGAAAACATTCTGCGCTTCATTAATCAGATTTTTAATAACATCCCCTGCTTCCGATTTATTCTTTAAAAGAAAGACCCAAGATACACGAGAAAAGTCATCCACCACAACTTAGATAAAACCTATGTCCTTGATGATCAGGTACACGACTCGGACCCCAAATATCAATATGAAACAACTCAAACGGGGAGCTATTGCTCCGACTCTGACGACGAGGAAAGCTAGACCGATGATGCTTTCCCAACTGACACGCTTCACAACGAAATGACGAACTCGGAGAGGTCTGAAACAAGAGATGTCACATTTTCTGGAGCGGGAGATGGCCAAAGCGAAGATGCCAGGTGTACGGAGAGACTGATCCGGCTGAATGTGAAGAGACACCAACATAAGAATTCTGGACCAGACGAAGACCATTCTGCTCAGAGCCACAACCAATCACCCTGCCCGTTAGTATGTCCTGAAAAATGAGAGATGAGGGGTCAAATATAGCACGACAGTGCAAATTCTTCGTAATCTGACTAATAGATAACAAATTCATGGAGAACTCAGGAGCATGTAGAACATTCTGTAGATGCATAGAAGATGATAAGGTGATCTCCCCCTGTCCAACGATGGGGGAATGAGTCCCATCTGCTATCAGCACTGAGCGGCCAGGTGGGATGTCCCTGTATGAATCAAGTCTCTCTCTATCACGACAGAGATGATGGGTGGCGCAGAATCTATAATCCAATCGGAGAGATCATGACAAGATGTAAAGGCAGTGGCACTACCTGAGATACTGGCAGTGGCAGATGAACTAGCAGAAGCTGTAGCAGCAACATCTGAAGATCCACCTGGAGAATCAGTAGACGATTGAGCCATAATATCTCGTAGACGTGCCACAAGCTCTTCGAACCGGTTATCTGTAGTGGACGCCGACTGAGACGTGACATGCTCGGCTACATGCGCTGATGCTGGGAATCCATGCTTAGAGTAGCATGTATCCTCCGAGTGACCTGTGCGATGACAGAATGAACACTGCTGGCGAAAGCAACCTCCTCGTCCACGAGGTCCACGTCCACGACCAGAAGACTGACCACCTCTCCCATGCGATACGGCCATCGCTGATGGAGGTGGAGTAGATGTGCTGGAAGAAACAGATATGCGACTGAGCCTTCGGTAAACGTCCTCCATAGGAGGAATGACGGCATCGGCCAGTATCTGAGAGCGGGCTGCCTCATACTCAGGTCCTCAGGATCGAGCACTGCAAGTAGTACGTCCACCATGGTAGCATTCCGAAAGGTCTTCTGCTGCTCTGGAGTCGCCGTGAGTGGTATGGTGCTATATAGTTTCTCGAACATCCCTCTCAGGGACGTGTACAACGAGTGAAGTGGCCGCCCATTCTGCTTCATCGTGAATATATCATGCTGGAGCTGTAACATCTTGGTCTCGTTCCGCACTTGGGAATATGTAGCGGCCAGAATATCCCATATTGCCTTGGCAGTGGGCTGATGGAGGACATCATTGGCAATCTCCATCGACAGTGTGCCTGATAGCCAAACCTTGGCATAAGAATCATCGGCCTCCCAAGAGTCATAGATCCCAGTCTTCTCTACCGGCTCATCCTCGGTAAGTATATGCTTCTTACCGTTAGACTTCATGAGACTCATGAACTGCATCGCCCAGAGCTCAGAGTTCGTCCCATTCATCTTGACTATTGGCGCAGGACCTTTGAAGGCGCCTATGGAGGGCATATCGACTTTACTTTCTGACATTTAGTCGGAGATGAAAACTAGGGTTTGTAGACAAGAGACGGTGTCTACATCAACCGGATAGGATTTGAGTGCATATGTAGACTTTATGCACTCAAATCCATGTCACAATATCGGCCGACGAGTGTTGAAGCGGCTGGTTGGGACTCGGCGGCCGACGGCGCTGGAGGAGAGGTCTGACGGTGGGCTTTGGAGGGCTGGGGGGTGCCCGGCGGTGCCTGGCTAGACCTAGCGGGGCCCGACGAGGCCTGACAGGGCTTGACGGGACCCGACGGGTCCTGCCTGTAGTCGGCGGAGGCCGGCGGAGGACCGGCAGAGGACCGGTGATTTCCGGCGGAGGCCGGGCGAAGGGCTGCGGGCGCCTGGCGGGGCTTGGTGGGCATGGAGGGGCCTGGCGGAGGCGGGCGGCGCCGCCGAGAGGAAAGGGTGTGCCCCCGAGAGAAGAGAGAGGGTTGGCGGCGCGGGTGGCGGGCTTAAGAGGGTAGGGTTAGGGTTTTGGCTCTGATACCATGTTGGTGGAAATGAGTGACTTGTTATTCCATAGATCCCTAGGCTCTCTTATATAGAGAGACCCCATGGGTAAAATACATAAGAGTCCAGAAAATAAACCGAAAATAAGAAACGGTACATAATATCATAACATAAGTCTCTACATTTGCCACAAGAGTTGTCTTGGAGTTTATCAATCTCAGAATCTAAGGTGACATTGTAGGAAATAGATACATGTAGTTAGAGGATCCTATTTTATGGTTAGATTGTCAAGATGGATGACCAACACTGCTCGATGGTCATGTATCTTCACAATGTTAGTCAGGGGATAAAGGATTCTATATGTTCATGCCAAGCTTGTAAAAATCGACCGATTGTCTTATTTGTGTTTTTTTACTATTTTTCGATCATGTCAGTGTGTTGTCTGATACTTATCTTTGCATCATATAACACAAATGTTAGCGATGTTTAAACCATTCATAACTAGACATTTTTTGAAAAACCATACTATCATGTTTTATATTTAGTTTATGTTTAGTTTTTTATAACAAGACCCCGTGCTGGTAGGGTATGGTGGCACAGGGGGGACATCAGATGGTTAGGATTCAAGGCATATCAATAGTTTATATTATTCAATTTTGTATTATTTTTAGTGTTATTAGTTTCTATAAACATCTACATAAGGATGATTTATTTTTATATGTTATTCATTCACTGCTATGGTTAGTGTGAAATTGGAAATAAAATGATGACTTGAATTATGAGAGAGCCCATGAGTTCTCTTATTTGGAGAGAAGAACTTTTGTTGAGCAAATTACATAATAGATACGAAAAGAAGTAAATACATGAAAAGATAAATAATATCTCAACATCCACCCTCAAGATGGAGCATCGATATCTATCATGCTCAGCTTGGAACCATACTTCTGGAATGGCCCTTTGGCTAGGGCCTTGGTTAGTACATCTGTTATCTATTCCACTGAGCTGAGGTGGAAGGTAGAGATAAAGACCTTTTGTATCATATTACGAGTGTTGTGACCGTCAACCTCGATATGCTTGGTCCTCTCATGGAAGGAAGGATTAGTGGCAATGAAAAAAGCAGCCTGATTGTTGCATTGGAGATACATGGGAAGAGGCACGTCAATATCTAAGACAATCAGAATTGATCTAACCCTCATCGTCTTAGTACCCCCCTTTATTGTGGCTTTGTACTCTGACTTTGCAATAGATCTGGCAAACATTCTCTGCTTCTTGCTCTTTCCATGACACCAACGAGCTCCCTAATGAACACTACAAACCCTGAGGTA